>OU744286.1:26005000-26467500 GCA_916610205.1 Griposia aprilina
ACTATTTTTCACTCTTTTTTATTCTACAGAACCCAGATAGACCTAACATGGCTGTGGACCGTTTCTTGACAAAAGACGATTTCCACGAATTGTTTTTTGAAGTGATAATATGGCCTTGGCAAAGCACACATTTTATAATAAGAGAAGAATTCAATTTTTTCCAGTCATTTAAATCCATTTTGACAATACCGAGTCACTATTAAGTTACCGATTCTAAAGTATCATGGCTGACGATAAACTTATGTAAAGGCAAAGTCAAGCATACTTATAAGAATAACGTTCTTGTACCTGTTACATAGAGGTGCAGTCAACACTTTGTTTATTTGTAGAAGCTATATAACTTGCCTTTTTGCATTAGCTTTTAAGCTGCATCCAAATAAACATTATAAGGGAATAAGTTTTATAATAGCCCTATTAATTTTACAAATAGTATGAGGCCAATGCGACTACAAGGCTAAACTATTATATGTCTGAAAAGCTATATTATATGCTTCTATATGTCCAATGCTTTATAAGGGACATTTACATTGGTTATAATATATGAACGTATAAAAGATAAGGTTATAAGACCGATATACCATATTAGCAAAAAACACTTAAAACATGCTTTTATAGAGAGAGTTGTAAAACTAATGCCGTTATAAAACATGTACAAGAGTTGTTACCTTATAAATCATTCGTTATATAGCTCTTTTGCTAGTTGGGAGCCCATTATCCAATACTGCATAATAGTGTGGGGAGATGCAGCCAAGACATACCTGCTCGGGTTGGAGCGAGCACAGAGAGCTGTGCTCAAAGTTATGACCAAGAAACCATACAGGTTCCCACCTCACAATTATTCTCTGAATCTAAAGTCCTCACTGTCCGCCAACTCTATGTGCTCAAATCCATCCAAAGAAAACAAGGAAATGTTCCCTTACCCGACCCAAATAAGCGTAGCAAATGCCCCATATTACTATACCCTGCCGGACCTCATTTGCCAAACATCAATTTAATGGCTTAAGCAGCAAATTTTACAACCTCGCGAACAAAAAGCTTAACATAGCTAAAATGTGTCGGCAGGAAATGTAAAAGAAAGTAGCAGACTGGCTCCAAAAGATGGCCTATCAGGAAACTGAAAGTTTATTCATATTCATAATATAATATGATCTAAAATCCATACACACTGTTATCCTTTCTTACCTTTTCCCGTCTTTAAACACATTCAAAGGTGCGAACCAAACCAGACACTCACTCACTCCCATATGCACACACAGAACACACTTCCATCACATCACACACACATTTACACACATACACTCATCAACTCACACAACTTCACACACAGATATACAAATACACATAACTCTTTAGCATTACTGCTATCTTTTTGTGTAATTTTAATTCCTACATTACGTGTGTTTTACCTTCTTTTTAATAGTAAATTTTACCTAGGTATATGTGTTACCAAAAGGCAATAACCTTGGCTGTCAACTTTGTAGCGACACTCCTCCAAAATGCTGTATAGATTGAAAATAGAACTCATGGCTGAACGCTGACCCCTAAAATACAGGTCCAGGCCTAGTTTGGGGGTTAGGATCAGATTTGTGGCAATACATTCGTGTGCTATTATATTATGACTGGCTTGTAACATGTATTTTTAAGTTTCAAATAAATATTTCAATTTAATTTTAATTTAATTTAAACATAAAAGAGGAAGAAGGCTATGTCCAGAGAGAGTAAATAACATAAAATTAGCAGATGGAATGGTGAAAACGACAACTGACATACGTATTGAAAAAAGGCACATTCTCCGAGTACATACTTAGATAAATGATTGGTCTCGCTGCGCTCGACTAGATACCGCCGGCGTACTTGTCAAATGCGGCAACAAATACTACGCCGAAGTCGGCGTACCCGAGCCAGTCACACTGCAAGCTGTGTGTGACGTGTACGTGCTGAATGTTTTATTAAATTTTGGGCATAATCCGAAGCGAAATGCCAGTTTGCGTAGTGAAACTGCGTAAAAATACACGAAATAAGAAGGACACTGGGATCACATACCATCATTAATTAACGTATAATTTCGAAATTTCAACATAAAATAACATGAACCAGTATAAATACAAGAATTATGTTCCCCGTGGTTGAGATTTTTATAATGTGAATTTATACTTTTTGTATTTTATTATATAATCAACCTATTTCATTTATCTAACCTAGTTATTATTACTCAATCTAGTTCTATAAATTATTTAATGTTTATTTTTGTAATCTATACAAATGTTAAAAATGTTAGCTGACACTATTTCAAGGGGTGATTCTATCCATGAAACTGAACAACTTTCCCCAAGAAAAATGGGCTGAAAAATTTTAAAAAAAGCCGTCTTCCCATACAAAATGCGCAATCAGCTGATTGACTTACTACGGGAAAGAAATTTTTTTTTTTCGTATTTCGACCAATGTTCCTGAAATGTAAACTTCGTGTCTGTACATCGCAAATATTTGCGAAAAAATATTCGAGGGGATGAAGGATACGTGAGAGAACACATTATAATGATTTTTAGTAATGAATTAATTATTAATTTTTTAATCATTTTTAATCTTCTAATCATTGATATACAATGGGCCGACTATGACTTTGGCCGACTAGCCGACTAATCGGCTGCAAAGTGGCCGACTAGTTGGCCAAGCCAATCATTGCTTTCGGTTGAGTTCGGGTGACATCGGCAATGTTCGTGACTATGCTTGCGGCTCGTAAATGCGCACGCAGCGTCCGCCGACCAGATCTAAGTCTAATTTCTTCTTGTCTGTTTATATGTGTGTGCACAAATGGTTAAATAAATAAATCCATAAATAAATAATTAATGGACCAAACGAAGGGTTCCTATTCCTTCCTATCCTATTCTAAATTGCACTGAAAGTAAACTGTAAAACTCATTCTATAATAAAAGTAACGATTTCAATTTCATTTCAATCACCCTTTTTTAATTTTTTAAGCATATTAATACGAGTATAAAATGGGCCGACTAGTCGGTGGTTTTTGCCGACTAGTAATAAGGCCGACTAGTCGGCTTTCCTGACTAGTCGGGGACTAGTCGGTACATCACTAATATACATACCTTCCATTTTTCTAAAGAAGAAACCTGCGCCTATCCTATACACAAATATATTTATACATTTGCTTTTAATTAATTGTTATTTTTTAAGTATTTTCTGAGCTACATTTACAACTTAACTAATAGACCACAGCATAAAATATTTTTCCCATTAACTCGGGTAACAGTTGAGCAGCTGGTAACACAATTGTTCACGCATACAAGTTGTCAATGTCAACTGACAAATGTCAAGTGACGATGTCTTACACACACTACAATAATGAGTTGCCGCATTCACGGAGTTATTGTTTTTGGATAGCGCGGTATCTAGTCAAACGCAGCGAGACCAATCATTAATCTAAGAGTATATAATTATGTTCTGTGTGCACATTACCAATAACATTGTCAGTCGTACCAGAAGCTATCCTACCTACCGTACGCTGTTAGGTATCGAATTCGTAGAACAGGCAGGAATCATACTTAATGCACCACAATGCAGGTGGAATTTTACTGACGAACAACAAACAATATACAACTTCATTCAACTTAACAATAACGCCATACCAATAAAGGCAGTGAAGCGGATAACATTTGAAGTAAAAAAGGAGCCAGTGGAAATAAAGCTAGTGTCGGTGTTCATCCGTTTTTTTTTTTGGGTGGGATATCATCAAATAACTTCTCCCGCTCGGGGCAGAGCGGAAGGGCGTGTCAGATTTTTACTGACTAAAACCCAGCCGTGTTCCTTCAGTTGCCCGTTGGGCTACCGAGCTGGATATGTTGTCACCGTTACCCATAACACCGGCAGTATCTGACGTACAAGACAGTCCACCAGCAAATAAACGGCCGAAATAGACATTACACAAATTGGACACACCACCAAGTCCTACACGTCCACGAGAAGCCGCTGACAACCAATCTTGTGTGGATCCACGTATTGTTTATTTACCAATAAACCCTACTTCTGAGTATTCTGTTGATCTTTAAATCTCGATGAAGGAACCGTACTTACAAACAATGAGCAAAAGATGTTCATAAATTGTTAATTAACATATTAAGTAAAAAAACACGGAACCATTTACATAACATAGAATCGACACAGGCAATCATCCTCCTATTACGAGTAGTGATAAGCCCTATGGATTGTCACCAACAAGGCAAAAGCAATTATGAGAAAAGCTGGATGACATGATAAATAATGACGTTATCGACGAATGCGATTCCCCATGGTCAGCACCTGTAATTGGACCCTTTTTGCAAACAAGAACTACCTAACTCACCGTTTGAGTGAAATTGAGTTTAGTACATAGATGGCGTTCAAATCGCGCATTCTATCTTCCCAAAAAAAAATAGTATATTTGTGCCGACAAACCACACCACCACCACCACCACCTGTCACTTGCGGTACCAACCCACTTTGGACACCTTTCAAAAAACTATACAACATGGTCCCATAAACACTTTTTAAAACTAATTGTTAAACAGACCCATGACCCTTGGTACCTTTACAACTTAAGGGGAATGCCCCAAGGTAGCCCGCGAAATTCAAATTCTCTTAATTTTTTTTCCAATTTGGAGGTCAGTATCAGGTTGTATGTTAATCTAAACATGATTCGCGGCCCTATCTATTACTTATTTATAGAATTATAATCATAAAAATCATCAAATAGATCTCTCTAAATTCATATTACCCTATTGAATGACAATTTCATGAAATCATGACATTCCAACACACATACATTGACATTTGGTTCCATCTAGCATAAAAAGTTACAATATTTTTATAAATAAATAGAACCAAGAAGTTTGAGGAGCAAGCAATTTTTTTTGTGTTAAATGTAAGAAAATTCTAATAAATGGCATTAATAAAGTATCTTTATTTTAAAGAATTACTTACTTACTTCTATTTTTAGAAATATCACGTCCATTTTGCAAGAAGGAGCTAAGCAACAAAATATGTTTTTGCAAGAAACAACCAACCGGTTTTTGACGATTTACTTTAGAACATCGCTTTCTCCTTTCGACGACTCAACGAGATAACTAAACCTGACAGATATCCGTTGCCTCGTATTGACGACTTATTATGTATTAAATCAGGCAAAAGCGATGCCATACATGTCAACAATTGATTTACAGTCAAGTTATTGGCAGATTGGCATCCAGATGATTACGATAAAACCTCAGGACGATAAAACAAGCCTTGTATCTCCATTTGGAACGTTCCGTTTCAAGCGAATGCCATTCGGTTTTCGAAAGACGCCTGCTACGTTCCAAAGATTAATGGCCAAATTAAATCAAGGATTGCACGTGAAGTGTGTATTAAGCTATTTAGATGATCTAATTAGAAGATCTATTGCGTTCAGTCAACATATAAAAGACTTGAGTGAAGTATTTATTAAACTGAGAGAATACAAGCCACGAGCCAACAGACAGAAATGTATTTTTTTTCTACATTTATATCTGTATTTTTTATGGTGTACATAATAAAGAGTATTCTACTCTATTCTATTCTTAATGTGGTCAGAAATTAAATATCTGGCCCACCTTATAGTTTCTGATGGTATTAAAACAGACCCAGAGAAAAACTCTGCCATCGCAAACCGTCAGGCGCATACAAACCTAAAACAATTAATATTATTTTTACAAAACGCATAATGGTATCTGAGATTTAATCATAATTTTGCAGACATTGCTAGACCATTACTAACCTAACGAAGAAGAAAATAAGCAGAAAGTGGAAACGAGAGCAACAAGAAACATTTACGAAATAAAAAAATGGCTCAATTGCGTCACCAGTGTTTGAAACGGGCAAGTGACGATTTACCCTTTGCTATCCAGACTGATGGCAGCCAGTATGCCATTGGCGCAGCTTTATTGCAGGGGGGGGGGGGAGACAAAGAGCACCCTGTTGAATACGCAAGTAGACTCTTAACACGAGCTAATCGCAATTACAGTGTCACAGAAATGGAAGCACTAGCCAAAGTATGAGCTATTTCAAAATTTCGTGGCTATATAGAAGGAACAACGTTCATAACTATTACAGATCATCAAACGTTAAAATGGTTAATGAATCTTAAAAAACCTACTGGTCGCTTAGCACGATGGGCACTACAGCTGCAACCATACGAGTTCAAAATCCAATATAGTCCAGGACGAACTAATGTAGTAGCTGGAAAATAAATACAAAGTTATGTAGAATACATTAATAAAGGGTACCTAGTCTATAAAAGTGTCCTGTATCTTTACATACCAGAAAAAGAAAACGACAATGCAAAGTTAGTAGTTCCACATCATGAAATACAAAACGTAATGAACGCTTACTATGACTCACCTACTGCTGGTCATATGGGTGTAGAAATAACGGTGCAACGAATATTTTTTTTTTATGGGACACGACTACGGGAAGATGTAATAAAATACGTAAAAACATTGTGTTGAATTCCAAAAATATAAGCCCTCTAACATGAAGCCAGCAAGCTTATACCAATCCACCCCAAACTCTCAACGATTTGAGGTACCTATTGTCCATTGATCTTTTTGGACCTTTGCCAAAAGGATCACCAAGAGAAAAGTGGATTCTGATCATAGAAGATACTACTTCAAGATGGATAGAATTATTCCCACTAAATGAAGCAACTAGTGAAAATATTTTACTCAATGAAATATTTCTTTGGTATGGTTTGGTGGGGTTGCCAAGGAAAATTATCAGCGATAATGGAGTACAATTTATATCTGCGATAATGCAAAAGCTAGCATCATATTGCTTTTTTAGGAAACTTCGTACGGTCTGGGATATGAAATGAAACTTGTTTATAGTGATACCATATTTATTACTTTATTTTCCTAAGGTAAATAGCACTTTAGATTTTGTACATAGTGGTACGCGCAATAAACACCTAATTATAATGGACCAATCAGAACAGTCCTGCGCCTTTGTATTTCGGTCCGCGATTCTTATGCGATTTCATATATAAAGACGCAGCGCCTCGAGCGTCGTCATCAGTCACTAACTCGACGCGCAGTTGGAGCAACGTGCTATCGGTCACGGTCCTCAGTGTGTGGCCGGGCGCCGTCGTGGTCGGATGTTGATGCTGTATGTATGTAGGCCACTACACTTTGAAAAACAACAATTATTCACACCCACACATTATTCATCATCTTGAAAAGAAAAATCGGGACATGAAGTCACAAATTGCAATTATGGTGAAAGACAAAAATAAGAATTGACTATCGACTTTACCAACAATAACATTCGTAATTAATACAGTTAAGTGTCAAACTACAGGCTTCTCTCACCATCTTAACTTACATTTTGGAGAGAATTGCGTACACCATATGAGTTGACACATGATCTAAACGCGGTTGTAGAATGAGAAAACGTTGTCGCAGAATTCACCCCAAAGTTAAAATAACTAGCCAAGACTTGGAGCTAAGTAAAAGAAAATATAGAGTGTAACAAAGAAATGACTTGCCAAAGAGCAATTAGCAAGAGAAGACCTGACCCGGACTATGAAGTTGGAGACGAAGCCTTGATAGAATTTCATCCCATTAGCAACATCGATACACAGTTTACTTCGATATTTGCTCCTCGACGAGATGGATCGTATGTTATATTAGAGAAACATGGAACATCTACTTATGAAATTGCTCACTCAGAAACTCCAGACAAGCCTATTGGAAAGTATCATACGTCAGCAATAACAAAATTTCAAAAGAGAAGCAACGTGATATCCAAACCAACTTATCGGATACGCTGATGAGGAAGGCCGCGAAAATGAACTGTTGCTGGTACTCAGTCGGACGACCATAGAGTACCAGAGGGGGCGAATATAACATGACGCCTAACGCCATATACCGGATTGTGTGCACAACACTACACCATCCGAATAGATCGCAACAAGATCAATCATAGATAAGACGATAACAGCAATCGTACCTATAGTCTACTAGCGACATCTAAAATTCGACGTATGAAGTGTCCATGACGTCAGCGAAGGTTACAACCACATACAAGCATGAGATTGTCTAGATACACACTAATCTGTCAAACCGCCTATATAAGCCCGCGCCACGGAAGAACTAGTCACCCGTCCGATCACCATGTTCGGCAAGCCTATCCCTTGGGAGAAGCGAGCCAAATACTTGGGTGTCACTCTGGACCATAGACTCTCCTTCGGTGAGCACATAAAGCAGGCGCGTTCGCGCGCCGCTTTCGCTCTCGGTAGACTCCACTCCCTATTGAATGCACGCAGCAAATTGTCACTCAAGTGCAAATTGCGCATTTACACAGCGTGCATTCGGCCAATCATGACCTACGCGAGAGTGGTTTTCGCACACTCGAAACCCCACCACATCCATAGGATGCAGACCCTCCAAAACCGGTTCCTCCGTAGGGCAACCGGCTCCCCTTGGTTCGTTCGGAACGAGATCCTCCATCTCGACCTTAAAATCCCCACTATCCATCAGTTCATAAAGCGCATTTCCAAGCGTTTCTTCGACTCCGCGGCCTCACATCGCAACCCTCTGGTTGTCGAGGCAGCCAGATATACCCCCTCCCGCATTAGTCGTACCCGCCGTCCAAGGCATGCCCTGTCCGACCCCGATGACCCCATAACCCTCCTCCAGGAGAGCAGTAGGGCCACCAGTACAGTACACAAGAACAGACCGCCATCGTTCCGACCTCGCCGCCGAGGTCCTACGCGACGCCCCCGACGTAATTGTCCCCCCCCCCCCCCCCGACCCTTGCTCGACGACGCGCCAGCCCGCGCCGTAGCTGAGCCTGTAGTTTTAAATTCCCCTGTTAATAATAATATTATCTCGATCCAGCCTGTCCCATCTTGCTGCCCTCCCCTCAGTGACGCCCTAAGCCGAGGTTCGTAGCCCACAGGGGGTGCCCTTAGCGTGCGGTCACCTAATTTTTAAGTACGAGTATTTTTCGCCTCTGGCTGGAGGCTTTAAGTTAGTAGCTTAAGGCACCCACAGGCTTGCCCGGTTAAGTAGCCAGGACCTTAGTGGTCACAACTACGAGCTGCCAAATAGGAAAAAAAAAAAGAACTAGTCACTCGCTACTTAGAAGGCACAGTGGTTGATAGCCCCGCAGTCACCACTGATGTCATAAGCTTGACCTGAGTGGAGGTCCGGTCGCCCTCAGGAATAGCCTAGCTAGGAGGTGAAGGGATAGGATAGCCCCACAGTCCATCCCTAGGACCACTAAAAGGTTTAACCTCAGTCTAACTTTGTTTGCTAAAGTCTGTCAAGTGTTTGAAGTAAAGTGAATTAAATCCCTACTCCCAATCTGTCATCGATCGTTGGTTTTATTCCACCGCCACCATTATATTGGTGCCCAACGAAAATCTTCTTCTACCCGCAACAATTTTATCGGAGTACCCAGATTTTTGACGGTGTACCCATATATTGGCGGATAAACAGGAGCCTACCCTCAAGAGAATTTATATTATTTTGACAGTATTCACATGTCTGAAAAAAAACAAGAGATGGTGATGATGACTCAGGAACAGTTCACTGCGCTCATAACAAAGGTGTCAAAGACAAAACAATAACAAAATATGATGCCTTGGATAATAACATTCTTATGTCCTTTACACGGCAACGGCACGGCACGTACAGGGCAACTACCGTCGGTGGCGACAACTGCGGGACTTATCTGACCCTGGATGTGCCACCGGAGGAAGCGGAAAGGGTCTTGGCCCGGGAGCGATGGATATCGTACCTTTTTGGGTCGATATACGTACGCTTCTGAACCACGACTCGACCCCATGACACCAAGACCAACAGCACGCATAAGACAATGGCGCTACCGACACCTACACACACGATCGACTCAGACATCGCCCAACTGGAAGAGGTTATGGCCCGAGCAGCAATGGCCGACGAAAAGGACACCATAGCGGTCGTATCACCTGACTGGAACAAGCAACTCTTAGCCTCGTCACCGGGCGATCGACACGACGCCGACGACCAGCTTGTGGGAGTAGTGGAGAGATATTTCGATGAATCCATGTCCAACTAACCCCACTCCACCGCCGTCATCGTCCCTTAACATCATATAAACTGTAACCCGGCTAAAAAGAGTTGTACAGAATTGATTAGGAAACTAGATGTTGATGGTCTCCTTAGGTGTTGTACTCACCACCGTGCTAAAGTAAATTTGTAGGGTATAATTACCTGCTAGGGAAAGATTCAATTAAACAGATACCTTCTTAAACAATACCATGTTTATTACAATAACAATATGGAAGGTTCACAATATTTAATGTGGCTGGCCACATACCTTCTCCCATGCACACCAGTATAACCAGCTTGTCGATTCTGTAAAAAAATCTCACCGTGATCACTTGCGTGGAGTGAGATGTCAGTGTCATCCCACTGATGCTAGGGACTGACCAAGCATAACATTTACAATCATAATCGAGATTATAATAATATTTTATAAGCTAAATCTATTGATCATTTTATATTAAGTAGGTACTTATTTCATAGCTAATATTTAAGTGTCTAAACATTAGGTACTATTTTGGGGGGTATTAAAATAAAAAAGTACCTACTTAGAACAGAAATTCGGTGAGAAACGCAATGTGTTTTTTTTGCCTAGATTAGGCGCCTGAGGCGCGAGCGCGGCACGCACGTACAATAAACAAACAAAATATAACACACGTTTAAGACAGCTACTGAAGAAAATGCGCATCGATATTGTTTGTTATTTTACTATAAACCCAATGTTGAATGATTAGGTAAGTAAACGCAATGCCATGACCCAATCGCGATGTCATGTGGTTTGAAGAAGCGATTGTGGATCGAGTCGAGTAAAGCCTGTGCGACGTTGTTCAGCGTTGTTAATAACCCAAATCTATTCAATTCAAGAGTTCAAATGACACTCGCGGATCGCGCTCGCTTCATCTAGTCGAGGTACGGCTACGGCAATCGGGTGAAGTGATAAGATCACGCCGCGCTTGCGCGTTAGGCACTGTCGATATCAAATTGAGTTTAATTTTTTACTTTTATAAATTAAGTAAGTATGAACGTTAATGTCAGCCGATGACTTAAATGCAATCCGATACCTAGCGTGATGAGATGCGCTACTACCTATAAGTACGATTTGTGTAATTAATTATGTGTACATAACTAGTCGTTGCCAATAATAGGTACAAGAATATTCATCAAATGAACGTCATCAATACCTACCTACCTACTATGACAATATTCAACGGTTACACTTTACTGCAACTTGCGCAGCGCACCTTGCGCCGAAGTGGTGTCGCTATGGCAACCGCCGCGTGATTTCTATAGGTAACAAGAATCGGGTGATGTGAGCTGAGCACGCGACTGCGCAGAAGACAGAAGACGCTGTCATTATCATCACATTGTTTTTTTTTTACTCTCCACTACCGAAGTCCATGTCCCTAAGCCTGTTCGTATTCGAGTTCCGAGACAGTAATTTTATTAGTAGGTACCTACTTATTCATTTTATTGCTTTTAGATATTTTGTACCTACATTTAAAACGTAGGTTCAGTGCCAACCTATATTTTGTTTGCAATAATTATAAAGATTTCCTTTATTAACTAAGTACTTACCAACTACTTATTTAACATGCAATATGTCACACATGCGCAGTAGGAGCCTTACGCAAATGCTATACCTACCAATGTATGTTAAGTACAGCTGCCTAGGTAGGTAGGTACTACAAAGCATCTTCTCGTAGTCTGAGCATAGGTATGTACTTACCTACATAGTTTGATACATGTACGTTTGGTGTAATTAGGTACCAAATCATTAAAATAAAAAAAGATGTGCGTGATGTTTACCTACATAATTATCTAGTCGTTGCCAATAATAAAAGAATATTCATCAAATGATCATCATCAATATCTACCTACTTAATATGACAATATTCAACGGTTAAACTTTACTGCAACTTGCGCAGCGCACCTTGCGCCGAAGTGGTGTCGCTATGGCAACCGCCGCGTGATTTCTATAGCTAACGAGAATCGGGTGATGTGAGCGTGAGCCGAGCACGCGACTGCGCAGAAGACACTATCATTCTCATCACATTGTTTTTTTTTTTACCGTCCGCTTCCGAAGACGGTGTCCGATTTGTGTAAATACCTAGTCGTTGCCAATAATAGGTACAAGAATATTCATCAAATGATCGTCATCAATACCTACCTACCTACTATGACAATATTCAACGGTTAAACTTTACTGCAACTTGCGCAGCGCACCTTGCGCCGAAGTGGTGTCGCTATGGCAACCGCCGCGTGATTTCTATAGCTAACGAGAATCGGGTGATGTGAGCCGAGCACGCGACTGCGCAGAAGACACTGTCATTCATCAACAGTAATTTTATTAGTACCTACTTGCCTACCTATTCATTTTAATGCTTTTAGATATTTTGTACCTACATTTAAAACGTAGGTTCAGTGCCAACCTATATTTTATTTGCAATAATTATACTGATTTCCTTTATTAACTAAGTACTTACCAACCACTTATTTAACATGCAATATGTCACACATGCGCAGTAGGAGCCTTACGCAAATGCTATACCTACCAATGTATGTTAAGTAGGTACAGCTGCCTAGGTAGGTAGGTACTACAAAGCATCTTCTCGTAGTCTGAGCATAGGTATGTACTTACCTACATAGTTTGATACATGTACGATTGGTGTAATTAGGTAGGTACCAAATCATTAAAATAAAAAAAGATGTGCGTGATGTTTACCTACATAATTATCTAGTCGTTGCCAATAATAAAAGAATATTCATCAAAAGATCATCATCAATATCTACCTACCTACTATGACAATATTCAACGGTTACACTTTACTGCAACTTGCGCAGCGCACCTTGCGCCGAAGTGGTGTCGCTATGGCAACCGCCGCGTGATTTCTATAGGTAACAAGAATCGGGTGATGTGAGCTGAGCACGCGACTGCGCAGAAGACAGAAAACGCTGTCATTATCATCACATTGTTTTTTTTTTTACTCTCCGCTACCGAAGTCCATGTCCCTATGCCTGTTCGTATTCGAGTTCCGAGACAGTAATTTTATTAGTACCTACTTATTCATTTTATTGCTTTTAGATATTTTGTACCTACATTTAAAACGTAGGTTCAGTGCCAACCTATATTTTGTTTGCAATAATTATAAAGATTTCCTTTATTAACTAAGTACTTACCAACCACTTATTTAACATGCAATATGTCACACATGCGCAGTAGGAGCCTTACGCAAATGCTATACCTACCAATGTATGTTAAGTAGGTACAGCTGCCTAGGTAGGTAGGTACTACAAAGCATCTTCTCGTAGTCTGAGCATAGGTATGTACTTACCTACATAGTTTGATACATGTACGTTTGGTGTAATTAGGTACCAAATCATTAAAATAAAAAAAAATGTGCGTGATGTTTACCTACATATCTAGTCGTTGCTAATAATAAAAGAATATTCATCAAAATCATCATTATCAATACCTACTTATCTACTTTGACAATATTCAAGATGAATGCTACTTGCGCAGCGCAGCAGCGCGCCGAAGTGGTGTCGCTATGGCAACCGCCGCGTGATTTCTATAGGTACCTAACGAGAATCGGGTGACGTGAGCTGAGCACGCGACTGCGCAGAAGACTCTGTCATTCTCATCACATTCGAGTTTATTTTTCAATTTTCAGCCTTTGAATGTCATCTCTACAAGCATTGACGTATTCGGGCCTATAGGCAAATAAGTATGTACTTACCTATTTATTTCAATGCTTTTAGGTATTTTAATATCAATTCAAACCATTTTTATTAATTTTAAATGTCAGTTTAGTAATTAGTACCTACATTTGGTTTACAACAAATGGATATTACTTGACAGGTGAGATTGAGCAACTTCATAAAATAGTGATAGGCAAGTATTCAGTGATTGGTGTATTGTTCGTTTACATAATACGTAAAAAGCACATAAGTATTTTTTTAATACCCCGTCATCTAGATAAAACGCAGTACAAGATGCAATCCTTATTATAACATAAATATTTAGGCATATCAATAATCTAGGTATGGGTGCTGTTAAGACACACACAAATTGCTTTTCTCTTGCTATCAAGAAATTTAAATTATTCTATTTATTCATGTATTTGTTTCTATATTAGGTCTGTATTATTATTATTATTATAAGCATGTTTACTTTAATCTGATAGAATAATGTAAGTATGTGTAGGTCGCTAATACGATAATACGTCTACGCTTCGCTCCTGTCGCAGGTCTGCTGGAAGAAATTTCTAATGATATAGGTAAGCAGCTGTTCCTTTTTTCTATTCAATCTTTATGTATTTTACTTTATTAAGTGTTTAATGTGTACATAAATAAATGAAATTTATTAATTTGTATCACATCAAAAAAAGTTGGCTAATAATGGTTTTTTCTACTGAGCTTCTTCTGCTGCTTCTCGGGGTTCAACTTCTTGATGCCTCGAGGATCGGAGGGTCGTCTGATGTGTCGGCTGCATTAGCTGCAAACCATGGTAATTAGTATTTGATGTAAGTACTTCATTCCTACATTCATTCTAGTATATTTTTTTAAATCCATTGAACCACCTAGTATAAAATTGACATTATCATCAGAACCACACGCAGAATCACCTGCACATAATTTTGTACTTTTAATAAGTATAGCGGTATGATTTATTCTTAATACAATAAAAGATCAGCGTCTGACTCAACAAAATCAATCACATGGGCCATTATTATTCCTTTATTTTGAGTACAATGAGTTGCTATATTTCTTAATTCCATGCTCCATGCCTGTCATGTCCCAACTTATTTGCTCCCTATTATGTTTATCAAAAATAGTCTGTGAAATATTAATACAATACCTCAGACGGACACGATTGACAGACAGCCAGGATTGATGAGATCAAATCAAGTAGAGGTGGTGTTCCTTTATTGTCTTCAGTTTCTTTAGTACCTTGGCAACCGCAGGGTTGAATAGGTTCATCAGCTGAGAGGTAGAATAATATATCAGATTAATAAAATTTACTTGCATCTTTTTTTACTGAACCTATGTTGTCCCACAGCTGGGCAAAGGTCTCCCACATAATTTTCCTTTTGCTGTGCCTTACTCCGGCCAATCGGTCAGGAACGAGTCCAAATCATCATGGCGGTAACAAATGGTATATCATTCATTCTTTGTACGGCTTCTTGCCAAAAACGTTGGTATGGTGAACCTGTTGTACAGGATGCGCGATAGTAAAAAAAATATACTGTTTCAGTCAGTGTATTTTCGTTGAGGTTGGAGTTAACTCCTCTCTCATCAGCATGTTGAGCTGGAACAAATGACACTCCAATTAAACTTGGTCTAAGTACTATGGAAAGTTAATTGAAAAAAAAGGACTTTGTTAAAGAGTTAAAAGTTTGAGTTTCAGAAAAATATATGGGGAATATTACTTAAAATTATAATAATGAGATGAACTTATCTAGTATACATGAATAATAACAAGAATTACTTGATTTATTATAATTATTTTGACTGGTCCAAATGCTAGTAAATGACAAACTTTATCATTCCTATTTTAAGTGAACCGGGAATTATATAGAAAAAAATATATTATTACTACTAATATCACACAAATACCCATAAGTCAGACAGCCAAATTAAATTTGCCAATAGCTCATACCTGGTATGGTCGGATAGACTCTTAGAAGCTCAACTATGTAAAAAGCAATGCTGGCAAAGAAACTTGAGTGGATTGGACTGAAATATTTATTAAACAATATTAGCAGGTACTTAGTTATTGATAACGTACGGACCTTTGTAAACTTTTGCGACTATTCTTATGGTAATTTCCTGGGCCGAAAACAATGAAGGATAAGACCAACTTGGCGCCAATACTTCTCAAATCTCATAGATGTATCTTTTCAAAGTGTATCTTGCACACACATAGCTTGGGAAGATCTCCCATAAGACGACCCAATGACCCGCTTAATCACTGTTAATGCTCAAAAGGCACTTTTTGCGTCCGATCTCACTAACAGGAAACGTTTGCATTTTCATCGTTTCGTAAGACAACAATGTTCGATAAAACACTTGCATCTTGCACTGCCAATGCGAAATAATACACTTTAAAATCACTGAGCAGCTATGAATGGAAATTAATCAACGGAAACTTTATTCGACCAGCCACAAAACAAGAAAACAAAACTTTTCATGAAAAAATCACAAACAAACTTCGAACGAAAACCGCCTAAATTTGACATTGACAGTCACAAGAACATTCTTAGGTTTTCCAGCCATAGAGTAACGGTTGTGTTATATTTAAGTTTCGTTTCCTGTGGAAACGAGAAAAAAATTATGTCCAAATACTGACGGAAAATATTTTAGAAAACAAATATTTTAGCTGATTTCATTTGTTTTTTTATAGCGGTAGATAATTTTTGGAACTATTTACAAAATTATGTTTTTTTTTTTAGTGGAACGTTCCAGTGACGCCGTTTCCCCATAAATCGTGAAGTTTAGTAATCTTTAAGCTTGGCTAGGGATGATTTGAAAATTAATAATTAATTACCTTTATTGTCACTGACAAACATAATCAAAGTAGAGACATACTAAATTCAAACAATCAATAATTTATTTAGAGCTTACATTGCAGATATATTTGGAACTTGGACCGTTGTGACGCGAGCCACCAGTGTTACCAAGAAGAATTTTAAATTCTGTTTGTTGAAACACCGGAACTTTATCTCTAAGATATTATTATTCACAGATTAGTCAAAACTTAAGTGGGATGCGCTACGGTAGCCCGCGAAATTCAAATTTATTTATGTTTTTTGCAATTTGCAGTGCAATGTCCGGTTGTATGTTGATTAAAATATGATTCATGATTGTAACAAGTATGGCTTTACATAATTATAATAATAATACGCAAGAATAACTGCATACCATTTGTGTTACTATTTGTAAAATAAGCATAAGCTAAGTACCACCCTATCGCTTTGGGATATCCTGTTATGATAGAAGTGTTGTGTAAATAAATAAATAAATAAATAAATAATCATTAAAATCAGCAATACTACTCCTTAAGTTAGAATTGGCCTCAAATGTCATGATTTCATGAAATAGACATTCAATAGGGTAATATGAATTTAGAGAGATCTATTTGATGATTTTTATTGTTATAATTCTTTAAACAAATATTTGATACGATCGCGAATCATGTTTAGATCATTATGCAACCTTATACTGACCTGCAAATTTCGAAAAACGTAGAAAAAAAATAATTTGCGGGCTACCTTGGCGTATCCCCATTATAAGGCCATGGTCAGCGTTATCGCAAGATGGCACATGTCATGACGTCATCTATGACGATTCACGGGACAACGTTATCGCGCTCACGCTAATTCGGAACAGGTGTAAGCACTGAGTGAATTACACTGTAGTCGATTTGAGTGCTTATGACTCAAATCGATTACAATGCAATTCGGAACGCACCAATAGGAATGTTACTATCTGTCAAATTTAGGCGGTTTTCGTTCGAAGTTTGTTTGTGATTTTTTCATGAAAAGTTTTGTTTTCTTGTTTTGTGGCTGGTCGAATAAAGTTTCCGTTGATTAATTTCCATTCATAGCTGCTCAGTTATTTTAAAGTGTATTATTTCGCATTGGCAGTGCAAGATGCAAGTGTTTTATCGAACATTGTTGTCTTACGAAACGATGAAAATGCAAACGTTTCCTGTTAGTGAGATCGGACGCAAAAAGTGCCTTCTGAGCATTAACAGTGATTAAGCGGGTCATTGGGTCGTCTTATGGGAGATCTTCCCAAGCTATGTGTGTGCAAGATACACTTTGAAAAGATACATCTATGAGATTTGAGAAGTATTGGCGCCAAGTTGGTCTTATCCTTCATTGTTTTCGGCCCAGGAAATTACCATAAGAATAGTCGCAAAAGTTTACAAAGGTCCGTACGTTATCAATAACTAAGTACCTGCTAATATTGTTTAATAAATATTTCAGTCCAATCCACTCAAGTTTCTTTGCCAGCATTGCTTTTTACATAGTTGAGCTTCTAAGAGTCTATCCGACCATACCAGGTATGAGCTATTGGCAAATTTAATTTGGCTGTCTGACTTATGGGTATTTGTGTGATATTAGTAGTAATAATATATTTTTTTCTATATAATTCCCGGTTCTCTTAAAATAGGAATGATAAAGTTTGTCATTTACTAGCATTTGGACCAGTCAAAATAATTATAATAAATCAAGTAATTCTTGTTATTATTCATTTATACTAGATAAGTTCATCTCATTATTATAATTTTAAGTAATATTCCCCATATATTTTTCTGAAACTCAAACTTTTAACTCTTTAACAAAGTCCTTTTTTTTCAATTAACTTTCCATAGTACTTAGACCAAGTTTAATTGGAGTGTCATTTGTTCCAGCTCAACATGCTGATGAGAGAGGAGTTAACTCCAACCTCAACGAAAATACACTGACTGAAACAGTATATTTTTTTTACTATCGCGCATCCTGTACAACAGGTTCACCATACCAACGTTTTTGGCAAGAAGCCGTACAAAGAATGAATGATATACCATTTGTTACCGCCATGATGATTTGGACTCGTTCCTGACCGATTGGCCGGAGTAAGGCACAGCAAAAGGAAAATTATGTGGGAGACCTTTGCCCAGCTGTGGGACAACATAGGTTCAGTAAAAAAAGATGCAAGTAAATTTTATTAATCTGATATATTATTCTACCTCTCAGCTGATGAACCTATTCAACCCTGCGGTTGCCAAGGTACTAAAGAAACTGAAGACAATAAAGGAACACCACCTCTACTTGATTTGATCTCATCAATCCTGGCTGTCTGTCAATCGTGGCCGTCTGAGGTATTGTATTAATATTTTACAGACTATTTTTGATAAACATAATAGGGAGCAAATAAGTTGGGACATGACAGGCATGGAGCATGGAATTAAGAAATATAGCAACTCATTGTACTCAAAATAAAGGAATAATAATGGCCCATGTGATTGATTTTGTTGAGTCAGACGCTGATCTTTTATTGTATTAAGAATAAATCATACCGCTATACTTATTAAAAGTACAAAATTATCTGCAGGTGATTCTGCGTGTGGTTCTGATGATAATGTCAATTTTATACTAGGTGGTTCAATGGATTTAAAAAAATATACTAGAATGAATGTAGGAATGAAGTACTTACATCAAATACTAATTACCATGGTTTGCAGCTAATGCAGCCGACACATCAGACGACCCTCCGATCCTCGAGGCATCAAGAAGTTGAACCCCGAGAAGCAGCAGAAGAAGCTCAGTAGAAAAAACCATTATTAGCCAACTTTTTTTGATGTGATACAAATTAATAAATTTCATTTATTTATGTACACATTAAACACTTAATAAAGTAAAATACATAAAGATTGAATAGAAAAAAGGAACAGCTGCTTACCTATATCATTAGAAATTTCTTCCAGCAGACCTGCGACAGGAGCGAAGCGTAGACGTATTATCGTATTAGCGACCTACACATACTTACATTATTCTATCAGATTAAAGTAAACATGCTTATAATAATAATAATAATACAGACCTAATATAGAAACAAATACATGAATAAATAGAATAATTTAAATTTCTTGATAGCAAGAGAAAAGCAATTTGTGTGTGTCTTAACAGCACCCATACCTAGATTATTGATATGCCTAAATATTTATGTTGTAATAAGGATTGCATCTTGTACTGCGTTTTATCTAGATGACGGGGTATTAAAAAAATACTTATGTGCTTTTTACGTATTATGTAAACGAACAATACACCAATCACTGAATACTTGCCTATCACTATTTTATGAAGTTGCTCAATCTCACCTGTCAAGTAATATCCATTTGTTGTAAACCAAATGTAGGTACTAATTACTAAACTGACATTTAAAATTAATAAAAATGGTTTGAATTGATATTAAAATACCTAAAAGCATTGAAATAAATAGGTAAGTACATACTTATTTGCCTATAGGCCCGAATACGTCAATGCTTGTAGAGATGACATTCAAAGGCTGAAAATTGAAAAATAAACTCGAATGTGATGAGAATGACAGAGTCTTCTGCGCAGTCGCGTGCTCAGCTCACGTCACCCGATTCTCGTTAGGTACCTATAGAAATCACGCGGCGGTTGCCATAGCGACACCACTTCGGCGCGCTGCTGCGCTGCGCAAGTAGCATTCATCTTGAATATTGTCAAAGTAGGTAGGTATTGATAATGATGATTTTGATGAATATTCTTTTATTATTAGCAACGACTAGATATGTAGGTAAACATCACGCACTTCTTTTTTATTTTAATGATTTAGTACCTAATTACACCAATCGTACCTACATATAGGTAGTAGCGCATCTCATCACGCTATCGGCTGACATTATGATCATACTTAATGTTATCAAACTATGTAGGTAAGTAGATACCTACCTAGGCAGCTGTACTTAACAGACATTGGTAGGTATTGCATTTGCAAAAGGTTCTTACTGCGCATGCGTGACGCGTTGCATGTTAACTAAGTGGTTGGTAAGCACTTAGTTAATAAAGGAAATCAGTATAATTATTGCAAATAAAATATAGGTTGGCACTGAACCTACGTCTTAAATGTAGGTACAAAATATCTAAAAGCATTAAAATGAATAGGTAGGCAAGTAGGTACTAATAAAATTACTGTTGATGAATGACAGTGTCTTCTGCGCAGTCGCGTGCTCGGCTCACATCACCCGATTCTCGTTAGCTATAGAAATCACGCGGCGGTTGCCATAGCGACACCACTTCGGCGCAAGGTGCGCTGCGCAAGTTGCAGTAAAGTTTAACCGTTGAATATTGTCATAGTAGGTAGGTAGGTATTGATGACGATCATTTGATGAATATTCTTGTACCTATTATTGGCAACGACTAGGTATTTACACAAATCGGACACCGTCTTCGGAAGCGGACGGTAAAAAAAAAAACAATGTGATGAGAATGATAGTGTCTTCTGCGCAGTCGCGTGCTCGGCTCACATCACCCGATTCTCGTTAGCTATAGAAATCACGCGGCGGTTGCCATAGCGACACCACTTCGGCGCAAGGTGCGCTGCGCAAGTTGCAGTAAAGTTTAACCGTTGAATATTGTCATATTAAGTAGGTAGATATTGATGATGATCATTTGATGAATATTCTTTTATTATTGGCAACGACTAGATAATTATGTAGGTAAACATCACGCACATCTTTTTTTATTTTAATGATTTGGTACCTAATTACACCAAACGTACATGTATCAAACTATGTAGGTAAGTACATACCTATGCTCAGACTACGAGAAGATGCTTTGTAGTACCTACCTACCTAGGCAGCTGTACTTAACATACATTGGTAGGTATAGCATTTGCGTAAGGCTCCTACTGCGCATGTGTGACATATTGCATGTTAAATAAGTGGTTGGTAAGTACTTAGTTAATAAAGGAAATCTTTATAATTATTGCAAACAAAATATAGGTTGGCACTGAACCTACGTTTTAAATGTAGGTACAAAATATCTAAAAGCAATAAAATGAATAAGTAGGTACTAATAAAATTACTGTCTCGGAACTCGAATACGAACAGGCTTAGGGACATGGACTTCGGTAGTGGAGAGTAAAAAAAAAACAATGTGATGATAATGACAGCGTCTTCTGTCTTCTGCGCAGTCGCGTGCTCAGCTCACATCACCCGATTCTTGTTACCTATAGAAATCACGCGGCGGTTGCCATAGCGACACCACTTCGGCGCAAGGTGCGCTGCGCAAGTTGCAGTAAAGTGTAACCGTTGAATATTGTCATAGTAGGTAGGTAGGTATTGATGACGTTCATTTGATGAATATTCTTGTACCTATTATTGGCAACGACTAGTTATGTACACATAATTAATTACACAAATCGTACTTATAGGTAGTAGCGCATCTCATCACGCTAGGTATCGGATTGCATTTAAGTCATCGGCTGACATTAACGTTCATACTTACTTAATTTATAAAAGTAAAAAATTAAACTCAATTTGATATCGACAGTGCCTAACGCGCAAGCGCGGCGTGATCTTATCACTTCACCCGATTGCCGTAGCCGTACCTCGACTAGATGAAGCGAGCGCGATCCGCGAGTGTCATTTGAACTCTTGAATTGAATAGATTTGGGTTAATAACAACGCTGAACAACGTCGCACAGGCTTTACTCGACTCGATCCACAATCGCTTCTTCAAACCACATGACATCGCGATTGGGTCATGGCATTGCGTTTACTTACTTAATCATTCAACATTGGGTTTATAGTAAAATAACAAACAATGTCGATGCGCATTTTCTTCAGTAGCTGTCTTAAACGTGTGTTATATTTTGTTTGTTTATTGTACGTGCGTGCCGCGCTCGCGCCTCAGGCGCCTAATCTAGGCAAAAAAACCACATTGAGTTTCTCACCGAATTTCTGTTCTAAGTAGGTACTTTTTTATTTTAATACCCCCCAAAATAGTACCTAATGTTTAGACACTTAAATATTAGCTATGAAATAAGTACCTACTTAATATAAAATGATCAATAGATTTAGCTTATAAAATATTATTAAAATCTCGATTATGATTGTAAATGTTATGCTTGGTCAGTCCCTAGCATTAGTGGGATGACACTGACAGCTCAGTCCGCGCTCACTTCACATAGGTGTTCACGGTGAGATTGTTACAGAATAGCACAGCAGTCTCGGGTCTAGTTGTATTGGTGTGTTCACCTGCAATGAGATTATAACAAATAACTCAGAGTCGCTTTATCGAGTCCGTGAGATAACCACTTCATAGTTACTAGCTCAATCACACGAGTACCGACCTATTAAGGTTGTGCTAACAGCGGGAACATACTCGTATGATTATGCGAAGCGACCCGCGACACAACACTTCATGGCAACTGGTCTCATTACCTAGTCCATACAATAGGTCTAACGCTCTCATAGACTAAATTGCTAATTATTAATCTCTTAGTCCAATCCCTTCACTGGACGGGACTACGACCCTTGGCGTCAATCACAGGATACCCCTGTGTTTGCACGTTCCGTGGCCTACGGGTAGTGATAATGACGCTTCGTTACCTGGAGCGGCGAACTTCCCTCATCACCGGTATGCGGCTAAGTAAGGCCTTCCTGACAAACGGATGACCACACCTCAATAGTTGCCTGCACCCGGGTCCATTCCAATCATTAGACCACGGGGCTACTCCAAAGCATCACGTCTCAATTATGCATCAGACCAATCCATAAATAAAAACTAGCATAAAACAGCCACACCTGCAAAAATCCACTCGTGTCAGAAATCACATGTACGAGCCAAGCCATCCCGCATGAACAAAGAATACGGTTGAATACTCACCGGCTTCAGCTTCGAATGGGACTTATTGGAAACCCATCGCGTTATTTGGGTACAGTCTGACTCCCAGAACTGAGTCCTTATTCCAAATCCTATTCATATCGTGTCACCACATTTTACGGCCTCTTGACCTCTGATCAATATCACAATCCTTCCAGAAGCTTCGACCACCACAGACCAAATATAATTCTTATCTATTGGTTATTTCGCATTTATTAGGCATTGTTTTAAATAAAATGTGGGAAATTATGTCTGTATGTTTATTTATTTAAATTAACTAATATTCTTGTATTTAATTTACATGACATCATTTCTCCAGGTTTGCATGCCATGAGCCTGTCTGTCCTGACACAAAATGTCGCTACTTGTTTCGTTACTTATTGATTTTGCAACGTCACAAAACTAACCTCCAACGTAGCCAGACTGCCACGGCTAGCTTATGCAGACCACTAGAGGTAAAGTCCCGAACCATCGCACTGATACGAGTACAAGACCCATGGATCAGGAACAACAAAATATTATGCGGCCTCGGTAACATTGGAGGTAAGCTAATTCTCAACACACACAGTTCATACAAATAAAAGCCTGCGCCTACATACTCAAAAAAAGCTCTACCACACCACTCACTTAATTCTGTTCCAGAGACCTGACGGCTGTCAGGCTCCAAACCGAAGGTGACGTTCCAGATCTTGCACTGGCCTCGGTATGCATAACAGGCGAAGACGTAAACTGCCCGCCGAAAGAGATGGCCGACCTGGTACAGCACTGCGAGCGCGCCAAGCTAGACCTGATGATCTGCATCGACGCAAACGCCCACCACCCGCTCTGGTGCAGAGACGCACCGAAGTCCAGAGGAGAGGTACTATCCACCTATTTATTCTCTACTAAGCTCAACATTGTAAACCGAGACTCTGAACCCACTTGAGTCAGCCACTTGCTACAGAAAACGCGACAAACCTCATCACAAACTGGCACGTATCGGACGAGCCTTCTCGCTCATAGTAGGATCCGCTTCACTCTGATTACCAAAACAAGAAAACCCGTAACTAGACGAAACCCGCGGCACACCAATGCACCCGGGTATAAACGACTCCTAGCCTCTCTACTAGCCAGGCACATATCACAAGGAATCATAAGAGACCCTGCGCAACTGGAGTACCTCGTCACAAAACTATCAGAATACCTAACTGAAGTATACCATGCATACTGCAAACTAAGGGTGCCAAAAACCAACAGCGAGAGCAACCCTTGGTGGAAGGGTGAAACGCTGAACTTAGAAAACCCAGAGATGCACTACGTAAAAAAATCAACAGTGCCAAAAACACTAGACTCCCGGACGTCTGGGAGCTATACAAAGAGACCAAATATATACACAAAAAGCAAATCAGAACTGCCAGAAGAACAGCATGGTGGAAATTCTGTATATCCATCGAGACCAACAACGAAGCCGCAAGGGTAAGGTAAATCTTATCAACTGATCAGGACCGAACCCACGGCAAGGGTAAAAAAAAATGTAAAAGGTTCCCTTCCTTACTTTAACCACGGAAGGTGCAATTACTTGCCTTAAGCATACTGTCAGGTACTACACTAGCAGGAGTACACCAGTATACGAGGCGTTTCGGAATCTTTCCAAGGCTTTCGACCGGGGATCATACGACATTCTTTGGGGTAAGCTAAAAGCAATAGGTATCCTCAACGAATTGCTGAACGTTTTTAGATACTGGTACGGCAACCAAACAAACGTTGTAAGGTGGGGAAGTAAGTTCTCTTTACCGTACAGGTTAGAATGTGGCGTAAGGCAGGGGGGCTTAACTTCCCCTAACCTTTTTAATCTGTATATGAATTCATTGATCGAGGGACTCAGCAGGGCACATGTGGGCTGCTGTGTTGACGGGTTGTGTTTTAACAACATAAGCTACGCCGATGATATGGTCCTGCTGGGTCCCTCGGTCAGTGCACTCAGAATATTGGTTAAGATATGTGAGGACTACGCTGCTGGCCATGGGTTACTTTATAATGTAAACAAGTTCGAACTCATGGTCTTGCAGGCTGTTGGCAAGAAGTGCCCAGAAAATTGACCACCTATTAAAATTAATGACGTCTCGGTTCGTCTGGTACACCAGTTTAAATACCTTGGACATGTCGTTGCTGACTACCTTAAAGACGATGCGGATATTGAACGGGAACGCAGGGCATTGGCGGTGCGGGCGAATATCCTGGCCCGTAGTTTCGCATGTACGATGTACAGATGCGGTCAAAATCACACTTTAAGCATACTGCACATCCCTGTACTCGAGCGCTCTATGGATCAGCTGTACTAAGCGTGCCGCCAATGCATTGCGTGTTCAATACAAAAATGCTTTTAGGGCGCTATTGCGACTGCCACGTTATTGCAGTGCTTCTGTTATGTTTGCTCGAGCCAGAGTTGATAGCTTCTCATCTGTAGTGTGGAAAAAGAGTGCATCTCTTCTACCAAGATTGCGGGACAGTGGCAACAGTCTCCTGAAAACTATTGCTGATGGGCTTGACGAAAGCTCCATAGTGAGTAATGTGTTGTTGTTTAATTGCCACAAAATTCCACTGAGGTTAAAATCACCAATAATTAAATAATTATCGTTTGGATTGTTTAGCACTATACTACTTAAGCTATGGAGAAAAAATGATAAATGGTCGGAAAAAGAATAACCACGATTTTGCTTACATAGATAGATGACGCAAATATTCAATTTCAGGTATTTTCTTACATTAGGTTGACGAACACTCAAAGTTACCTACAAGTCTTCGGCCGAGGAGTGAAATAATGGTTGGAGAACCGCAGAGATACACTTACGGACAGCTATCAAGACACCACCTCCACGAGACTGACCTGTGAGATAGTAATCCCGGTCGCGACGCCAAACAAATACTGATCACCAAATAACTCCGAGTTTAATATGCCTTCGACTAACCAAGTTTCCGTTAAAACAACACCATCGTATGAACATAAGCATAGTTGACGAAAGAAGGAATCAGTCTTAGTACGGAGCCCAAGAACATTCTGATAATAGACATGCAGTTTTTTATTGTTGTTTAAAGCCATCGATAATTTACACGAGTTGTAGCAACAAAATTACTAGCACTATAACAACCACTCAAGTAACATAACGCAAGACTAACGACTGCAGTGTTTGAGACAATGTTTACGGATAATAAATACTCATAGTTATTGTAAAATAACAAAATAAACGCGAATAATAAACTACTAAGCAGGATAATTAGACTTACACAATTAATACACGGCACAAAAAACGCAGCAATATCACAGGTGACTGTGCGAAGAAGCAGGGAGTAATTAAAACGAGTGCGAGCGAGATAAACATAGTTTGGGATGTTGTAAGGATTAGAATAGTGCGATAAGAGAAATTAAGGCCCATTTGCGAGAACAAAAGCGACGTAACGAAGCATCGAGCACGTCAGCGATGCTCATCCCTTTACAAAAACTAAAGTGATAAACAGTTGCGGTTATTAGTACATAGTTAAAAGTGAATTTACTTCTAATTCATTTAGTTTGACCCATACGTGCTTATGGGTCATTATCAGCAGACTCATTATTTGGTTGACTTCGGTGACAATTTTTTTTTTTAATTTTGGCCTTTACTACATGAAATATCAAATCTAGATTTAATTTAAAACATATTAGTACGAGTAGTAGAGGGAATCGTATAGGCCGAATGGATGTGAAGAAATTAATGTTTTTTAAATGGTGTCCACCGAAATCAATATTCTTATCACCGAAATCAAATATATCAAATAATTTTTATTTCAGAGACTGTTTTTTTAAATATATATTTACTGCCGAAGTACTACTGTGAACATATGGTCTTTATGAAATTGCAGGTTAATTTTACAATAAAACATTTTATTTTATCAAGACTTATATGTCTATTTATTCAGACAGGAAAATTTATAAAAATCTACTTTGGGAGGAAGCACATTAAATTTTATTAATAATAGTAGGCAGTCTTGAATTAACAATATAGGAACTTAAATAAATCTGAAGTCTTAGTTGAGATCTAGCTTAATCACAGACAAGTTACTTATTGATAAAAAAACACTACAAAAATCACTTAAAGATCAGTATTTTCAACAACTTACAATTGTAGAAGGCACTTACTTAACTAATAATATCTATATTTTTATTAAAAATATTACTTTGCCTATTGATTTTGACACACTTAAATAAGGTTTTAGGTAGGTACCTATATTAAGCACCCAGCATTAAAATTAACAATGTAAGTACCTTATAAAAACTTACAAAAACTTTATATTGCGGTTTTTAAACCTTAATTGAAAAATGTTATATTCCTCGTCACTGCTTTCTTTGTAATTTACATTGTGGGACAGGTGCTGCTTGGTTTCATATAATTTATCGTATAAAACTAAATTTGTTATTAATCACAACGCAACACAATTGCAGTTACATACACAAAATAATCAAACCAAACATTACCACAAACCCCTTGATATAAATAGACTAAACACACTAAATTCCAAATCCTACACTACAGTACTTACACAAATGATACTCTGCAGCACAAACATAAACTGGTCATTAACATTTAAAATTATAAATTCGATAAGGACAACTTAAATAAATTCATTGATTCTATAGAATCATTTAATATCTCACGGTCGTATGTGTGTTTGCCGGACCAATGTTCGAAGCATATAGAGGCTACCCAACCAACTTTGAACGTACTTCATGTTAACATCCGAAGCCTAAATCGCAACTTTGATGGCCTCAATGTCTTAATACATTCCATGGATGTTAGGTGTGATATAGTAGTCCTCTCTGAGTGCTGGTTGAGTAAAGTAACAGATATTCCTGTACTGACTGGCTTTACCTCAGCTAGATCCTCATTTGACAACCAAAATGATGGGGTGGTAGTTTATGTGAGTTCTGATGTGACTCATACGTTAGTTGAACCGGTTTTCCAGGACGCTAACTGTCTTATTTTGAGGCTAGGTCCAGATACAGCTATTGTTGCAATATACCGTTAACCCTCAGTCAGAAATATAGATAATTTTCTTAGCTCTTTAAACAATATTTTAGAGTCCCTGGCATCAATAACAACCGTAGTAGTGATTGGGGATTTAAATATAAATACCAGATAATAAGGACCCAAACTCTGAAGAATATTTAAATACAATGGCTTTCCATGGACTCCTACCTGCCCACGTTCTCCCCACCCGCATTGAAAACTGCCTGGATCATGTCTTTTTAAAAACAGATAGACCCTCCATAACTTTGGTTCTGGACTCATTTTTTACTGATCATGCACCTATCCTGTTTTGCACTGAACGGAACCCTCTTAATGCTACAAAACCTAAAAGTATGATACGGCATTTAAACTTTCAAGGTATTATTAGCTGCTTAGAAAACTCCGATTTGTCAAGTGTCTTAACTAGCACAGATCCCAATGAAAGTGTGGAACAACTCACCTCCATTATATCAGACGCAATAAATCAGCACAGTACGCTAAAAAAAATCCCTAACCGGAAGCAGACTATTAAACCATGGATGACCACTGGCCTCCTGAGGTGCGTGCGAAATCGGGACCAACTCCATATTAAAGCAATGCAAAATCCTAAAGACCTTACTGCTAATCTAATATATTCTAGATACCGAAATTACTGTAATAATTTACTGAAGACTATTAAATGCAATTTTGACCAAAAAGAACTCCTGAAGGCCAATGGTAACCCCAAAGCAACTTGGGACGTCATAAAAACTATCAGCTACAAGAACAGCTCCCCCATAAGTAAATCGGGAGAACTCCTTAGTATGTGCAGCGATCCAAACTCCTCTGTCAATGCTATAAACAAAGTATTTTGCAAACGTAGGAGCGGATCTTGCTAGGCAGGTAGCGCAGGGTCAGCGTGTAATTCACCCAAACTTTGAATTTGACAGCCTAATAAATCCTCAAGGTAACTCATTCGTATTACTTGAAACCAATTTATCAGAAATAGAAAATATAATTATAGGATTAAAACATAATTGTGCAGTAGGTCACGATGGAATACCAGCCTCAGTTATTAAGTCTGCCAGACATGTACTTATTCCAGTAATTACGCATATCCGTAATTTATGTATCCTGAAAGGTATTTTCCCCGACACTTTTAAGAAGGCATTAGTCACACCAGTATTTAAGGGTGGGGATGGTGACCGTGTCGAGAACTATAGGCCTATATCTGTACTCACCACACTGTCCAAAATTATGGAGAAGGTTTTGAACAAAAGATTGCTTAGCTATCTTGAATCCAACAACGTAATTGCGCCAAACCAATACGGTTTTAGGAGAGGCGTATCAACAGAGGATGCTGTTCTTGAACTGACAAGCCAAATTGTTAAGAATCTTGAGTCTAGGACTAAAACTATAGGAATATTTCTTGATCTAGCCAAGGCTTTCGACACGGTGTCTACTCCCATCCTTCTACGTGGTTTGGAAAGCTTGGGAATAAGAGACATCGCTCTAAACCTCTTCCGTGACTATCTCACAAACCGTAACCAACGAGTTAAGGTAGACAACTACATCAGTGACGATGTGAATCTAACCTTTGGCGTACCACAGGGTAGCGTGCTTGGTCCCACCCTTTTTCTTCTATTTGTAAACAGATTGTGTCAGCTGTCAATCCCAAAATGCAAGATACTCGTATATGCAGACGATACTGCACTTATCATAAGTGGAGAAACATGGGAATCTGCTCACCACGCAGCTGAAAATGCTCTTGGCATAGTGATGGATTGGCTTTCATTAAATTTACTTACGCTAAATGTCTCTAAAACCCACTATGTCCCTTTCTCAGCGAAATCTGCTACATAGCCTAGTATGCCCGACGTTAAAGCCCATAGTTGTCACCCTACACTGACTCCTTGTAGCTGCCCTACTATACATAGAAGCCCTTGTGTTAAATACTTGGGGGTGCACATCGATAACACATTGAGTTGGCAAAAGCATATCAGTGTGACAGTTACGCGTGTTCGTAAGATAATGTTTCCTATGAAAAAACTAAGAAGAGTAGTTGCCGACCAACTGTTAAAAACTATTTATTATGCCTTGGCTCAGTCACTTCTTACCTATTGCATATCTGTCTGGGGTGCTACACATAAAACGTATTTGCTTCGCCTTGAAAGGGCACAAAGAGCTGTCTTGAAAGTCATGCTTTACAAACCTTATCGGTACCCCACTACCCAGCTCTATAAAGACATATCTGTTCTCACTGTCCGACAGCTCTGTGCACTTAACATTACTTTACGTGTACACTCATCATTGACCTATGACCCAAGGTTACTGGAGCAAAAAAAACGACGTAAAGATCTTGTATGCCCACCTGTCACCACCAATACTGCTCTGGCGAGGCGAAGCTACCCGTGTCTTAGCAGCCACCTTTACAACGCTATAAACGAAACCTGCAACGTATATTCTTTACCTAGATTTAAATGTAAGACTGTAGTTGGTGATTTTCTCCAAAATTTGACGTACGATGAGACTGAACAACTCTTTGCCAGAAAATGTTACTAACGCATCTAAGACCAGATTTAAATTGCTCCTTAAATCAATATTTTATACTGTGACATATTTGAAACTCACAACTACACACACGCACACACACACACACACACACACACACACATACAACCACACCACACACACCCACACATACATCTACACCACAAACACCCACCCACACCACACACACTTTGCTTACATAAATATTAATAAGTGTTAAGTACATAAATATTTAACTAAGGTTTATGCTTACCAGAACTACTACAAAGTGCAGAAAATTATAAATGAACTGTAAGAGGAAGGCGCCTGTGTCTGTAACACAGTTTATACTAGCACAGACACAGACGTTCACTCTGTCTCAAATAATGCGTAGCATTGTACTTCTTTTTTTGTTTGATTGAGATGGACGAATTGTATTTGGCTTTTGATAATAAAGATTATTATTATTATTATTTCCTTTATTTCACTATATACATATAAATTATATTTTTAAATATTAGAATATAAAAAAATATAAAAACATTTAAAAATACAAAAAATAGTAGCCCACCGGTATCGGGAACAAGGTCCAAGCTACCGGCGATCAGGGCTCCAGAGAGAGGAACCTCCTAACAATGCGAGCCGTGTCCAGAAGTACCGCCTTCTGAATCAAGCCCTTGATCCAGCTGCTCAACGAGAGCCTCCTCAGGTGTTGGTCGAGGCTCTTCGCTATTAAACCATTGGCTGTCATGAGTCATTATTATTATTTATTTACCTCTTCACATTTCTCGGGACCCTGGGATCCCGGACCTTTGGAAGGCATACGAGGGGCCGAAGCCAACTCGCAGAGGACCGTTAGACGTTTTTAATGAAATGAAGCACCAACCGACGATTATCCCTGTTCGGACTATATAAGTGCACCCAAGGACAACCCCCGGTTGGTGTAGGACTATTGTAAGATATGGAAACAAATATATAGGACTATGGATTTGGGTAGCTTATGTGGACTGGTTAACTAGAACTATGGAAAGACTATGGCCCCTGCCTGACCAATGTTTTATATAAAATACACAGATAAAATGGCAGGGGGTGACTTGCACACTCAATAATGGGCCCCCGAAAATGGTCGCTAGCACATAGTGTCGAAGTGACAAAGGGGCAACATGTCCTGAGATGCTTATGAGGAGTGGAGAGGTATCCCACGGCTATCAGGACAATCCCGGAAGTACGGTCAAGATCCCTACCAGCATCTTACTGGAATACTTCCTTCCTCCGAGCACATTTGCCCTTGCGAATCTCCACTCTAGCCGACCAATAAAGGCAAGAAAGAGGTGGGAGCACTGTCCCTCTTCATTGTTCACTCCAGCCGGCCAATAAAGGCAAGCCAGAGGTGAGGAACAAGACTTCTCCCGGGAGATAGGGTCCGTGGGGTCGCTACTGCCCAACAGCTCGCCACATGCTGCCCTGCGGGTTTATTATTATTATTATTAATTTATCAGTAAAATCAACAGAATAGCTTTTACCAGGTTGAAACAGAATATTCGATAAGATTTGAGGTTTATTAGATTTAGCTGCACCGACTCCACTCTCTTTTTTGGCTTGACTTGACTTTTTAATCAGATCGATCTTGTCACTCTTGTTCTTGTTGGTTTTATCAGTCAGCAATCTGTCAGTTTGCTCGCATATGATGCATAATCCTACATGATACCCATGTTCACACGACACTGAATTATTTTTTTCAGTCACCTTCGGCGCAACTCATTTTTCTGATCGATAGTTGGTTGGGCTCATTGGCGTTCCATACTGCCTGATGAACTTTCATAGTCAGCAAATTGCAAATTGCTTGAGATCAGATAGAATCGACAATTCTTTTTCATAAATACCGGAATCGTTATTACCTTGAATAGATTTCCGATGAGTCATCAATGATGATAAGCTTGCGATAATGATATCGCAAAGAACAGCTAAAATGAGCAATTGTTCCTTGATGCCTGATGATGCCTTGAGCAATTATTCGATCAGCTGTTCTTTTGAGTGTTAAACAAACGATCTTAAAATGTAAATAAACGACTAGTTATTGATTTAGGTGCATCTATTTCCACCGAAAACACCGAAATCAATGCCACTGAAATCAAAATAATTAACTTAATCCTAAATATTTTCAAAAGTAACCCGAATTTTTAATATTTATCACTTGTATTGAAATCGAATACATGTATGACATACTTTTATTATAATTTAAAAATATTAATTCAAATAGTTGTGGATAAAATGGATTCACCGAAATCAATTTTAAGGGTATACCAAGCCACTGAAAACGATTACGAACCTAAATAAAAGAGCGGCACGGAGACGCACAGCCATTTTATCCTTACCACCAATGCGGCGCGATTGACAGTTTCTATTTCTGTAACAACTATTCTCGCAGTCACTAGAATACAGGATTTATGAACGGATCGGTGCGCGCCACTGATATCAATTCTAAACGTCGGACGTGAAGACAACCATTTGTAACTTGTCTAATTAGGCTTATTATGGCGTAGAAATATTATACATTGAGTTAATAACTATTTAATTGTTTGTGAACACATGCAAAATAGCGCCATGTATTGGAGAAAAAAAGAAAAAAAATAATTTCCGTCGCCATACGGTGCCGGACGCGGCACCGAGGTCAATATTTTGGAGGTTTATATTTTTTTAAACTAACTTATATTTAATTTATTAAAAAAATAACACAAGCCCCTCCTAATATTTTGATCGTACCTGTTATAGAAAAAAATATTAAGTAGTTAGTTATCCATTTCGTACTGTATTTCAACCCGGACACGCGTATTTGAGCCGTCTGAGAATGACCCTTATACTCCTTCTCCTTAGCTATTGTTCGGGTTTTGTTTGGCAACTTTTTGGAGTCCGGGTTGAGGTGATCATTCACATAAACCCGGTTCGTTTGGTCTACGAATCCAAGGTCATGGGCGGATAGCGTCTTGAAAGAGCGTGCAGCCGCAACAAAGTCGTCCTTGACATATTGGTTCAGAAAGCTGACCACAATTGATTTGTCCTTTGTGTTTAATAATGGAATCCTCGATATGTAGTTTATCTGGGTTTTGGGAAATGTGAAATTAACCTTTTGGCTGATCTTATCCATGATAGCAAACAGATTTTCGTCCTTCTTCAGGGGAATGCCCTTAATTTCCACATTGTTCAGCCTTGATCTCTGATCACTAGCGGACATCTCCGACTTAATCAAATCAATGTCAGTCTGAAGAGAGCAAACAGATTCCTGAAGATGCTCAAGACCAGCAACCCTAGTCTCAGTGCCTGCAAGTTTGACAGAGAAATCATCCAGCCGTTTAACATCGAAATCACAACTGAACTTGAGTTCTTTGAGTTCCTCTTTTAATCTGATATCATCAGGCAGAGTCGGAAGGCCAGCCAGTTGAACCTTGAGCTCACGAATCTCATTCAGGATCGTTTCCAGAGATGCAGGTTCAGGAGTTGGTAGTGGAGACGGGGAAGGGGTCGGTGCGCCAGTGAGAAAATTTGGCACTTAGGACATTTCCATGCCGCCCTTCGGTCCGCTCCAAGTTTTCTCCACCCACCCTCCTTGATATTAGCACAGCCAAAATCGAGGTGCCGCTTGCATGAGGCACACTCAACGCCATCATTAAAGTCAGAATTGCAGCTAGCACACTTCCTCATAGCTGACGTTGAAGTTTGAGGAAGACTAAAATGTTTAGAACCACTGATAAAAGGACCGGTCGAGAGAGGCGCGCAGGTAATTGCGTAGCGATCGCGCGAAGTGCGTAGCGGACGAGCGAAGTCCGTGCTTGCGTAGTGAGTGACCGCGAGTAACTATTACAAGTTACAGTTGTACCTTACATTACTTAATTAAATAATTATATGTGAAGACGATGCACCTAGAATAAAATTACTATACCACAATAGGTAAAAAGAATAAATAGCAGTGACAGGTAAATTAATTATATGACAGATACATGGTGCTCACTGGTCTGAGGTGCTCACGTGGTGTTATGAAACTCAGTTGTCTTTCGTTCCTGGGTGGGCGCTAATAACTGCGACACAGAACGCACTTTTAACGTACACAAAAATTGTAATATATTTTTGTTGCAATAAAATATTTGTATTTGTATATTTACGAATGTTATAAAAGTAGATGTGTTTTTGTTGTTATAATTGAGTGTGTGAATTAAATTAATTACAGAATGTAAAATCAATGTCACAAAAATTATAAAGTTAACATAGCAATCAATTTAATTTTGTCTAGACTCTTCTAGATTGTCCTATGGAGCTGGACCAGCATGCTACTGTCCAACAAGTGCTTCGGATGCTTATGGAGACTGGACTTAATCTAATAAGACCAAGCAATGGCAAGCTAAGGTGCACAACGGCCCGAGGAGATCGATTCATTGTGTCAACGATGCATCGTTGACACAATGTTAAGAAATCGATATCAGACGGGAGTTGCGATTCAGCAACAACTTTTGCAGACCCGAAGGGACGGGGTGCTAGGACAGGAAACCTCCACGTGTGCCCGTGGGCTGGAGTTTCCCTTGGATACATCTGGGGGAAAGGCCAGTTTCCGGGACGGTGCATCCTGGGGTGCGGGCAATGACTCCCCATTAGGCACTGTGCGCCTAATGGGTCTAGTTGTCCGTACGCTAATATCCTGTCGGAGGAACGCTCCAACGTGTGTCTCTCTGCTTAAGCAGAGACGCACAGCGGCGGAGTAAGAGCGGGCTCGGTGTGCACTAACCCTGCCGCCGGGCAGGCAGTAAGGAGTCTTCTCCTTCTGCCACCGTTAGTCTCGTAGCCCCAAAGATTGTCAAGGTTATGTCTCTGACTTTTGACGGGGGTCGAGGGTCTTGGCTTAACCGCCTGGGCCGCGAGGAAGATAACCTCTATAAAAAAATCCTCTAATATCAAGTTTTGGTGCGTGGCGAGGGTATGAATGGCTGAGGAGTAGTGTCATCTACAACTTTGTAGTTGTAGGTGGCGCATCAGTCGCTAGCGCACCCCCAGCAGAGTACCAGTGGACCCTCTGGTTGGGTTATAAATGAACACTTGCCTAGGGACAGGGGGTGAACCTAGGATGGACGTTTTATATCCCCCACACTCGTGGGAACAATTATGGAAACAGATAAACAAAATACAAAAGAACAGGAAAGTAGTAGAGAGGAAGGGAGCGATGCGGGGTCGGAGTCCGACGCCGCATCGGGCGTGAGGGGCTCATTCAAGTGCCCGGAGCGCGTTGTGGTAGGGGCTGCTGAGAAGAACCGAAGGCTCTTCCAGAAGCGCCCCAAACCAGGGGATAGCCAGGGGTCGTCCTCTGATGGCGGGAGGAGCGCCACCCGCAGAAAATTTACTCGGCAGGGTGGCGTTCACGATCGGGGTAAGGACAAAGGGTTCACCACCGAGAAGGACAGCGAGCCGAGCCGAGTCAGTTCAGCCGAGCTGGCCCAGCCAGGCGAGAGGCTCGCTAGGGAGGGCAACCCACACAGAGTGGAACTCTCCGAGTCGTCAGGCGGTGAGCCAGACGCCGCTGGCGGCTCTAAGCCGGAGCGAGTGGCCAGGTTCCAGGAGGTCGTGGTAGCCGCAATCAGGGGTGTGGCCTTGAAGAGGATTCAGTCCTCTAAAGACAAGGTCATACCCACTGCCACGGCCTCCATTATGGCGGCAGCGGAGGCCTTACACCTTGGGCCTCCGTCGGACGGAATGTCTGAGATGCGGGCGGAGGTCGCCCGCTTGACAGCCGCCATGGAGCTTCTCCGAAAGGAGAACGAGGAGCTCCGAGCGGACCTGGCCGGCCTCCGGGCAGCCGGCCCTCGAGAAGTGCCACAGGAGGGGGAGCAGCATAGGCAAGACCGGCCGGTGCTGGTGCCTGCAGAGGACCGGGTTCTGGCCCTGGTGCGGCGAGAGCTGGCTGCCTTCCAGAGTCGGTTTTCCGCTCTGGAGGCCATTGTTCTGCGTCCCCCGCTAGCGGCGAGCCGGATTTCTTTTGCCGCCGCTGCGGCCAAGTCAGGATCGGCAGGGCGAACAAAAGGCGGGCCTGTGCTGGAACCTGCGGGGCCGGCCCCGGCGAAGTCGGCGCCTTCCAAGCCCAAGAAGGGTAGGGGGCCTACTCAGGCGGCGACGGCCCCAGCCCTGACGGCGAGACGGCCGCCACCCCCTCTGCCTCCTAATGCTCCTCCGGCCGACGCCGAATGGCAAGTAGCCGGAGAGAAGCGGAAGGCTTCAAGGGCGGCCAAAAGGAAGGAGAGGCGGCAGCGGCGCAAGGAGCGAAGCGTCGCGGCTAGGCTCCGCGCTCCAAAGTCCGCAGCTGTAGTGATTACACTACAGCCGGATGCGGTGAAGAAGGGCGTGTCCTACTGCGACGTGCTCACCAAGGCAAGGGCGGCGGTGAACTTGGAGGAGCTAGGGGTCACCAATGGGATCCGTGTAAGGGTCACTGCGACTGGAGCCCGGATGCTGGAGGTCCCCGGTGCAGTCAGCGGCCCGACCGCTGACGCTCTGGCCGAAAGGCTTAGGGCGTCTCTAAATGCGGATGAGGCCCGAGTGTCCAGGCCCACCAAGTGCATTGACATGCGCATCGTGGGCTTGGACGACTGTGTGACGGAGGCTGAGGTGGTGGCCGCCGTCGTTAGGACTGGGGGGTGCTCTGCCGAGCAGGAGAGGGCGGGCACCATTCGTCCTGACCACACGGGGATGCGAGCCGTTACGGTGAGCTGCCCCGTGTCGGCGGCCAGAAAAGTCGCCGGGGAGGGCCGAAGGCTCCTGGTGGGCTGGGTTTCTGCGCAGGTGAAACTGCTGGAACCCAGACCTCTGAGGTGCTTCCGCTGCCAGGTGGGCAACCACGTGGGAGTGCAATGCACCTCGGAGGTGGACCGCAGCGATCACTGCTTCCGCTGCGGTCAGCCCGGGCACAAGGCCGGCTCGTGCAATGCCACGCCGCACTGCTTTTTATGTGCGGCAGCTGGCAAGCCGGCCGATCACCGGGCTGGGAGTAAGGCCTGCGCCCCACCCGCCAAAGCCAGGGGCAGAGGTAAGCCCTCCGCAACCGCCGTCACCACCGCACCCGCCGCCACTGCCGCAGCCGCTGCTACCTCCATCGTCGTCGCCGCCGCAGAAACCGCGGCAGGGCCCTCACAAGGGCCTCGGGAGGGGGCTGATATGGAGTGCCAATAATGGCCCCATTACGCCTCCTCCAGGCGAACATCAACCACTGCGTCGCTGCTCAGGATCTGTTGCTCCAGAGCATGGCGCAGTGGTCGATTAACATCGCCGTGGTCGCTGAGCCGTACTTTGTCCCGCCCAGGGATGACTGGGTGGAGGACCTGAGCGGCTCAGTGACCCTAATTTCGTCGGCCGCCGCCGGTACCCCGTCGCTCGAGGCAGTCAAGAGGGGACGGGGTTGCGTGGCAGCACGGTTCGGGGGGATTGTTGTCGTAGGGGTATACTTCTCCCCGAACCGAACTCTCGCCGAGTTCCACAACTCCCTTGCGGAGTTGAGAGTCGTCGTCGTCGGGTACCATTCCCTCCCCGTGCTCGTACTCGGGGACTTCAATGCCAAGAACACGGCTTGGGGTTCCCGGTATACGGACGCGCGGGGCAGGATGGTGGAGGACTGGGCTCTGGAGACAGGCCTGGTCGTCCTAAACCGGGGCTCTGTCCCCACGTGTGTGCGGATGCGGGGTGAGTCAGTGGTGGACCTCTCGTTCGCCAGCCCCGCTCTGTCGCCGTGTGTCATTGACTGGCGCGTCATGGAGGGGGTGGAGACGTATTCCGACCACCGGTACATCCGGTTTGACGTCTCCGCCCAGACCTCGAGCGCGCTGGTCCGACAGGCCCCGAGTGGTCCGCGGTGGGCGCTGAAGCGGCTGGACCGGGAGCTCCTCCTGGAAGCCTCGATCGTGCAGGCCTGGGTGTCATCACCGGACAGGCCTGCTGATATTAACGACGAGGCGGAGTGGTTCCGGGAGGCCATGTCCGAAGTATGTGACGTGGCAATGCCCCGGGTCCAGCCTGGACGCGCCTGGCGCCAGGTGTACTGGTGGTCGCCGGAGCTAACGTCTCTGCGCGAGGCGTGCGTTGCTGCGCGACGCCTGTACACCAGGCACCGCAGGCTCCGTATCCGCCCTCCGGATACGGAAACCATTCAGGCGGAGCTGTACGAGGGTTACAGAGCGGCGAAGACCGCCCTCCGAGCGGAGATACTGCGGGCCAGGGGACTGGCCCGTGAGGAGTCGCTGGGGACTCTGAACAGGGACCCTTGGGGACGCCCATACAAAGTGGTGCGGGAAAAACTCCGCCCATGGGCTCCCCCCCTGACGCAGAGTCTCCGGCCTCAGCTCATGGAGGGCGTGGTGAGCGCTCTGTTCCCTGCGCGAGGGGAGCACACTCCCCCGCCCATGGCTCCGCCTCCTGCGGTGCCCACTGTGGACCACGTAACCGACGACGACGACGATGCTCCTGAGGTGACCGAGGTAGAGTTGAGAGTGGCGGTACGTAGGCTGAGTGCCAAAAATACCGCCCCAGGACCCGACGGGCTACCTGGAAAAGCCTGGGTCCTGGCCTTGGAGGCTCTCGGGCCTCGACTAAGAGGGCTCCTAAGCGCATGCATGGAGAGGGGCCAGTTTCCAATTCGTTGGAAGACGGGGAAACTGGTCCTCATTAAGAAGACGGGGCGCCCTGCGGACTCTCCGTCCGCTTACCGGCCCATCGTGCTGCTCGACGAGGTGGGCAAGCTCTTTGAAAGAGTCATTGCAGACCGCATCGTCGGGCGGCTGGTGCGGGTGGGGCCGGATCTGGCGGACAGCCAGTTTGGTTTCCGCAGGGGGCGCTCTACGGTGGACGCCATCATGCGCGTGCGAGCCCTCACGACGGGGGATGCTGTGGCCCGGGGTGGGGTCGTCTTGGCGGTGTCTCTAGACATCGCCAATGCCTTCAATACCCTGCCCTGGAGTTGCATCAGGGAGGCACTCCGGTATCACCGGATGCCGACCTACCTCTGTCGCATAGTCGAGGCCTATCTGACGGACAGGGCCGTCATCTACCCCGGTCACCAGGGAGAATGGAACCGGCGAGAGATGTCGTGCGGTGTCCCACAGGGATCGGTCCTGGGACCGCATCTGTGGGACATCGGGTACGACTGGGTGCTGCGCGCCGACCTCCCTAGCGGCGTCAGCATCGTTTGTTACGCTGACGACACGCTGGTCCTGGCGCAGGGGAGGTCGCACCAGGCGGCGGCCGAATTAATGACACGCGGGGTTGCGACAGTCATTGAGAGGATCCGGCAATTGGGACTCGAGGTGGCACTGCACAAGTCCGAGGCCATGTGTTTTCATGGCCCTCGGAACGCGCCACTGTCGGGTTCCCAAATAATGGCGGGAGGGGTTCACATCGGCGTCGAGTCGACGATGAGGTACCTGGGACTCGTCCTCGACAGCCGGTGGAACTTCGTTGAGCATTTCCGACGTTTGGCTCCCAGACTGGACCGGGCCGGGGCTGCCTTGAAGCGGCTCCTGCCCAATCTAGGGGGTCCAAACGCCTCCTGCCGGAGGCTCTACGCGGGGGTCGTGCGGTCCATGGCCCTTTACGGGGCACCGGTGTGGGCGCGTTCATTGAGGCTCCGACCAGCACGCCGGTTGAACGCGTCCCAAAGGGTCATGGCCATCCGGCTGGTCCGAGGATACCGCACGGTCTCCTGCGAGGCGGCGAGCCTCCTTGCCGGATTGCCGCCATGGGATCTGGAGGCAAAAGTCCTCGCGCACATTTGGGAGTGGCGCGAGGAGGCGAAACGCCGGGGCGTTACTCCGCTACCGCGATAAATCGCGGCACAGCGGACAGAGCTCCGGCGGGATCTCATGGCGGCATGGAGAGTGCGACTGTCGCAACCCAGCGCTGGGCACGCCACAATTGCGGCGGTAAGTCCCCTCTTTGAGGAGTGGCTTGAGAGGCGCCACGGCGTCCTCACCTTCCGCCTGACGCAGGTCCTCACCGGACATGGCTGTTTCGGGAGGTTCCTGTTTCGGATAAGGCGGGAGGAAACGCCCGGGTGTTGGCATTGTGTGGATCGACCGGAGGACACGGTGGAGCATACGGTGGAGGTCTGCCCAGCTTGGGTGGAGCACCGCCGGGTCCTCGTGGCGGCGATCGGCGGCGGCGATCTCTCGCGTCCGGCCCTGGTACAGGCCATGGTACGGAGCGAGAGGGAATGGGAAGCCGTCACCTCCTTCTGTGAAGCAGTAATGCTCGCGAAGGAGGAGGCGGAGCGCGTGAGGGTGCGGCAATCGTTGCGCCCTCACGACCCTAGTCGCCGCAGGAGGAGACACCCTGGGCGTCGGGAGTCGATAGCCGACTCCCGGCCACCGTAGGCGCGGGCCTGCGGACGGCGAGCAATGGGCAGCTCGCCGTCCGGCAAGGACCAGGCCCGGGTCGACGGCGCGTTGTGTTCCACGCGCGCCTCAAAGAGATGTCAGCATAATTGACGGGGTCCGACAGGGCCGATGCCTGCCGGGGTCGCGGATTGTTCGAAAGAGTTACCGTGGCCCTGGCGCACAGGCAACTGAAGGAACACGGGTGGGTTTTAGTCAGTAAGAGTCTGACACGCCCTTCCGCTCCGCCCAGAGCGGGAGAGGTCATTTGATGATTTCCCACCCAAAAAAAAAAAAAAAAAAAAAGACTCAATCAGTGAGAAGACAGTCACGAGATAGATGACTTTCAAAAGCCAATTTAAAGCCTTACCGGCAGCAAATGGCCCAAAACTCGAACGCCATCATAAAGTTGCAGGATTAAAATATGCCCATGAGCATATCGAATTGGGTGAGGATGACTGGGGCAGAGTAATGTTTTGAGATGAATCGAGAATCGCGAATCGACGTCGCGCGTCGTGTGGACAGACGGCCAGGACAACGTTGTACACAACCATGTTTCGAAGAAAAAGTCCCATACGGGGAAGGTTCTTTACATAATTGTGGGCATCAGACGGTCGCACGGCATCGGCACTAGTGCCGCTAGAAAATAGCAATCTGACCGCTGTGAGATATTTATTTATTTAATACTTCAAATACAGGAATGTACAGAGGCGGACTTAATGCCATATTCTTTTTCTACCAGTTAGCCTTTGAGTGATGCAGAGACAAACAGTGGTAGGTGCAATTACAAAAAATTGAGTAAGAAATAATTATTTAAATTTATAAGAGAGATACGTAGAGATTCTCAATGAACATTTGGTCAATATGTACGACAGTGCATTGTTTATGCATGATAATTACCGGCCACACACAGCACAAGTGGTAAACGAGTACCTTCAAGACGTGGGAATCCATCAAATGAAGTGACCAGCGAGAAGCCCTGACTTAAACCCTATCGAACATGCCTGGGACGACCTTGGCAGACGTGTTAGAAGTCGATATCTACCTCCAGATACACTTCATGCCCTTAAAAATGCATTTATTGAAGATTGGGAGAATATTCCTCAGCATAATTATGTTGAAGAATCTGGTACTCAGCATGCCAAATCATGTATAGAAGCCATATTGAGAGCACGCGGAGGTAATACGAAACATGAATGATTAAAAAATTAAGATTCAATTTCGTAAACCCACTATAAGAGTTAATTGCTTTTTGTCCTAATTACCATTTTTTCTTATTTTTTTTCTTCTTTAACACAATCATTAAATTATATTCTTTTTCTTCAAATTGTTGTTTTTATGCGTTAATAATTTCATTTGAATGTTGCTTTTCACTTCTAGAAACTTTCTTGCGTGGTTTCAAAAATATTTCATGATAAGTTAGTGGCTGTTTTTATTGCTCGTCAGTATATTAATTTTTCATCAAAACTAAGCAATATTAAAAATATTATGAAAAATAAATTAAATAATAATAAGTAAGTACGTTCGAACTCGAAGTGACGACAAGAAAAAACAAAATCTATCTATTTTTGAATCTGGAGGTTTTCCTAGCCTACTTAAAAAATCTGTTGTAAAACCTCTCCACAAAAAAAGTAACAAGACCTAGATAACTACAGACTAATTACCCTCATACCCATCATATCAAAAAAATATGAAACTGCCATGCATAAACGCCTTGCTCAACTCACTGATAAGCATGCTATACTAAGGGAAGAACAATACGGCTTTCAAAAGGGAAAGTCCACAACATTAGCCTGTTTTAACCTAATTCACAGAATCGTTACTAATTTAGATAAGCGAACTCAGACAACAGGCATATTTTTTGACATGTTGAAGGCCCTCGTCTTCGTATCACATAAATTGCTAATAGACAAACTAGAAAAGTATGGGATATGGTGCCCAGCACTTCAATGGATAGAAAGTTATTTAAATAACAGAATGCATTGTGTAGAAATTGAAAAAAAAAAATTAACCTGGAACTACTGCAGTGATACAGATCAAATTATAAACATAACAGGTCTGGTGTACATAAATGACCTTCCTGCAGGCTTAGCACAAGCACCGTCTTGTCGACGGAAGAATAGATAAAAATGACGTTTCGTGAAGACAGTACGACGCGCGACGGCAGCAAAGTAGAAAGAGTCAACTGCACTTTTTACGAAATTCAGTAATTTATTCACGTTTATCTTTTATTTTGCTTATATCTCGAAAATGTTGTGTCCTATCGCAAAAATAATGAAAATGTTGACCCCTTTTTTGGGATTTAAAGGTTTCGTACCCTTAAACCCCTAAAACTCAACATGTAGGTAATCAGTTTTCACATTTTACATACAAAAAGTGAAAAATTCCTTTTTTCCATTCCATTTTCATACTTTGTGGCCGTCGAGTAAAAAGTTTTCTACTGTCATTAGCATGGCCATTAAAAAATCAAATTGTCTTCACTACCTTAGACAACTGTCTTCTGAAATAGTCTACATTAAAAAGGACCTAGGCAACGATCGGCAGAAACGAAAGACAAAATGACAGATTTTAGAAGGATTTTTACGGTGCGATGTCAAAAATTGAGAAACGAAATGTCACTTTGTATGGGAATAGCCGTGTCTATTCTTCGAAGAGATAGACAGCGTCATGCTAATCCCGCTGAAGTTACTAATCACCCCTGTCGCTGATGACATATCTTTAATAATGACATCGAATAATACTGACATTAATAAATATACAACTGACATCAATAATACAATTGAATCTATAATAAAATGGCTTGACGACAATAATCTGCGTGTAAACCTAAAAAAACTAACTTTATTCAATTTAGTGTGGACGCGAAAACAAGACTGGACATCAGTTATAGATGAATGAAATTAAAAGAAGTAAACGAAACGATAGTTCTCGGGATCATGATTGATAAACATTGTAACTGGAAGGCACACGTCAATAAAGTATGCAATAAAATAAATAAATTCGTGTTCGTCCTGTACGAACTTACAAAAACATCAGCTTTAAAAACCGTATTATCTGTATAATATGGGTATGTTGATTCTGTGTTGAGATATTCAAATTCAAATTCAAAATCATTTATTTCAATCCAATTAAAAGATCATAATTATGTTAATTATCTTGAACATTCAAATAAAATTAAAATTTTAATTATAATAAATAAACCTATAAACCTATATGGTCTTATTACCTGGGGTTACTCAACAGAAAGTCAGCGAGTGTTCATCGCACAGAAAAAATGCATCCGCGCTATAGCGGGAATACGCCCATGGGAATCTTGCAAGCCCTTTTTCAAAAAGTTCAAGATACTAACCCTTCCAAGTCTGTATATCTTTGAATGCGCAAAATTAGTTAAAATGCACCCAGAGCTATTTTTATAAGCTCATGAAATGTTTGCAAAAAGTACTAGGCACGGAAATAGAATAGTTTTGCCCATAATTCCTAGGACAGCATTATATAGTAAAAATTGCTATGCAATGTGCGGTCGCATATTTAATGCTATACCGGACAGCATTAAAATCTTACCAGCTAATAAATTCGTAAGGTGTCATAAAGTATGGTTGATCGAAAAGAATTTCTACTCAGCAAGCGACATATTTAATAAGAGATTGAAAGATATATAACAATAATATTAAGGCGGTACCCCGGCCAAAACCTTGTCATAGTGCGTTATTCAGAGGCTATTAACTCATTCACTATGGGTAATAAACTACATCTAAAAGCACATTATTAATGTTCGATATCCTATCATCACATTGCAAGTTCTTATTTGTTTTTATGTGTTATAAATATATCTAAAATCTCCTTGTAAAAAAGTGACTAAAATTATTGATTGCATGCATCTTTTGCTAAAGGTGACGTTCTATTCATTTGGGGATTACACTAATGGATAGATAATTTAATAATCTAAATAATACACGTTTTATTTTATTTTAAAACTTTACTTGTCTTTTTTTATTCAAATAATTTCATTATTTTTGTGAATTTTATGATAAATGAGCGTGCGGAGGGAGCGAGACAGAGCGAGACTCAGCGACGGGACAGAGAAGGACCGAACGCTCAAGGTCGTTTGGTCAGGGAAGCGCCTTAATCTACCCTCCGACATTTTTAATTTTTAATTTATCTAATAATTATAATAATGTTGCTACTCAATTTTAATTTTAATTCAATTATAAGTACTATAAATATGATTTAATCATGACTATTATAATACCCAAATGTTTGCATGTCACAGTATTAAGACTAAGTATTATGGATCTATATAATTATTTATGTTAAGACCAAAGTTGTAGCAACACTTATGGCAAATAAAAGGATTTGATTTGATTTGATTTGAAAAACTTTTTTACAAAAAAAACAACCGACTTCAAAAAAAACACAAAAAAGTGAAAAATAGCTTTAATTTCGGAAGTCGCTGTCTTTGTATCTGTATTATGTTTTTTGCCACCGACTTCCGAAATTAAAGTTATTTTTCACTTTTTTGTGTTTTTTTTGAAGTCGGTTGCTTTTTGTAAAATAGTTTTTATTTTTCACTTTTTAGTGAGTCAGTTATTAATAAATCTAAGTTACAATAGCCTAATGTCAACTGCTTATAACCTTTAACAAAATATTCCTTTTCCCGACGCAGGGACGTTGATTGTTGAGGAGTTCTCCTGTTAAGAACCAAAACCACTGGAGCTGATGGTGAAGCCACCATCAGCTCCATTTCACAATAAACGAATAAACGTCGAACGTATAACCTCCTCCTTTTTGGAAATCGGTTTAAACATCTTACTACTTAATTTAGAAAATAATCTTGTTAATTTCCAGGGAAAGTGAAAATTAGCATTGGCAGCCCAAATGGTCGTGTAATATTATGATAGTTCTGTGGCTGGGTGACCAGTGTTGCCAACTACAGATTTCGCGTCTACAGGTGGAAACGGAAAAAAAAATGTTTAACGGTTGACGGATTTTGCAGTTCCTTTATTTATTTTTTCAATATTTTTTAATTAAATTAATGAATTTTGAAACTAACACAAAATAGCTGACACTAAAATGTACAGGAAGATATCAAAAATGCATCACATCCAGTAGGTACTACATTAATTTCATGTTAGCCAGTCAGGCTGTAGGTATATTTAATTTATTTATAATGTATAGCTAAATATTTAATAAAATAACTACTCAACCGAACCCGTGCGTAAGCCTGTGAGTTTTAACTAATCTGTATATAATATTATCATTGAATGAAATAGACAGCATTCAAATGCGGAGAAAAAAAATCACGGCTTTCTGACGGAAAATAATAACAACATGAACGGAATCTCAAAATTATTGTTGGCAGCACTGGGCACGATGTGTCACGTCGTACGCGACCTGACACCTGACATCGAGCACTCAGCGCTCGACTCGCGCCCGCGCCGGCGCAGTGTGGCACGCGGCTTTGCGGAGCTAGCATGGCGTCCGAGACGGCGAGCGCAGACAGCGGCGACGATTGCGTCACCGTGCGGGTGCGGCCCGCCACGCGCCAAGACATGCAGCACGTCTTCGATATGATCCAGGTGAGCGGCGCCGCGCACTCCAGTGCTCTTACCCTCGTACAGGCGTACTCTTGCTCTGACTAGCATTGCTACGCCACACACATCGTAATCTAAACACCTATCAAGACTCCTACGCAAGTACGCCCCTTGTGTTTACTTTATGTCAGGCGCAGTGTTGCCATAAAATGCAATGTCATGTCAGTCAGAATAACTGTTATTTGCTAAGTATTAATAAAATGATACATAACTTGTTGGATATACAACAGAATAGTAAATAAATAAAAAGCCTATATAGTACCATAAATTAAAAGTAGGGACCTACCTATCAAAATGTTCGCTTGGAAATACAATTATTCAACATTAAATTCAAACCTCCTATTCCAAATAAACGCACGTACCTTCCACCTAGTACTTATCTAACACAAGACATCCTTCGCTAAACATACATGATTATTATATACGAGTACTAAGTACCTACTCATAATTATCTATAAAAACATTAACAAACACCTCAATATTATAAATCTAAACTGACATGCACTAAAACCCAAAGTAACAGAGTGGCTGCTCCTAACTAAAGGATTACTCTTACATGGAGTCATTAATTACCCATCTTGTGTAACACACCCATACACACAGCTACACACACACATCACTCACACACGCAAACATACAGCACACGTACACATACAATTTTATTATTTGTATACCATACAGTAGAATGACACAGTCCACTTGACATAAGTTTTGTTGATCATTGTAAATTAATTTTTTTATTATTTATTTATACATACAGTCTTACTACAGGTTCATGTTTGTTTTGTAAAATTAAACCAGAGAGGGTTAAATCAAAGGGGGAAATCTGACCGTAAACTGCCTCTTAAAATACAGATATAACCTAGCTTAAGACGTAGAGTATTATTTTTGTACAGAATTTGCAACATAAACTATAAGTATATTTTCAACACATTTGCTCAATAAATGCATTTACGATGCCTGTGTACATGGTTCGAAAGTAAAAAATTACGCACCATACAACGGAGCGTGCGGTAAAATAGGTACTCACACATAATGTGCCGGACGGGCGTGATCGTCGGACGCGAAGGGTGTAGGGAATGAGTAAGCCTATCCAGGTGTATCCCTATGTGTGTGTGAGGATAGGCCTCCCTGTCCAGACGGCGCCGACGTCCTGCACCTATAGGTTGCAGATATCTTCAGACGGCTGCCAGCTGCTTATCTTCGTGACTGTTTCCTGCTTCCCATCTTCCAGGTGGCTTCCTGCTTCTTATGTGTACCAGTGTTTTTGACTATTCTGATTAAAGGAGAACGCTTTGACCATGTTTTTGACGCTTTCTGACTCTTTATATTCACCTGGGTGACTGAATAATAACACAAGTCTTCATGAACTTTCAGGAAGTGATTTTCGGAACTTTTGTGAAAAACTATTTGAACTATTTTGAAGTATATAAGACAATATAAATACTCTGCCGATGACTACGAAATTTCTATGTTTTACATGTTTACTAACGTACTATCAAACTTTAGTTTAACGAGGACCGCTAATTACTTCCTGATTCAAAGTTTTTATTACACGAAATTTTCATCTGACATATGCAACATTATAGCTTATATACACGTTATTTACTATAAATACATAAGGCATGTTACATATCAATGAAATCCTTATAAAAATACCTATCGTCTGAGGTGTCTATAACAACTATATCTATATATCTATATATCTGTTTCCACTGAAAAGTTATTTCAGGGGAAACAGAGAAAATATTACAATTTTCGATCTCGACTCATTTAATGAAATCCTTATAAAAATACCTATCGTCTGAGGTGTCTATAACAACTATATCTATATATCTATATATCTGTTTCCACTGAAAAGTTATTTCAGGGGAAACAGAGAAAATATTACAATTTTCGATACAGAAGTGTTTGTCAGCTGTTTTTCTCGGAAACCGCTGAACCGAATTTCGATTAAGTTATAGATACTTCAGGCCGGTCTATAGAACTGAAACAATGTAATATTTTAAACATCACAACTATAGTTTTCAGGGCGTGACGCGCCCTGAAAGTATGTTTCATTAACCAAATAATAAATTATTCGTAAACTATCGCAGCACGATATTCAAACCCAATTAAATGGGCTTATTCAAAGAACTAGATATATGAAAATTAGGGCCAGGGCTAGGTCTTGGTCTAGGTTACCTGGACACACTAAATAAACTACGGTTTTCGACTATTTAGTCTACTTAATTGAGGTTTGAATGGGTCGTACTTACGGTTTTATGCACTAAACAATATTATAACTGTTTCTATGGTATAACTAGCACTATTATCACTGAATTTAAGTTATATTATAAAAACTATCCAAAATACACTATAGGTGACGCATCGTGGCGAACACATAAGTACCTGTTTTACCGCATACTCCGTTGTATAGAGCCGTGCGTATCTTGTACGGTTTATTTTTAATTTCCATATAAAATATATAAGAACTACACCAAGGAGTTTCACATTACGAGAATAAATAAGCTGAATAATCGAACCTCCTTGGAAGCGCTTTTGCTCAATACGTTTGTCTCACTTTAATACTAAAGAGAAAATGAGACGAAAGATGTAGTTCTAATTTTTACCAGGCGCACGTGGCGCCATTTGCTATTTGCGCCATTTTCATATTAGAAACGTCAAAAATTGTTGCGACTTTCCGACTGATATTTATAAACAAAGTAATAATAAATGAGTTCAAGCTAGGAATCCAATATTAATATTATACTGTTTTCTCGTAAATGTGTTGAAAAACGTTGTATGACATACGTGCGGAAATTGATATTTACAAACTCGTGACTATGGTAATACTCGTTTGTAAAAACCAACTTACCGCACTAATATCATAAATAACTATTTTAAACCAAATATAAAACTGTACTTCGAACTCTGTGTTTTTTAGATAAATAAAGATTTTTATTATTATTTTATTAAACATTCTAAAACATTTTATTGAAATTCAATAAAAATAAATTTATTGATATAACAACATGAATTTTACATGCGGTTATTATTATCATTGTTTAAGAAAATAAATAGCTTTTGATTTCACAGCTGTTAAAGATTTCTTGTTTGTGTCAAATAAAAGTGTAATTTTTGTATACTATTTTCTATAAAAGAGTATAACTGAAGTACTTATTATTTATTTATAAAAGCATAATATTATTCGTCATTTTCATCATATTTATTTGTGACTTGTTTTTAGTGCTGCCGGTTGTTATTTATGAAAGCCGCCTCTTTGGTGTAGGCCGCCCCGAATCTTCTCCATTGTTGCCTTTCTCTTGCTTGTCTCGTCCAATACGACACACAACGTTTTACTTTTCATGTATTTTAATAGGTACACCGATTTTCCATGATGACTTGGCCGTTTTACGTGTTTTTTTCATTTGGTAGAGGAATGTCGCGTGGTGGTCCGATACTACATAACTTTATTATCTTTGCTTGGGTAGTTTTTGGGTAGGTAGTAATGCACTTTATCTATATAAATGATGGTATACAACTTCCTGTCACTGTTGTTTACATAAGTAGGTAGGTAGTAAGAAGTGATGTAGCGCCATGTGGAAGCTTGTAATGAACAAACCTGCCGAAGTATACAAATGATAAAATGATAAATGATTTTATTTCTGTACTAGCTTTTGCCCGCGGCTTCGCCCGCATGGATGTCGGTAATCCAGGTTATAATCTGTCTGTGTTCCAAATTCCATCCAAATCCGTTCAGTAGTTTTTCAGTGAAAGAGTAACAAACATCCATCCAATCATGCTCACAAACTTTCATATTTATAATATTAGTAGGAAGTAGTTTTGTAGAAACACTTTTACACGTCAATCATATTTTTAAAACTAGATGAGGTCGGCGTTTCCTATCTGACTACTCTGAGAGGAAAGGCCGAAACAAACTCAGAGGTCACAGTCTCTTTTAAAGTCCAGAGATAATCTTGGTCAGATAATGTGAAGACCATGTAGATTTGTGTCTGGAATGGTCTTTTGAGGAAAAACCACACAGAATGAGTGGACCTGTCCAGTCAGTGCACGCATTTGTCACTAATCGTGGAGCTCAACTCAGAACTTAAAGAGCTCAACCACTCGACGAACAATACCAAAGAAAGGACATTTGGGTAGGCCGCATAAAGCACTCAAACTGCCAGATTATCATTGAAAGTACCTAAGAAAGTGAAAAAAAAAACATAAAAGTGACCTACATAGTCCTCACATTCACAATAATTACAAACAAAGTTCATTATTATTTCACAAAGTAAATTGTCATGACATTGTATACCTATATACTAATAATTATCAAAATGTCAAAATTTATGTAAAATAAAAGAATAAAAAAAAAATGCAAAAATAAAAAACAATAAAAAAAGACATTCAGTATGCAAAAAATGGAGCAACTCAATCCCAAGCCTTTTTGTCCTGAATATAATCCTTAACGGTATAAAAGGCTTTCTGGCACAACGTACGTTTAATTAATGATTTGAATTTATTAAAGCTTAGATCTTGAACGTGGCTTGGAAGTTTATTATAAAAGCGTATACATTGACACCTGAACGAGCCACCTATTTTTTTTAGCCTTGTTGTAGTAACAAATTTTGTATATTCCTAGTATACGAGTATATAGTATGGATATCACTGTACCTATTTTTAAACAATTTTATATTTTTATGAGCATAATTTAAAAGATGTCAATGTGTAGGTATATAAAAATCCGTAAATAATCTTGGTCAGGTCATTTACCAAAAAATAGAAACACGAAAAAAAAACGTCGTTTTAGGTACATGGAAAGTAAATAAATATTCCAATATTGCAAATTTTGTTGTTTAACCAAAATTGACACCTTCGACACCTTTTCTACACGAATAGCAACAATTCAAAATTTACACATACAATAATGAATTGAACCATTTTGAATTGGCAAATATTGTTTTAAAATTATTGTTCACTTGTGTTTGGACACTATTTTTATGCTAAGGTTGTTTAAACTTTGTTGAAATTAATATTTTGCACAAATTTTTCACCAAAACTTTATTGCTTATGATCTATCATCTCAGTTAAAGTAAATTACTATAACAATAAAAATCCGTTAGAATTATTTAATTACTGCTCGTGGTGAACAAAAATGTAAAATAAGGTAACAAAAAACACCAATCATTATTAAAAATATCATATCTTCGGTAGGTACTACTTGTTCTTTTTTTTTAACCGACTTCAAAAAATAGAGGAGGTTATTAATTCAACTGTATGTTTTTTTTAATTTATTTATTTATTTAACCATTTATGTACACACATATATAAACAGACAAAAAGAAAGGAACAAAAAATAGGTACAAAGGTGATGCTTATCTGTAAAGAAATCTCTTCCAGCATACCTGCGAACATTGCATAAACATTGCATTATTTTATTCTTGCATTTATGTGTGTTAACTCAGAACTTTTTTCTAGGTGTACCGATTTGGATGATTCTTTTTTATTTGAAAACTGGTGCTTCACATGTGGTCCCATATTGATCAAGTTTTTACGAGCAACTGCGTATTTTTTTCCCACTTAGTTTATATTAATAAGAATAATAATAATAAACATTATTTCAGAATTAATTCCATTAACAATGTGTTTTGTGAAACTAGTGTTAGTTATAATTATTCTAAGCTGCATGAGGCACGCCGATTCTGGGGAATGTCTACTTGACTGCGTGCAGTCGTATCCACCGCCCCAAGATCGGAGAGTCCCACCCATCAGCCAACGTTCTAAGCATGCTATGGCAACTTGGAGTAAAATCAAAATTCCGATTTTTTATTGAAAACAGCGCCATCTATCATATCGTTAAGGGTAAAAAAATATTCTAAGATTGCGGTGTTGCTATGTTAAATATCTTATTATTATGCTGGGAATTATGATCACACGTTCTTCTTGTTATTAAATCTTGAAAAATAACAGAATTATGAATTCGATCTTAAAGACGTTTTTATTAGCAGCACAATAATGCAGAAGTTATATTTTAGTGTTTACAAAACGTGTAAAATTTTATTTTTGTACGGGCACACTTGTGTATCCTCCTCAGTGTGACGCCGTATTGTATACATCATCCAGGACTTGTGATGTTACTGTGGACTCTACACATAGGCACTCTTTAGAGTTTGGACAACACACAAAATCGTGTATTAAATGTGTATTTTTTTTTTTATAAATGTAATTATTTACAACTATGTATTGTTTTTTACCTTTTCGAATTCTTTTAAAATTCGTCCTATAAACGCCACATGACAAACGTACGTGCCTACCTACTATGCAGCGTACAGTACTGCAGCTATAGTATACGAGTATATCGACATTCGTACCAATCTATACGTATATATTTATATTCATTAGTTCCCTTAACGAAAATCTAGATGGCGCTGCGTTTGAACAACCTAATATTAAAAAAAGGTGGAGCTGCCTGTCTATTGCCAGTATACTATTGTAGTCTTTGGTTCTAGTGCAAGTAAGTTTTTCGGCCATCATACGCAAGAGATGCTCTTGCGTATGATGGCCGAAAAACTGTCAACTTCCGCGTCTGCAAACATGCCAGACGCGCTACAAAAACGTGGCAGCCCTATCAACACCCAGAACGTGTTGTTGTATTGCACGCGCAGGCCACTCCATGCCCTTTGCGTAAAGTTCACCCAAAAGGCATACAGTGGCAGTGGCAGTGTACCTACATATTGATGATGTTTTAATAATTTCCTGTCACTTATTTACATATCAAGGAGTGGTATACGAATTTGTGTGGGGTAGGTACCACAACTAAAAAGTGAAAATGACAAACTATTTTACAAAAAAACAACCGACTTCCAAGAAAATCACAATTTTTTTTTTGTTTTTTTTTTTGTAAAAAAGTTTTTTGTATATAACCCGTTTTAAGGTTATCCATTAATTACCGGACAACCTGTATAACATAATATAAGTGGTCATTATTATGTAAATGCTCGATTAACTCGTATTGTGATCCACGCCCCCGGCGCTGCAGTCCCCGGTGAGAGCCGCTCAGCAGTACAGCAGCTAAGCGCGAGCGTGATGCGTGTTGCAGGAGCTGGCGGAGTACGAGGGCGTGCCGCGCGGCCCGCAGCTTTCCCTGCAAGGTGAGCTCTGTTTACTCTACTTATTACTTGGCCCTTATTTCTCAATCCATAGCCGCGCAAAAGCCTCTCCCTTTCCTCAGGCATACTCTGTCTGCATGTCTGCGCTGGTAGGTGACACCAGCACGAAGCGATTTTACTGTGGACACAACACAATCATGGTGTGACTTGGGCATCACGCGTGTATTGTGTTTGTATGGGTTTATGTACGAACAATAATATTTCAAGCTGTATATTAAATCCAGTAGCATGTAACCCCGGTCACTCACATGCGCGCAAACATTCGTTTGAGGTTCGCGCACTTTGATGTGCGTCAAAAAGTCAAAAACCGACACGGCTTGGAAAACCGTAAATGTGGTAAAGACTGCATTATTCATTTGCGAATAACGCAAGTTTCGCGTATTCGTGCGAGTGTGAGGGACCGGCATAAGAATCTACTTAACCGACTGATATGAAACATTTCTCTGATTTTGAGGATAGCATGTGCCATAGTTAATGTAGGTTCATTGGATTCCGTGCCGACTAGCCGTTCTTACATGACTCGGCAACAAACAAACAGGGCAGACTGGTAGACGGACATTATAATTATAAAAAAAAAAGTGTGTGGTTTATTTAAATATTTCAGGACTTTGTGTGAAAGATATCACATTTCTAGCAAAAAGATCTTTACGCTATAATTCGTAGCATTGATAGGTGTCCAAGGAAGGTGGTGAATAATATATTGATGATGTCGTAGACTTGATTGAGGACGGGTTCGAGTCTCACCCGGCGTGGTTCTTCTCGCTGGTGGCGGAGAGCGGCGGTGCCGTGGTGGGGCACGCGCTGTGCAGCCGCGCGTACTCGTCGTGGACGCGCCGCGCCTTCTACGTGGAGGACCTGTACGTGCGGCCGGCTGCGCGCCGCCGCGGCGTCGGCCTGCGTCTGCTGCAAGAGCTCTGCCGGGTGCGTGAACATAGCTTTAAAAACCTTTATTTTTCATACAAAAGTAGAGCCAGCGAATGCGAATGCGGGATATAATGGTCGCCACGTGTTCCAGATGGCGGTGGCCGAGGGCGTGCACCGTGTCGACTGGCATGTGCTGGAGAACAACGCGCCCGCACTCGGCTTCTACGCACGACTGGGTGCGCGCGACCTGCGCGTCACCGAGGGCCGAGCCGCCATGCGCCTCGACCGGCCACACATCGAGCACCTCGCGCGCGACCAGCTCTGACCCAACGTTTTCGATGCAAATTATTGATCCGTCATCAGAAAGAATTTTTCATCCAATGGTCTACTTTCCGAAAAACTAGTCAAGTATTAAAACCAGGATGACTATTTGCTGACAATAATCGCATCAAAAATATTAAAATATCACCAATCAGCACTGGGCTCGCGTGGCACCAACCGGCACTGGGCTCGGGTGGTGGACTATGGCCCACTCCCTCTTACAGAGAGGAAGCCTGTCTGCAGCCTATAATGTTCCCAGCAGTGGGAACATTATAGGCTGATTGTGCGTTATATATTATATATTAAAATATATATTTTGTACTGTAATAAATCATTTTGTTTGTTTTTCCTGTTTGTTGCGCAGTAGCGTGACTGACGTGATAAAACTTCTTGCTCCCGCCACCTACCACCGCGCACCGGACGAAGTAGTGGCCGTCCGAGGACACGACGCGCTCGTTATGTAACGATGCATTGTCATCAGCACCGCATCTTGCCAAGAACTTCCAACGATATAAGTATCACGTGGACCCTTTTCACTTTAGGCGGCAAATGCGAAAACTTGAGGCACATGAGTAACTAAGGCCCGTATTAATAAACGTTCCTCAATGACGTGCTCAAGTGCGTAATCATTTGATACGCCATTATTACGATATCAGCATCTCAAGATAATAAACATAAACATAATCACCAATCAAATCAATCAATCTAACTAATAAACATATGAAAACAGTATCTCAGTTACCAAGATCAGCTCCTCAATGCGCTGTACTTGATGGCTTGATTTCGTGAACGATTACGTCACATTGACCGAAGTTTAGAATGACATGCATCACATTTCATTAGTCATGTCGTAAGATTTATTGAAATACTTGTATTTTGTTAAAACTTTAATGGATAGCGCTGTAACACGTTATAAAGTTGTTTTCTACCCAAGAACGACTAAAATTGTAAAAAAAAAAATGTATTTATTTCCCAATAAGGTAATTGATGCTATAGGTTGTGATAAATGTAGTAGGTCACCACTACCACAAACAGGCTGAAATATGAATTTATTAGATTACATTTTCACATAAATATATTGGGTTTTAAAATTAGAGTAATTGGGTTTATATGGTACCTACTACTTTTAAAGTTTATTTATTTATTAAACTGTATACAACTAAAGAAGTACATTTGTGGGCTTAATGGCTTCGCGTTATACCTATAAATAGTACTTTATTAAATAAATTATACTTATGATAAATGTATTTACAATATTTACATAGGTAGATAGGTACCTACCTGAAATGATGCTGTAGCATAAAACCGGTCATAAAATATCGTCATAGTAGGTACTCTATTTCATCGTAATAATTAATTTCGCGATACTAATCACGACCTTAAGTCACGGACTGCCTACATTCAGGTTTACGCATCTCGAGTACTCATACCTATTGTATACTTAAGTGTAGAGTTCCGTTTATTAATCAGTCCATCACTCGGCTGATAACGTAAACCCAAGCCGTAACTGAAGTACACAAATTATTATGTTTATTAACATGATCTCAAGGTTGTTATCAAGTGCGACCTCTTGGGCTGAGGAACGTTTATTAATTCGGGCCTTAAATATTGAGGCTGTATCACTTGAGTGAAGTCGCGGGCAGACGGGCACAGCTTTGAGACAGAACCTTCAGGGCGAGAATCCTACTCGCACTTGTACGGTTTTTTTTATGCATTTCGACTCTGTTTCGTCTACACTTATCTATACATACATAAAATATATACAAATAAATAAAATTGTACAAAATCTCTAATATTTACAAGATATAACAACTGAATCTGTAATTTTATTTGATATAATGATCAGTTAATATAATAAAAGATTGATAAAAAATTAAAATAACTATCTAATATTTATAAGCATAACATACTCGTACATTGAAAATAAAATCGTTTGATATACCACTCATAAGACATAAAACCTATTTAGTCTAATATGATAAAAACGCCTAGTTAAAAACCAAAATAAAATAAAGTAAATAATATTAGTAGTAGTAGTAAAATTTCTATCATAGTTATTAACCTGAGTAATCTACTCAGTTACTAGGTATATCTATACCTAGTAACTGATTACCACCTGCCAACATAGCTTGACGGAGTCCCGCCTGGCAGGGGCTCCTATTTCTGGATGGTTATAAAAAAATGAGTAGTGATGTGGCAGCATGAATATATAGCTGACTTACAGCAACGTAGCAAGTGGAGAGTCGATAAATCAAGCCTGAACATCAGTGATTTAGTAGAAGAAGGAGGATAATGCGCCGCCTCTGTGTTGGAGACTGGGACGAGTGCAGAAATTGTTTCCTGGATCAGACGGAGTTTCTCGAGTTGCTGGTGTGAAGACCCAACGGGGAGTTGTACGATGTCCTTTAGTTCGCCTCTGTCCTCTGCCTTCCTCAGATGAAATAAAGGGTTGAAAACTGAAGATTTTAACGGCGGGAGGATGTTGGCGCCTAGTGCTACATTCATAGCAAAAATCTTTAGTTCTTAAGAGACGCTGTAAATAGTTAGGAGTTTACTTTTTTTCTTAGTTTTTATAACCTACCCCACACTACTTTTTATAATATATTCATTTTGCACAACGTAGTCAGGATTGGGAGCGCGATGAAGGACTTTAAAAAAATAAAAATAATTAATTAATTATATAACTGTATATTGAGATTATTTGAGACGTCTTACAGATCGGGATGTTAATTACGTACTGGCTTATGAACAGGGTTGCCGACTTCCACGGTCTGGATAACCCAAAAACGTAACTGAAAGTCCCTAATTTTGAGGAAAATAAAATCAATATTCCCCACATTTTCCCCACAAGTTTTCAGCAAAGAAATAAAAATACTGTTCATATAAATCAAATATATTTATTACTTATACATAAGCATTTTATGATTTTATTCAAGGTATAGGTTCTTCATTGCGCCAAATTTGTTTTGTTAACATATCATTTGACGGATCAAATTTTAGGCTCCCTCCTTTCTTCTTAATACCTTCTCTAGTGGCCATAAGAGCTACTAAAGTGTCATTATGCAGGCGATTATGATTCTCTGTTTTCAAATTCTTCAGAACGCAAAATTTTCTTTCGACAGATGTGTTTGAGAAAGGCAGAACCAGCAATAGGCTTATTGCGTATTTCAAATTTAAAAACATTTCATGACCTGCACTGTTTTTAAGACGGAATACCTTAGCCCAGTATGTTTCCGGATCGTCATCATCTTGCAAAACAAGAGCAGAGTAATCTAGCATCGCGTTAGCCCTCCATTCGTCATTTAGTTTTTGAAATGCCACTACATTTTCGATTATCGCAAATCGTTGCAACAACGGTTTAAGGGATTTGACTTTAAATTGCTGAGCTTCTGACGGATTTACTATAGATATAAATGAAATTTAATGTGTCCGAAAAATCAAAACGCTTCGTAATTTCCTGAGTCAGTTCAATGTAAAAGGCTTGGCAGGATTTATAAAAATCTGCGATCGCATAACGGGGAACATTTGGATCGTTTTTCAAATTCTCAAGACTTTCTGACGCTGTGATGCCTATGTACCTATATATCATCTAAACCATTAAAATGCGCTGTGTTTGTAAATTCAGCCGACAAAATATCTTTACAGGGTCTGACATAATTTATATTCATGTTTATAAACCTAACCTTCCTGCCGGATAAGTTAAGTTAAACTTGAATCAATTATAAATAATTTATAAATTATGCTTACTTCTTATACTACTTCTAAGTTTAGCTCTAGTGTAAATGTCTAAATTTCCCGCATTTTCCCCACATAAACGCTCTCCCCACAAATTACCCAATCGGTCTGAAAATCCCCGCAGTTTGGGGAATTCCCCACAGATTGGCAATGCTGCTTATGAACTAACTTAGACTAAACAAACTTATTTTAATCAAATGTGCAACCTCAGCGACCACACAGATCGTGCTGGGCAAAAGTGCTTACACCCGCAATATCTGTAAGGGCTGTGGTTCCATAACTACGTTGATCGCTCCACCGAAACTATTGTAAAAACCTATTCTGTGTCGAAATACAAGTATAAAAATATCCGAGGGTTTCATTTTAGTATGGCCAATTCGAGACAAACACAAACAATCAATATGAGTCAGAGTCGAACTCAATCTGAACCCGACATTAACACGGCAATAATGATGGGCGACAATGTAAATATTAACCGTAATAAACGGCCTCGCCCAGAAAATTCGCCACAAGGCGGGTCTGTTTTAATTTCTGGGGACAACAGCATAACAAAAACGCTAACGGAACAGACTACCCTAAAGTCTAAACTGTTATCTGAGGTAGCTCAAATCAAAACACAAAATACCTAGATACAGGCTACCAACACAGAAATTCGTAACTCAAATGAAGAAATCGAGAAATCAATGTTCTTTATGAATCAAAATTACGAAGATTTGAGAAAACAAGTTGAGGACTTAAGGAAAGAAAGACAAGACACCAAAAGTATATAGAAAACCTGGAACAAAAGCCAACAGATCTACAGCACAAGTCACGCTCGTCTGGTGTTGAACTGACAAATGTACCACAAGAAAATACGGAAACTCACACTAGTCTTATAAAAACAGTATCCAGTATAGGCGAAGCTGTTGGAGTACAAATTCCCGAATCCGAGTTGCGCGACATCTATCGTCTACCAGGGAAGTCTACCACTTCTGACACCCCACGTCCAATAATAGCAGAATTTACCAGAGTGCAGACAAGATATACACTCTTATCCGCAGTGCGGACGTGCAACAAGGATAAGGAAAAAGACGAAAAACTTAGCACTAGTCTGATTTAATTACCAGGGAGACACCAACCGGTGTATGTCGCTAAACAAGTACCTGCAAGTACCAAGAAGTTATTTTATCAGTGCCGTGAGTTCGCCAAAAAGTACAAAAATACATACTGCTGGATACCCAATGGTAACATTTTCCTGCGGAAGCAAGAGGGTGACAAACAGTTTTTAATCAGCACCGAAAAAACCTACAAGATCTTGGTAACAAAAATATGTGACTATACCTAAAACTCACCGTAAATTGTTTTTATTTTAATTTGTTTAGAATAGTTAGATATTTTTTTATTTAATTTGTCATCTTCATATATTATCAAAAAAAACAGTCCTTATCTAACACAACCACCTTCTCACAAACACTACATACAATAGAAAACCCTAATCACAAATACATTCACGTGACGTACACATACATAACAATACTTCTCAATATCATAAAATACAAATATACATGTGCGATGCACTTGCCATTCTAACATTATGTACAAAATAATACTTGCTCATACAACTAGCTCACGCTCTGATATTTATTTCTTAATTAAAAATAGCTAATTTGATTAATATTAATAACGACCTTGACAAATTTACTGTAGGCAACTCCTTTTTAAGTAACCCAGAAGACTGTCTAAAGCAGGGGTTCCCAAACTTATTTTGTCTTCTGCCCACTTTGAGAATAAATAATTTTTAGCGCCCCCATTTTTTCACCTACTTAAAAACCACTATAACTTCATATTAAATTAATTATTGAGTGCTATATTAGCGGAGATTAAACATTCATTCTAAACGATACTTTTACTATAACCGGCAAGAATTAACTTGAGACCTGAGCGCAGTAGGTAGTACACAACGGCGCTCAGGTCTGAAGTTAACTCTTACGGGCTATATCTGCCAATGCGATTATTGAAATGCAACTTTATAGTATTCAGACCAGACTTTATAGTATCTTTTATTCAAAATAAAACAAACATAATCGATTCTAATATAAAAACGAATGTGAAGGATGAATCTGATGCTGATTAATAAATTTGTTGATATCAGGTTCCAATTTACTCAAGAACAGCCGCAAGTCACCATTTTCGGTAACGTGCAAACGATTTCTCTATTTAGTAAGCAGTGTTGTCACAGCACTAAATCCACGTTCACAAAAATATGACGTTCGGAATGCTATCAAGAATCGTTGAATGATTGAACACAATCCAGGGTACAATTGCGGCATCGGTTTTTGTAGCCAAAATTCTTGGTAACCATTTTTGAACTTGATTTTTATTTTCTCGTTCGTTGTCAATTCTATAAGTTCTTCTTCCAGCTGTGGTGATATTTCTGTGTTGACATTTGAAAACGGATCCAACACCCAGTCTGGTATTTCCAAGTTCAAAATGTCCTGGTATCGTTCGGTGAAGTCAATGTGGAGGTTTTCCAAATGTTTGCAGTAGGCAAACAAGTCGTCGTTACTGCAGGATACTGATAAATTCGGAAAATTGTGAAACTCACGTCTGCCCATATTTTTTTTGTGTAGAAGCAGTTTCGCCGCGAAAGCAGCATTTATACGACATTTTTCATTTTAATTAAATTTAGTTCATCGCCTTGCAGTTGGATATTCCTGTCGTTGAACAATTTATACAGGACTGTCATGTAAACTATATCATTATTTGATGTAATGAGCTTGTTGCGCAATTCTTAATCTTTAGTTTCCATGAAATTTGTCACAGAGTCAAACAGGTTGTAAAATCGAGTCAGACAATTGCCTCTTGATAGCCAACGAACTTCAGTATGAAACAACAAACGGTTGAAATCTTCGTCATTCGTAACAGAAAGCTGATGAAATAATCTATCATTCAAAGAGCTGTTACGGATTTTATTGATTGCTTTGATGACATATTGCAGTGATTGAAATAGTCGTTCACTTAAATTTCTAGCCACCAATTGTTGTCTTTGAATAACGCAATGTACAGCAAGGACATCGGGAATTTTATTTTTTAAGTACGCAATGAAGCTTTTATGGCACCCTGTCATAACCGGAGCGCCATCCGTAGCAACTGATGTAATATTTTTCAAGGGAATCTCTTTCTCATCACAAAACTTTTCCAATGTATCGAATATGGTTTTGCCTTTTTCTATCGGTCTCTAAATTTCTAGCAAACAATAGTTCTTCACATATTTTCTCATCTTTAATAAACCTCACGTAAGACAGCAACAATACTTGATTAGTTGGTAAAGTGGAATCATCGAGCTGAATTGAGAATTGACTAGTCCTCAGATGATTGTACAATGATTCTCCAATGTTTTCAGCCTTTTCATCAATTCGTCTTTGTACAGAATTATTACTCAAAGGAATTTTTTGGATAATATCTGCAGCCGGTTTCTGAAGCACAGTAGTTATTACTTCCTTTATTGCTGGCAAAATGAACTCTTCTCCGATGTTGTGTGGTTTGCCTTTTTGAGCAAAGAGATATTGTCCGAAGCTCGAAGTCCGTCATCATCTTGCTTAGCAGGCGCCGAAAATAGTTTTGCTACACTTGGCTGAGTGTTATGCTTCTTCTCTATTGTCTTGAAAATATGCTACATTCTCGTCTTTCTTATATGCATTTAATTCAAATGTCAAATTTACAGTCTTGATGGATTCATTGCTTCATTCGAAAATGTTTTTAGACATAGAAGGCACAAAGGCGACGATGGGTTTGTGGGATTTTCAATTAATCCGAATTTAATATATTCCATTCTGCACAGCATTTCCGTCTCTTCTTTTTTACTTCCGTCATTGTTTTGTTTTGAGAAATACGTAAGTTAGTGTTGAACTTAAGTAGTGCTTATCTATTACGCGCGAAACCGCAAATAAAAATAAAATAAATATTAAGTTGTTTAAACAGCGCGTAACGAAAACCCTATAGCTATCCATAAGCACTAAATATAAAAGCTCGTGTAGAATCACTATACATAGTTTCAACTCAAAATAAAATACTCTAAGAATTGATACCAACTTTTCGGTATCATATGTTTCTTAAATTCAAATCATAACAAACGTGTCACCGCACTACGTAGGTCAATAACTTTCCACGTTACTTGTCAATATCACGATAAATCTCTTCGTAATTCTGCGCGCCTAGTACCCTAGTAGCCTACCGCAGGCGGTGTTCTTTGTCGGCGCGAACTGACGAAATAAAACATGCCGCCGCGCCGCGCCTTGGCGATACCTATTTCACCGTGATGTAAAAATTTATGCGTATTTATTGATTTACAGTTTACTCGTTAAGGCTCGTACACACCGGCGCGACGCGACGTAGCGTCGCGATTCTGCGATATTATATCCGTAGAGCAATTTCTATGAAAACGCGCGCGACAGTTCACACAGGAGCGACCTGACGCACCGCGACGGCGTCGCGGAGCGACACCAAAGGTACATTTTGTATGGTGTCGCGGCGATATCGCGGCACACCTTTCACACTGGCGCGACGCTACGCCGCGGCCGCTACGCGACGCGGCGCATAGCGGCTGGCTTGCGGCATCTTCAAAGAGGTACATCCTTTGACCGTGCCGCGCAAGAGAGTATAAATGGCGGTGCAAACCATGCTGAGCTCAGCAGTAGTAGACGATCTTTGTCAGAGGACGAAAGCAAAAGCATATATCTATACGTGTTTGCTGAGCGTGGGGTCTTAGCTTCGATTCCCCGGTCGGTCGACATAACCCAACCTAACCTACGTAGGTAGTAGGTACCTAAGCTTGACCACACAAGCACGAACGACTAAACTGGCGAATTCGGCCGTGCTAAGTGACTTAAGCACGGAGGGGTCTAGGTATGTTATGGATGGTCACCCATCCACGGACAGACCTAAGGTAACTTATGGTTTATTTAACGTTTTATTCCTAAATAAAGTAAAATCATAAGCAAAATAGTAAGTCATTGAAATGTGACTCTTATCTCATTGTTTTAATGTATAAATTAGGATGTTTGATGAAATTAACTTCAAACCTTCTAAACAAACAATCATTCTACATTCTAATTTGTACCTTATTGCAGTGGTATAAGATTTACATTGCAATGACTTACTAATGGTTTTGTCGGCGCGCGGCACGCTCAAAGGAATGTACCTTTTTGATGATGCCGCAAGCCAGCCGCTATGCGCCGCGTCGCGTAGCTAGCGCGACGCAACGCCGCGCCGGCGGCGCTAAGCCGCGCCCGCGGCGCTACGTCGCGCGGCGCGACACAAGAGAGTATAAATGGCGGTGCAATCCAAGCTGAGCTCAGTAGTAGACGATCTTCGTCAAAGGACGAAAGCAGATCTGTACGTGTTTGCTGAGCGTGGGGTCCTAGGTTCGATTCCCCGGTCGGTCGACATAACCCAACCCAACCTAACCTAAGTAGGTAGTAGGTACCTAAGCTTGACCACACAAGCACGAACGACGAAACTGGCAAATTCGGACGTGCTAAGTGACTTGTAAGAATTGATTTAAGTCGATCGACTGAGTAACGCATTGAGTCAGTAAATTCGAACTGACAGATTCTGCCACCGTACCGAAATAGTTAAAGGTTGCAATGGCAGTATAGTTTGATAATATTCTTCCCGTTGCTATGTTAGTTATTTTGGTATCCTATGTTTATCATAGTTTTGTAAGTACCTAACACATCCACATTACAAATAAATACAGAACACACATTACGAATATACTACAGGTGGTGGTGTACTATAAGTTCACCTCTGCCTAACCCTTCGGGGAATACAGGCGTGAATATATGTTATGTTTCAATTCGATTGTAAAATCCTTTTCCACATAGTTGATGCTCAAACAGTTTACTGCCCGCCACAATATCTAACTGAATCGATCGATTTACTTATCTATTGTTTTCAGTGCAACTGCACAGCCCTACATGATCCTAATAAAGTAGTAGTTCCACTATAATTCGAGATAGATGACGCTGATGAAAGCAATTACTTGAGATAATTCAGATTGCATAATGTTCATATTTCTAAGAGGTGTTATTTTATAAAATGCAATACTTTTTATGCCTGTGTTTTACGAACAATTATTAATGCATAAAAACGTAATAAAATAAATTTATTTGCGGGTTACGGGAGGTATGCGGATAGGCGCGGCGCCGCGCGCCAGAGGCCGGGCGGCGGCTTCTCTTTGAAAGAGATGCGCGCGGAGTCCGCGCGTATACAGCGCCTTTTTTACCCGACTGCATAGAAAGGATTGTTTTTTTTTTTTTTTGCATTATTTTACAATATTGTGCTTTTGGCAGGTGGCAATGATAACAAAAAAAATTGGTACTTATTCCTGCTGTATTAAAAAATGGAAACTATTTTAAAAAAAAGGGTATTTTTTTTCAATATTGTGATTTAATTTGATGAGAAATCTAAACAAGCTCGGACTCGATCGTCGATTGATCGGCCGAGTCTTCAGTCTAGCCGACGTTCGAGCTGAACTAAGGTCTGTGGTCTGTGCGCGAGCCGTTACGATCGACAAACAAAAAAATAAACAGAAGAGAAAATGAACATTGAATTGTTAATTAGATTAGTACAGGCGAGGCCTGACCTGTACGATGTGACGTGTGCTACCTACAAAGACAACAGACTAAAAAAACATTTTTACAAAAAAAACAACCTACTTCAAAAAAAACTACAGGGTGAAAAATAACTTTAATTTCGGAAGTCGGTGTCTTTGTATCTGTATTTTGTGAAAACGTTTTTATTTTTACTTTTTAGTGGGTCAGTTATTAATAAATCTAAGTTACAATAGCCTAATATCACCACCTTTCATCACCTTTCACAAAATATTCCTTTTCCCGACGCCAGGGACGTTAATTGTTCAGGAGTTCTCCTGTTAAGAACCAAAACACTGGAGCTGATGGTGAAGCCACCATCAGCTCCATTTTACCATATGCATCGTGACGAGCATACATTGCTTAGCAACCATATCAAAATCGAATCGCAACCCGTAAAATACTTATTATTGAGAAGTTCCGGTGACCACCTCTGGTCTTCATCATCAGTTCCACTTCACCGAACGGTGCTTTCCGAGAGCAAATGCACGAGTTACTATAAAAAATACCGAAATCGCTATACGTGTGCCTATAAAAATTGAGGATTTCCCTCGATTTCCATGGGATCCCCTCATCAGATTCTGACTTGGTGACAATGGGACCACCTCGAGAGCATACCCTTTCAAACAAAAAAGAATTTTCAAAATCTGTCCACAATTGAACATGATAACCTCCTCCTTTTTGGAAGTCGGTTAAAAAGACAGGCTATGGAGGCAAGTTGCGACGGAATTGCAATCAACAAGTAAGTACTTACCTACCTACTTACTTTAGATTATGAACAATTTATTATCAAAGTCGGAAATCGGTACCGTAAACTGAGAAATCTATCTCATATTCTGCGGCTTAGGGGAGTAGTCTCAATTTACTAGTAGGTACCAACCGTTCACAAAGCCTAAGTTGCTTTTAGGACCTTGAATCTACCACTAGGTAGGTACGTGGCCCTCTAAAGCCTGGTAGGTACGTATTTTGTTGGCAACTGTTCAATCTTGTTTCCAACTCTTTACCCGTCCTTTCAAAAAGGAGGGTAATGTTTCTCGAGTGTCTGCATGTAGAATGTATGTACCTACCTAGATATTTAACTATAATCAATATCATACGTTGCAATATATTAAAAAAAAAAAAAAAAAGACCGCTGGAAATTTTACGTTATTTACATAAAGGTTAGGTACCTATACATAACCGTGAATTAAATAACCGTAAAGGGGCTCGTGGCTAAATATTAACAGCCGCACAGGTCGATCTTCAAGGTTAAGCAACGTTTGCTGAGGTCAGTCCGTGGATGGGTGACCATCCATAACATACCTAGACCCCTGCGTGCCTAAGTCACTTAGCACGGCCGAAATCGCCAGTTTCGACGTTCGTGCTTGTGTGGTCAAGCTTGGCTACCTACTACCTACGTAGGTTAGGTTGGGTAGGGTTATGTCGACCGACCGGGGAATCGAAGCTAAGAACCCACGCTCAGCAAACACGTACAGATATGCTTTTGCTTTCGTCCTCTGACGAAGATCGTCTACTACTGAGCTCAGCATGGTTTGCATCGCCATTTATACTCTCTTGCGCGGCACGGTCAAAGGATGTACCTCTTTGAAGATGCCGCAAGCCAGCCGCTATGCGCGGCGTCGCGTAGCGGGCGCGGCGTAGCGTCGCGCCAGTGTGAAAGGTGTTGCGACGCGATTATATCGCAGAATCGCTACGCGACACGTCGCGCTGTCGCGTCGCGCCAGTGTGTACGAGCCTTTAATATCAAGCCAGAAATAAATAAATAATAATAAATTGTACGTAAAAACTGAGATAACAAAACTTACGTAAAAAATCGAAACAAAGTTTAGGTAGGTTAACTAGTATCATCTCTTATTATTACTTATTAACGAGTAAACAGTAAAATCTTAAAGCTTTGCTTAATTTAGTAAATTGACTTACATTTTTAAAGATGGGGTTCAATGTGGTGACCTTGGTGTTGTATGCACAAGGCCGCTCGCTTGTTCATGGACACCTGAACATTGCGTAGCATGTCTGGTGTTATTGTCCTGAAAGCGGCCTCAATCCGCACCTTCATTAGGTCCATGGTCATTGCACTGCGTACACTACATTTTTAATGTACCCCCACAAAAAGAAGTCTAACGGGGTGAGGTCTGGGGATCGCGGAGGCCAAGCCACGCTTCTACTACCACGCCCAATAGCATAAGCAGCACGCACCGACAGGAATAAGACAAAAATGCATAATCTCGTTTATCTCATTCGACGTTCAATCGTACTAAACAAGTATAATAATAATAATAAGTATTTGGGTATGTCGGAAGCGTTGGGCATCAATGGTACTGACATGAAGCAGTCGTTAAAGGAACGCTTCTTTGACCGCCTGAAAAAAGTATTTAATAGTCTTTTATCAGGCGGAAACAAGGTGCGCGCCTTTAACCGTTAGGTCATGCCGGTTTTGATGTACTCTTTCGGCATACTCAAATGGGAGTCCATTTGAGTATGCCGAAAGAGTACATCAGACCGAACTCAACGCCCTGGATAGGAAGGTCCGTACACTGCTTACTGCAAATCGAATGTATCACCCACGATCATCGGTAATGAGGCTGTATATCCCGCGAAAGTGTGGAGGTCGAGGCTTTTTAAATGCTAAGACCCTCCACAATCGCGAGACATGCAGTCTCAGGGAATATTTCTTAGAAGCCGACGTGGGGATGCATCGAGATGTGGTCACAGTGGACAAGGGTCTCACCCCGCTCTCCTTAGCTAAAGAGAACTGGCGCAAACCAGTAGTGCTTGACACTAATGATCGCATGGAAATATGGCAGAGTAAGGAGCTTCACGGACGCTTTTTTCAGGCCCTACATGGGCCCGATGTAGACCAACTAGCGTCCGTAGCCTGGCTGCGTTTCGGTGACCTCTTTGGAGAAACCGAAGGTTTTGTCTGTGCAATTATGGACGAAGTTATGATGACAAACAATTACCGGAGATTTATTGTGAAAGACGGCACGGTTGACATCCGTCGGGCATGCCACCGTCCGGGTGAATCAATCAGACATATTATCTCCGGATGTTCTCGTCTAGCTAACGAAGAGAACTTGCGTAGACACAACCTTGTAGCCAGGATTATGCATCAGCAACTTGCTCTGGAATACAGCCTTGTAGAATCGGAAGTGCCGTACTACAGGTATGTGCCCAACCCAGTTCTCGAAAATGGACATATCACATTGTACTGGGAGCGATCCATCATCACTGATAGGACTATTGTTGCCAATAAGCCTGATATAGCGGTGGTGGATCGATTAGAGCGGCGCGCAATGATTGTTGACATATAGGTCCCGCATGACTGGAACCTCGTGAAAGCCGAGAAAGATAAACAAAAGTATCTTGACTTGGCTCGCGAGGTTGTCGACATGTGGGATGTGGACTCAGCGATCATTGTGCCGATAGTCGTGACAGCCAATGGTTTAATAGCCAAGAGCCTCGACCAACACCTGAGGAGGCTCTCGTTGGGCAGCTGGATCAAGGGCTTGATTCAGAAAGCGGTACTTCTAGACACGGCTCGCATTGTTAGGAGGTTCCTCTCTCTGGAGCCCTGACCGCCGGTAGCTTTGACCCTGTTCCCGATACCGGTGGGCTACTATTTTTTATATTTTTAAATGTATTTATATTTTTTATATTCTAATATTTAAAAATGTAATTTATATGTAAATAATGGAATAAAGGAAATAATAATAATAATAATAATTTTATTTGCATAACAAAATTACAATTATTTTGAAGCCCTGACTCCAGAGCTAGGTATATGTCGGCGCATGATCGCCGTCGTTGTCGGAGTCAGACAATACTTTGCACCAATATATCACAAAAATACACAGCAATAGGAAATGGCAGAGAAACGTTTAAGAAACTACAGAGAAAATACCTTACTTCAACTCAGGGTGTTTATTCCGGGAGCAGCGAACAAAGAATGTCCTCCCATTTTTTTTTTTTTTTTTTTTTTTTTTATCTAATTGGCAGCTCGTAGTTGTGACCACTAAGGTCCTGGCTACTTAACCGGGCAAACCTGTGGGTGCCTTAAGCTACTAACTTAAAGCCTCCAGCCAGGGGCGAGAAATACTTAAAAATTAGGTGACCGCACGCTAAGGGCACCCCCTGTGGGGTACGAACTTCGGCTTACGGCGTCACTGAGGGGAGGGCAGCAAGATGGGACAGGCTGGATCTAAATTATATTATTATTAACTGGGGAATTTAAAACTACAGGCTCAGCTACGGCGCGGGCTGGCGCGTCGTCGAGCAAGGGTCGGGGGGGGGGGACAATTACGTCGGGGGCGTCGCGTAGGACCTCGGCGGCGAGGTCGGAACGATGGCGGTCTGTATTTGTGTACTGTACTGGTGGCCCTACTGCTCTCCTGGAGGAAGGTTATGGGGTCATCGGGGTCGGACAGGGCATGCCTTGGACGGCGGGTACGACTAATGCGGGAGGGGGCATATCTGGCAGCCTCGACAACCAGAGGGTTGCGATGTGAGGCCGCGGAGTCGAAGAAGCGCTTGGAAATGCGCTTTATGAACTGACGGATAGTGGGGATTTTAAGATCGAGATGGAGGATCTCGTTTCGAACGAACCAGGGGGAGCCGGTTGCCCTACGGAGGAACCGGTTTTGGAGGGTCTGCATCCTATGGATGTGGTGTGGTTTCGAGTGTGCGAAAACCACGCTCGCGTAGGTCATAATTGGCCGAATGCACGCTGTATAAATACGCAATTTGCACTTGAGTGACAATTTGCTGCGTGCATTCAATAGGGAGTGGAGTCTACCGAGAGCGAAAGCGGCGCGCGAACGCGCCTGCTTTATGTGCTCACCGAAAGAGAGTCTATGGTCTAGAGTGACACCCAAGTATTTGGCTCGCTTCTCCCAAGGGATAGGCTTGCCGAACATGGTGATCGGACGGGGAGGTTGAGTCTCGGTTTCGAAAATAGAACCGCTTGACTCTTATCGGGATTGACTTCGATTCTCCACTTCCTAAACCAGTCACCGAGTTGGTTGACTGTGGTTTGGAGAGTGCGAGATATCGCGTCGGGGCTTACGCCGGTGTAGTAAATGGCCGTATCGTCTGCGAACAGAGCCAACTGAGCCCTTTTACTTTTGGGGATATCGCTGTGAAAAGCTTGTGAAAAGCGTAAAAATGAGAGGGGCGAGCACGGAGCCCTGAGGGACTCCGGCGCGAATGGGACGGGGGGAGGATAGCGCTCCTTCGATGCGGAATCGGAAGGTGCGGTTCGACAAAAAGTCTCGCAGGATGAGTACGAGACGATCTGGCACTTTAAGTTGGTATAGCTTATATAATAAGCCATTCTGCCAGACTTTGTCGAACGCTTTCGCTATATCGAAGAAAACAGCACCCGTCAACGAACCACGTTGGAAGCCAACGCTTATGTGTTCGACGATACGGTGGACCTGTTGGACGCACGAGTGTTGGGTTCGGAAACCGAACTGCTCGTTGGGAATGAGACCTTTCGTCTCGGCATAGTCTCTGAGACGCTTATAAATAAGCCTCTCATAGACTTTGCCGATGACATTGACGAGACTGATGGGGCGGTAGCTGGAGGGAGCGGATTTAGGCTTGCCCAGCTTGGGAATGCCGATGACAGTGGCCTGTTTCATCATTGTCATCATTGTCATTAGCATGATCAGGTGGGCAGGGAAAAGTTGGAACACCTTATTGGTCATTCCATCAGAACCGGGGGCTTTACGGGGCTTAAGGCCCTTTATGAGCTCTTGCACTTCGTCGGGGGTGACGGGAGGCAGAGGGCACTCGGGGTCTTCTACGGGGGGGAGGGAGGCTCTCCTTTCGACTTCGGCGTCGACCTCAGAGAGGTGAGCTTGGTCTACAGGTTGAGAGCTGGGCGAACATTGGGCCTCAAGACTGTCGGCTAGGCACTCGGCCTTGTCGACATCATCGAAAGCGATGGTATTGTCTGGGCGGATCAAGGGGGGCATAGGGGCTACTTCTCGGGATTTGAGTTTCCTCTGAAGCTCCCAGAATGCTAGGTGGGTAGGCTCTAGTTCGCTCAGCAACTTATCCCAGCCCGTTTCCCGATGCTCCGCTACACGTGTCCTTACAGCTCGCTGTAAGTAGCGCATATGGGCTCGGTTCGCGTCGCAGGGAAAGTTGCTGTACGCACGGACAGCCGCGTTCTTCTCAGTCATCAGTTCACGTACATCGTCCGGCAACTTCCAGCGACGGTCGTCCGTCGCTGGAACTTCCCTTGAACAATCGTTCAGGACTGATTGTACGTGTCCAGTGAACGAGTCGATCGCAGCCGTCGTGTCAGCGATAGAGTCGAAGAGGTCGGGGATGGAGTCTAGGTGGGGGGACGTGTTGGATTTCAGGCGTTCGCTTACTTTCCTCCAGTCCGTTACCACTTTTGTGGAGGGGGGTTGGTCGGGGTCGGGGAGGCCTACGCGAGGGGCTAGCTTAAGCACAACTGGTCGGTGGTCAGATGATAGTTCGTGTATCACCTCTATAGAATCCAACCGTAGGTTGATATTCTTTAAAAGTGATACATCGAGCACGTCAGGGGTATGGTCAACCGAGTGGGGGAAGTGAGTGGGAGTCATCGGGGCGATGACATCGAAATTTAGAGGGGTACAGAGGTCGAACAAGTGTCTCCCTCGGGTAGAGATTCTGGTACTATTCCAGGCGTGATGTTTGGCGTTGAGATCCCCCGCTATGATAACGGAGTCACTCAGGCCGAGGAGTAAGGTCAGGTCGTCAGTCAAGAGTTGAAAGTTCTCGGATTGGTTCGTAGGGGGGAGGTAGACCGATACCAAGGTGATCGGTTGGTGGCCTGTCATGCCTAGTCGGCAAATGGAGACTTCTAGTCGTGAGAGGGGGGGCGGGTCCAAGGGGATGCAGTAGAGGGATTTTCTGTAGTAAATGAGGGTGCCACCCTTGTGACACCGAGTCCTGTCGTTTCGAACAACCCGATAGTTCGCTATCGACGGCGTTCGCATGTGGGGTTTTAGAAATGTCTCCTGTACGAGGAGGACATCGATCTGGTGGTCGCGGAGGAAGGTACCGATTTCGTCGCGCTGCCCTTGGATGCCATTGGCATTGAAATAACCTAACTTTAGGGATCGGGGTTTTAGACGCGAGAGGATTCCGTTATCCATTAGTGGGATTGGGGGAGTTTACAAATGACTGTAGCGCGTGCGTAATATCCGGGTACGCGTTATATATGCATTGAATGGCATAAAGGTTACCGGCATTTCTGGCGGCAACGATTTCATTGGCCATTTGACGGGCGCGAGGGGTGAGGAAGGCAGTGAATGTGCCTGAGATCACGTTGAACGGATCCATGGGGTTGGGGCCTACAGCCACGGGTGTGGTTGAGGAAGGAACGGGCGCGACTGGGGCGGGGGTGGTGGCTTTAGGAGCCGGGGGGTTAGTAGCGAGGGGCGCGGGCGCGCGCGCGGGCGCGGGCGCGGGTGCGGGCGCGGCCGCGAGCGCGTGTGCGCGAATGCGGGGGTCCATCTGATGAGCGATGAGGGGCGGAGGGGGGGGTTGGTTGCGTACCAGGGGCGGGAAGGCCTGTTGGTGCTGGGATAAATTCCAAGCGTTGGGTCTCTGGGGACTCAGGCGCTCGGGAAGTTGGGTGGAGGGGGCTTCCCTTCCCTGACGAGCGTCCGTACGCTTCGCCAGTTTGGGATTTGTTGCCTTAGGGGCTTTGGGGCAGCCACGGTAATTGGCTGGATGCCCGGAGAGGCCACACAGCACACAGCTGGGTGGTTCCGTGCAGAGGGTACGGTCCTTAGGACGGGAGCACTCGGAAGTGCCATGCCCACCCAGGCACTTGACGCACCTGGGTGTGGCATGGCAATTCTTTTGGGAGTGGCCGTATAGTTGGCAGCGGTGACACTGGCCGACGATTCCAGTCTTGCGGGGCTTCTGAATATCGAATCCAGTGTGATGGCAGAGGGACTTAATTTTGAAGATCGGGTGGTGTCCTTCGACGGGGGGCATACAACAAGGACCATGTTGTATGGCTCGCCGCCTCGGGCACGGTGCATGCGGTGCACCTTGGCTACTGGGATGCCTTGTGAGACAAGGTCTTCTTTAAGATCGGAGGTAGCGATCTCCTTTGGGATCCTATTAATAACCACGTGGGTCTGGCGGTCCTCGGGGAGGGAGTAGGTGTGAAAGGACACACCTCGTGCTCTGAGGAGCTTAGTGAGTTCCCTATAATCGTTAGATTTAGGGACTTGGACCTTAATGCCCTGCTCGGTTGAACGGGCACTGGTGAAGCCGATCCTGAGATCGACGCACCATTTGGACACTTCAGTCCATTTGGTTTTGTCTTGGATGAAGCCAGGGGGGGGGGGGGGTGGGGGTCTTTTTGGGGTTGCTTTCTAGGAAAGCATTGAGAGCCGGGGGGGGGCTTAACGCGGGGGGGGGGCCGGTCGTGATGGCGACGACGGGGGTCGGAGTCGCAAGGGTGGGCGGGGGAGTGACCGATTGGTCACTTAGTTTATTTGCCTGTGAAGAGGCGAAGTTCTTCTTCCTTTTGGAGGACGAGGTGACGGTCTGGAAACCGTCACCCTCGGAGGAGGAGTTGGTGAGGGTTTCCGAGCCGGAGGAGTACGGGGAGACGGGGCGTCTAGTTGTGGTCCGTTGGTCGGTTTCCATCGGTACGGGGGGGAGGGGGGCGGTTTGCACCGGGGGGGGGGCCTCTAGTGCATCGCTAAAGTTAGCGATGGTTGCAGAGTTGTCGGGAGGACAGGGGGTGGCGGGCTGCAAAGCAGCGAACTTGGCGCCATATTTGGCGATGAACTCGGGGTCCTTTAGGAGGACCTCCTTGAGGAAGGTTAATAAAATGGCATCCCCCATGTTGGGGGGGTGCGGGGCTACTAATTGGGGGGGATGTTGGAATATAGGATTCCGGCCTAAAGTTCCCTATGCCTAACTCCCCGGGTGGGTGTTCCCGGGGATGAGTTACCGTCCCTGTCGGGTATAGACAGGGAGGTGAGTACCTATGGTGAGCCTTAAGCTTGTAAACCCGTCGCCAGTCTTATTGTGCGAACGGGGCCCTGACAGTCTAGCGCGAAGGGTGTAGACACACCCTAGAGACACTAGGTGAGTAGCTGTGAAGGGAAAACTGTCACCAGAGCCGACTAGGAGATCCCCCAAGGCCGATTAGCTCTGGGACCCGTCCAACTGACTGCCTCGCCCTGAAAGGGTTCGGCGGGTGTGTTGGGACAACACCCCACTCGGATCGTTAACACCGCTAGGTATCCACCGAGGACCACGAAACTGTGGTTTTGCCCAGAAGGGGCCTAATGAAGCTACTCACACTATCGCGCAGTTAAAGAAATAACACTTTGCCTTGAAAAAGGCAGTTTTTAATTGATCACTTGATACGACCAATTAATTAAATAAATTTAATTAATTGATCGACGATCGAATGCAGCCGGGGCGGCTACGAGGGCGCTACGAGGTTCGCAGCGAGAAGAATTAAACTTCGACAAAAATCGAGAGCGGGAGAGTGCGAGCACACAACCGTTCGCGACCGATGCCGAGAGTCTAATGATGTGTCCTCCCATTCACAGTACAACAGTTTTTATACACAAAATTACCGCGAAACTTTACCGCCAAGTAGAATTTATATAAATCAAGCGAATGTAACATTTTAAATAATTCAAGCGGATGTGTCAAGATAAATCTTTCAATACCAACATAGAAACTTAAAATAAAGTCAACTGGAAACACACAATAATTTAATAAATCAATAGGAAGTATGAGAATAAAAACTATATAAATTCAAACGCAAACAAACAATATTTTTAAATAAATCAAAAGGAAGGTATCAGAATAAAAACTATATGTATTCAAACGGAAACGAACAATATTTTAAATAAATCAAAAGGAAGTATAAGAATAGAAACTATAAATTCAACCGGATACAACAATATTTTAAATACATCAAAATAAATCCTAACATAGACTTATTCGGAAATACAAGTATTAATTTAATAAATAACATGGAAGTCAGATTAGGTAAAAAATAATCAAAAACAAGCTTAAAAATAAAATCAAAGAATGGCTTGGCGCCCATATATATAATCCCTGTATTTCAGGAGTCAGTTTCTTCTTCCTTAATACATAATTCTTATTGTACGCCATAATTAATAGAAACAGTTAGACTTTTACAACATTAATAAATAAATCGACACGTTAATTTAAGTTTTGAATGATTAAAATTAAAATTGACAGTTATTTACATATTCAAATTATATTATTATCGAAATAATTTAATATAAAATAAAAATAGTTTAAAATTACATTTGACATTTAAATAAAATTTTAAATACAGTATACATTAATTAATTAATAGGAACAGCCAGACTGCTGCAACATTAATAACAAATAGACACATTAATTTAAGTTATGAATGATTAACATTAAAATTGATAATTATTGACATGTTCAAATTAAATAAAGTTTTGAATGATTAATATTAAAATTTACAGTTATTTTCATATTCAAATTATATTATGATTGAAATAAATTTAATACAAAATAAAAATAGTTTAAAATTACATTTGACATTTAGATAAAATTTAAAATATAGTATACATTAATTAATTAATAGGAACAGCCAGACTTTTACAAACATTAATAACAAATTGACACATTAATTTAAGTTATGAATGATTAACATTAAAATTGATAATTATTTACATATTCAAATTAAATTATGATTGAAATAAATTTGATAAAAACAAAAACAAAACAAAAAACAATAATAATAATAATTAAAATAACATTTGACAAAATAAAAATAAAAATAGAGTAAAAATTATGCTGTATCAGAGTATGAATTCGAAAAACAATGAAAATGAGACTATAACTGTGAGTGTGAGAGTGGTGTGAAGGGTTGTGTAAGGGTGAGAGTGTGCGTGTGAGAGTAGTGTGAAGGGGTGTCTAGGATGAGAGTGTGCTTGTGTAAGAAGGTGTGTATGTGTGAGAGGTTATGGCTGTGTAAGTGATTTAGAGTGTTTTCTATATGGCTTAGACGGGATATACCATAAATGCCTCACATCCGCTGCAATAGATGTTCGGTTTTTTTATAATCATATGAAAGCAATCAAGTTTTCAATGTTTGTCTTGTTTCATGGATTGTTAGTGGATTTATATTTAGCATCGTGTTTAACTTATTATATAAGGTGTATCTATTCATACACGAAATATTTTAAGAGATACATCTATAGCTGGTACAGAACCTATAGACACGAAAATTTTTTTTTTTTCTAAAGGTTTTTTATTTTACGCAATTATTATAATTTTAAAAATACACCTCTGCCTATCTCTACGGGGAATGCAGGCGTGATGATGTTAAAAATAAAACCAACGTACGTAGACTTCGTAACTCTACCTATCTAGTCTTATTTTAATAGATTATCGCTTATAAAAATAATAAATGTGAATTTAAAATACAAAACCACCTAAACTTAAGTAAGTACCTACATTATTAAATTCCCTCCTTAAAGTTTAACGAAAAGGAATCTAGGTGTGATTAAAACAAATTTTAATCCTAATCTACAGTACCTACACATCGGTAAATTAGGTAAATACTAATAAACAGCTGATAGGTGCAACTCGAATTCGCATAAGTTAATGACCTCTGTGACGTTACGACTGTTACGAGTGTATCCGTCAGCTGATTGTTAGTTGCCTACCTCTCTACTCGTACAGATGTGAACACTAAGAAGTCTAAGTGCGTGGCGTGGATTTATTTGATCAAAAATCGTACCATAGATTGACAGACGTGGACATACGTGTACTGTTGTAGGTACACGCTGTTTCTCGCCTCGCAGTGGCCGAGTGATAAACGGGATAAATGGCTTGCCATGTTATCGTGGAATAACATGCGGTATGATTCATCAAAAACTTATTTAACAAATAAATACCTATTGATTCTAATTCCCCATCACACTTCATCAGGCTTTGGACTGGCGAATTATTGATACAATAATTTGTTTAGGTAGGTAGCTACTTACCATTAGGTAACGCGTATTAAATAATGAATAATACTTATCATTCTACTTTATTACTATTGTTGTTTGTATGTCGACGTACCTATTTATTTACTTGGAAACATGTCAATTTTATACGAAATTCAGTTATCCCATTGAATAAGGTATGCAGGTGCCTTTTACGAATTACTGTACCAATAATTCGGCGTGTTTAAAAATTAGAATCAACTTATTTACAATAAATTAAAATGTACATACCTAATACCTACGTAGTTATTATTTACACAATTTACACCAATTGTTGTACAAATTTGCCCTGTTGTTGGACGCAGAGGGCTGGACGTTTTATTAACTGTCCTTGCACTTTTAATAATGTGTCTCTTTCACTAGCCATCACTGCAAAAGCGTTTACAATTCGCATTTTTAATTGTTCCGCATTAGATATCGTATGGCCGTCATTACCATAAACCAGGTTTTTACCCCTACGTCACACATAGAAGTCCAACGGCGTAAGATCAGGCGAGCGAGCTGGCCAGGCGACCGGTCCACCTCGACCTATCCAACGATTGCCGTACTCGTTAGAGAGGTAGTCTAGAACACGCCTATCATAGTCCGCGGGTGCGCCATCATGCTGGAAGTACATCGACATTGTCCTTAAATAAATAAGTGGTATGTCTTCTAGCATGGTCGCTAGTTCGCCTGTCAAAAAGGCCTAGGTATGTTTGACCATTAAGCCGATCCAGAAACACAGGTCCCAACAGTCTATCGCCTATTAACCCAACCGACACATTAACACTGCACCGGGTCTAGAAATGATCCGGCCTAACAACACGTGGATTTTCTGATGCCCACCAGTGGGCGTTGTGGATGTTAAATAACGCGAGGCGCGTAAAGGTGGACTCGTCCGTCCACAGGATCCGCCGCCGATCCGATACCTGTAGTAAGGCATTGTTGTGTTTCTTGCCCGAAGCCCGACGCGTGTTAACTGCGACGCGTGCGGTGCACAGAACACTATTACGTGCGGTACGACACGCAGTTATGTGGAACTGAGAGGTGCGGGCAGGAAGGGAGGCGCGCGGGCGCTTGGCGCGCTCGGCGGTTCGTGTTTCTTCCCTTTGATCAAGCCGCGCGCCGTCTTAGCGCGCCGAAATGTCGCCGCCTGCTTCAATGACAGTAAATACTATGTAGGTAGAAACTAGCGTAATGGATGTTAAAAAATAAGAAGGAACCAGTATTTATTTTGTGTGTCAAGTAATATTAAATTATTTAATTTTTAAAATAATATAGCTAGATAAAAAATATTTTTTCGTGTCTATAGGTTCTGTACTAGCTATAGGTGTATCCCTTAAAATATTTCGTGTATGAATAGATACACCTTATATAAGTAGGTGGCCTGGTGGGCACGCTGTCGTCTAGCAGACGCTGTGTGGCATCGCACAGGCAAACAGACGTCAGGTATGGTTCGTTTATTTTTGTGTTTGGCACTATATGGTGTGTTAGTGTGTTGTTTGACAACAACCTGCAGAATATAAGTTTGCCTCACAGTGAGTACTTTGCACAACTCATATAATGTTGCAGTAGGAAAGAAGTAGGGTTTAAATGTCATAACTTTTAGCAAGGACCTTTGAGCTCTCTCTAGGTGTAACATGAAGGTCTTACATGCACCACCCCAAACCACGATACAGTAGCTCATGACTGATACCGCCAGTGCATAGTATACCCTGCGTAATAATTCAAAGTCTGCCACATGTCTCAGCTTTTTGAAAGCCCAAATTACATTCCGGATTCGAGTAGAAGTGAGATCAATATGTTGCCTCCAGCTAAGTTTTTCATCCACCAGTACGCCTAGATGTTTGACCTGTGTAACTCTGTGTAAAGACAGACATGAGCAGTCTCTGTTTATGTAAGGTAAGTTGCATGTATGTAACTAAATGTTTGTGTCTGGTGGTTGGATTTTAGGAAAGTGGAATTGTACATAATAATATGTCGTTTTTGAGATGTTTAGAGTTAAAATATTAGCTCTAAGCCAGTGTCCGACTTTGTGTAAGCCTGATTTAAATAAAATAAATATTACGTTGTTTATATAGGATTGCATTAGCAGCACGCACCGATAGGAATAAGACAAAAATGCATAATCTCGTTTATCTCATTCGACGCTCAATCGTACTAAACAAGTATACTAATAACTATTAAAATGCGAAAGTGTCTCTGTTACCTTTTTATTTGTTTGTTTGTGTCTACTTTCATTTAGACCGATTGACATGATTTTTATTTTATTTATTCAATAAAACAGGACAGATATATGAACTACGCGGAGAGAAATATCGAACTGAGTTAGTTTGAGCAATCTCTTAATTAATATTAGTTGATGATCACAATTTGTAGTCGAGAGTTGAGAGCTCAGTCGGTGTCTAAGAGTCCTGCTAGATGAAATAACAAATCGGCCCCCAAACCTCTACACAACGCCCCCATTTTTTTCTGGGTCTCTTACCACCCCCCTTTATGCCTGCAGCGCCCACAAGGGGGCTTTATCGCCCACTTTGGGAAAGGCTGGTCTAAAGTATGTTAACGTTACTGGTAGCGATATTAAATTACTGCATTTAAATATTCGTAGTGTAAATAAAAACTTCGATCAGCTTCTAGTACTATTGCGCTTAACTAAAATTAACTTTGACATCATAGTTCTGACCGAATGTTGGCTGAGTAAAGATAATAACACCGGCACACAAAAAAAAAATGTGGAATGTACTTTGGACCGGACCTACCTACCGACATGTATTTCGACCCGCTGAATCCGAATTTCAAGTCTGTTTGGCCCGGTCACCCTCCAGTTTTGATTAAAATGCAAAAAACCTCAAAAAAAGGCCAATAATTGCAAAAAACCGCAGTCACAGCAATGAAAAAAAATTTGAGGACCCGGATCACGTATGATTTTGGTGTATTTCAAATTACTGAATCTAAATCTAAAAGTTAATTAGCCCGGTGAGCCGTCCAAATTTCAAAAAAAAAACGAAAAACCCAAAAAAATGGCAATAAAACATGAAAAATTTAAGTTTTCGAAAAAAAATTTTTTTTCGATTCAGATTGAGTATGATTTTCATGTATTTTGTTCCGCTGTGTTTGAATCTGAAGTTTTCTTGTCCCGTTAATGTTTTAAAATTGAAAAAAATCTCAAAAAACCAAAAAAACGGGAAAATTGCAATTACAAATATGAAAAAAGAAACTATAAACCATGATTAAATACTTTTCTTGTATTTTTTCACACATAAAATACAAGTTAAGAATTTGAAAACATATAAAATTATAATATCTATAAAAAATGACGTATAACTAGTATAAAGAGAACGATTTTCTCGAATTTCAAACTTATAGTTCTTTTTCTTATTTGTAATTGAAATTTTCTCTTTTTTTTTGGTTTTTTGAGATTTTATTCAATTTTAAAACGTAAAAGGGGCAAGAAAACTTCAGATTCAAACTCAGCGGAACAAAAACATGAAAATCATAGTCAATGTGAATCAAAAAAAAAATATTTCGAAAACTTAAATTTTTCATAATTTATTGCCATTTTTTTGGGTTTTTCGTTTTTTTTTTTCAAATTTGGACGGCTCACCGGGCTAATTTACTTTTAGATTTAGATTCAGTAATTTAAAATACACCTAAATCATACGTGATCCGGGTCCTCAAAAATTTTTTCATTGCTGTGACTGCAGTTTTTTGCAATTTTAGCCTTTTTTTGAGGTTTTTTGCATTTTACTCAAAACTGGAGGGTGACCGGGCCAAACAGACTTGAAATTCGGATTCAGCGGATTGAAATACATGTCGGTAGGTAGGTCCGGTCCAAAGTACATTCCACATTTTTTTTGTGTGGCGGTGTAATTTACCTTTATTGGAAAGTTTTCAGTCTCATTCAACTGTAGTAAATCTCAATCAAAATGATGGAATTATAATCTATACTAAATTGGGACTGCAAACTAATGTATGGGAACCCATCTTTAGGGGCGGAAAATGCCTTATGTGTCAAATCGACAACAAGTTAGCAGTAGTGGCAATCTATCGCTCTCCGTCATACAAGTCCAACGACGATTTTGATTACTTCAAAACTAGCTTGACTAATGTTTATGATACCATATCTGCCTGCCCAAATAAAGTATTAGAGGGCGATTTAAACATTGATATAATCAGACGTAATGAGGACAACAAATGTCGTGACTACCTCATCCGAAGTGCTTCTCAAGGGTTATTGCGTATTCACGAATTTCCCACTCGCCTTGAAAAAAGCCTAGATCACATACTTCTAAAGACTAAACTATTGTCGACTACACTGGTTTTAGAGTCCCATATTACTGACCACAAGCCGATTCTCCTCGACATCATGGACGCTAACCCTGCGCAAAGAACATGTTATCTTTCCACTCGCCTTAACCATGAAGCAATAAAGCTAGAACTGGAAAATACCGATTTTTCAAGTATATACACTGGGGAGGATGTTAATATTTCTATGAAAAAAATTATAGACATCGTAACAATGGTCATATCCAAACACATAACTCAAGTTAAAATTCCTAGACAAAAAAGAACTCTAAAACCCTGGATAACTCTTGGTCTTCTAAAATGCATTAAACACCGAGATAAGTTACACACTTATAATTGCTACCCAAACTTTGGTAATGACCTACTTCGAAAACTAAAAATATCATACGAAAGGAGTGAGCTTGAGAAAGCTAGTAATAATCCAAAGTTTTGATGGAAAACAATAAAAGAAATAACCAACACCACGAAAATACGAGTATGTGCAAGCCCTGTTGAACTATTAAAAATACGCAGTGATCTTAAGTTTTCCGTAAATGAGGTCTGCGGTTTTTTCAGTAATGTAGGAAAAAAGCTGGCTGACAACATTATATCACAACACCAAACCCCATCACCTCAGATTAACGATCAGTCTCACCTAAATAGTATAAATCCCTCGCCTGTAAACTCCTTTGCTTTCTTAGAAATAGATGAAGCTGAAACAGAGCCGATTATCCTCCAGTTAAGAAATGACTGTGCTATTGGATGGGACGATAAATCGCCTCTTTTATTGAAAAACTGTCGTCACGTAGGTACCTACTGATACCGCCACTTACCTTCATATACCGGATGACATTTTTTACCGTCTGGAAAAAAAATAGGGTATAATAGGTGAACGGAGTAGACGCATATGGCATATAAATCTCTTCTTTTTAAAAAAAAACTTTTTTACAAAAAAACAATCGACTTCCAAAAAAAACACTGAACGACGTGAAAAATAACTTTAATTTCGGAAGCCGGTGTCTTTGGTTTTGTATTTTCGTTTTTGGCCACCGACTTCCGAAATTAAAGTTATTTTTATAATTTTATAATAAATAATTGTTATTTTAATTCAAAATCAACTAAATAAAAGCTGTCCAAAATTGCAATGTATGAAAATTTGTGTGTCCCAGTCTATAATTCGAAATTCCAAACTGAATTATTTGGATAAGGTTCAAAGAAACTATACTCAAATTTTGATTTTAAACCATCTTACAAGGTAAAAAGGTCCACATTGTATTGTCTTTTTGGTAACTTGTTTAATATTTTACGGATTAAATGAATTTTAAACTTATCCCAGAGAAGATTCCAAAATGGATTCCAGTTTTTGTTACCCATTTAATAGGGGTTTTTGTTAAAAAAACCTACATTTAGCTATGTTTTTTTGAACTTAGCAACACCGCAGATGCCATTAAATGCCGCCATATTAATGTACTCAATACTCAATACTCAATTCTTTATTGCATTCCATATGTATTACATAGATGGTCTAAAAAAGTAAAATATCAATATGGACCCTGTCGGGCACAGCAACATTAGGAGAGAGGAAGAGAGCTAAGCAGCAATTCAAGCAATTCAGTAGTATTAAAAATTATTAGATGAGTTTAATTGGGTTTATAATTATGTATATTTATATATTAATAGGTTTGTGTATAGTATATTAGTTATTTTTATTTTATTTTATGTATTGTTTTTTGTATTGTGTCAGTTGCCGTTCCAAAGTTGAAGTGTGCATACGCTCGAGTTTTCTGAGTCAATCTCATTCCGGTTTTGTTATTGCTGTTTCAAGGTAAGTTGACAATATTTAACACTTTTTTATCATACTATAATAGTTATTAACTTCTATAAAAAAATTGTGTTTAATAATAGACGTTTTTGAAAAATTCAAACTCTTGATTCATTACTTTTTTTTTTCTTACTTTGGGGTAGTAACGTATATGCGGAAAAGTTTGGTAACAAAAACGGAATTATAAAGCTTTGTTTACATTTGACAGAACAAGAAAACGCCACTAACTCCGGCAGCAAAAATGAAACGTAATATAGAGAAATTTGAGTGTACATAAACTCAAGTCTTATTTCTTAAATCCTACAAAACTTAAATCTTATAAAATTTAGTTATTTTAGGACCAATTAACAATTGAAATATTAGTAGCTCATTAACAATTAAGAATAATAAAATGACACCCGTTTTCACAGCTTTTGAGCCTATTCGTTTGAATAGGCTACTAACATTTCAATTCTTAATTTGTGCTCTAATAAACTAAATTTTATTTATTTTTGTCCTAATAAACAAATTTTTATAAAAATAAAAATAAAACTAAATAAATAAAATAAAATATATAAACAAAATAAACCACAGCCCCCAGTGCCCGGCCGCCCTGGTATTTCTGATTTTGGCGGCGGTCACGGTAACGGCAAGGTAGGGGGTGCGAAGAATCCCCGGGTTACGAAAGGCCGCCAAACCCGACTGACCAAGAATAAATATAAAAATAATAAATAAATAAAATAATAAAAATAATCAAATACCAAACCCGACGTATAACGGACGCACGTTACCGCTCGACGAACACTTAGTGCAGCTAGAAGAAGAGCTCGGAAAAATAAAGTAGCACATTCTTGGATTGAGTGAAGTCCAAAGAGAGGGGGAGGACACAATAACCCTTGAATCGGGCCACCTTTTGTATTTTCGAGAGGGAGACCAGCTATCCCAAGGCGGAATCGGGTTCCTGGTTAACAAATCCCTTTGTGACAACGTTGGGGAAGTCTCCAGTGTCTCGAACAGGGTAGCGTACCTCGTAGTGAAGTTAACTGAGAGATATAGCCTCAAGGTAGTTCAGGTTTACGCACCGACTTCGGCACACTCGGATGACGAAGTGGAGGAAATGTTCGAGAACATCTCCAAGGCCTTGCATTCCACCACTAAGGCCCACTACAACGTTCTCATGGGGGATTTTAACGCGAAAGTGGGAGTACAGGATTGCAACGAATCGGTAGTAGGATCCTACGGGTTTGGCAGAAGAAATCATAGGGAGCAAATGTTAGTCAACTTCCTTGAAAAGGAGGGGCTTTTCTTGATGAATTCCTTCTTTAAGAAACAGCCTCAAAGGAATTGAACGTGGCGAAGTCCCGACACTATGATGAAAAGTGGGATAGACTTCATCATAACGGATAAAAAGCATATATTCAGGGATGTCTAGGTGATCAACAGGTTCAATACTGGCAATGATCACAGACTTGTTAGAGGCTCTCTGAATATCAACTTCAAGCTTAAGCCAACTCGTTTGATGAAGTCTAGGCGCCGTCCAAGCATGCTCCAAACTATACTTGGATCTGAAGCGTTCCAGTCAGACCTGGGGAACCGATTCGCTGCCGTGGAAACTACAAATGACATCGACCAGGCGCTTGACCAAGTGGTGGAAATCCTCAGGACGGTAGGTGCGCGATTTTGTAAAAATGCGGCGTACGGGCAAGAAGTCCAAACTTTCGGAAGAGACTCTGGAGCTTATGACGGAACGACGTGAAAACCCACCTATCACTTCGTCAAAACAACGGACACTCAACAAAGGTATTAGAACATTGGTACGACGCGACCTCCGACGCTCCAATACACGCTCTATAGAGGAAGCTATAGCTGTCAATGGCGGTACTCTCAAAGTTGTTCGAGAATACGTTTAACTCGGGCAAACTCTGCAGTTTGGTAAGAACAACTTTGAGAAGGAAGCTAACAGAAGAATTCGGCTGGGCTGGGCAGCGTTTGGGAAGCTTCGTCGAGTCTTCTCGTCGCGTATTCCGCAGAGCCTACAGACTAAAGTCTTCAAGCAGTGCGTCCTGCCTGTAATGATCTACGGAGCCGAAACGTGGACACTCACAATACGGCTGATCCATAAATTCAAGGTCGCTCGGCGAGCTATGGAACGAGCTATGCTTGGAGTCTCTCTGAGGGATAGAATCCGGAATGAGATGATCCGGCAGAGAACCAAAGTTGTTGACATAGATCATAGAATAAGCAAGCCGAAGTGGCAGTGGGCCGGTCATATTAGCCGTAGAACCGATGACCGTTGGGGTAGACGTGTTCTTGAGTGGAGACCGCCAATCGGCAAACGTAAGGTAGGACGCCCTCAGGCTAGGTGGAGCGACGATCTTCGCAGGTTGGCTGGTAGCAGTTGGATGGGAGTTGCCGAGGATCGAGCTAAGTGGCGTGCAATTGGAGAGGCCTATGTCCAGCAGTGGACTGCTGTAGGCTGATGATGATGATGACATATATTTGAATCCCTCCGAAACTCTGCTAATGCCGATATATTGAAAATGGTATATTTTGCACTATGCCAATCGGTCATAGGATATTGCATCTCTGTATGGGGTGCTGCAACGAAAGGTTGCATTCTGAGGGCAGAGAGAACACAGAGAGCCGTACTAAAAGTGATAACAAGGAAGCCCCATAGATATTCCATAACACAGCTGTACGCAGACTGCAAGGTTCTTACAGTCCGTCAGCTCTTTGTACTTAATAATAATAATAATAATAATCTTTAATAATAATAATAATCTTTATTACACAAGAAATTGGTTACAAAATAGTGTGAAGTCCCTGACTCCTGTGCTAGGTGATATACCTGTGTTACAAGAGCCAGTGCCCTCTCCCTGTAGGAGATATTACAGAATCTTATGCAAAAAGATTAACAAAAAATAAAAAGAATATGGTAACAACAAAAAAAGTTAATTAAACTAAACTAAAAACGGTTAAAAGAAGCCTGCATTGAGTTTGCGAGTGTTTGTGTGTATGTTTGTGTGTGTGTATGTATGTATGTATGTATGTGTGTATGTAGGTGTGTGTGTTTATGTGTCAATGAATTGATCAGGAGGGGTTTTAATGTTACGAAATAGATATGATGATTTTCTCTGTCTCGTCATAGTTCAGCGACAGTAGCCATGGCTTAAGAGTCTGCTTGACTTTATGTAGGGTTAGTTTATAAATTGAAAGATTTTTGTTTATTTTGTTATACATTACTGCGCTTTGGGCACGATAGTGTCGCCGCGCAAGTGCAGTACGACATTGGACAGACTCACAGATAGGAAAGCCATCCCGCCGATTACATAGCTTGCTATCTAGTGGCATCGTGGAATGTCGGCGTAAAATAGAGCGAAGAACGTATAATTTTCTCACCGTTAGTACTTGGGCTTCGGAGTACAACTGAGCTGTGGGGTAGTCCCTTTTGCGGAAATAAATTACTTTGAGAACTGCCCGTTGAGCTCGTTCCACCCTAAGCATCACTGTTTTGAAGGTGCCGCCCCATACCGGGATGCAGTAAGTAATTATGGACTCGCATAGAGAACGGTATACCAGTGATGCTGTTTCAATGTCGGCCGCATGTCTGAGCTCTTTAAATAAATAAATTAGTTTACGAAGCCGGGAGCATAGAGTATCAGTATGGGTGCGCCAATCCAGTCTCTCGTCGATATAAACGCCTAGATATTTGATACTAGGGACCATATCAAGGCACTTGCAATTGCAAGGAGAAGAGTCGTGACAAATATGTGCTATTAATTTATCCGAGTTAATTGACGGTTTAGGTGAATTTGGAGGTTTAAACTGAATTACTTTGGTCTTTGAGATATTAACTGTCAGAAGATTAGTGGAAAGCCAGTCCATAATTGTTCGCAAGGTAAGTTCAGTGGTTTGTTTAGACCTGTCCCAGGTCACGTCGGATATCAATAGTGCTGTGTCGTCGGCGTAAGTAAAAATATCACATTGGGAAAGGGAGAGTTGACAGAGGTCATTTATGTATATTTGAAAGAGCGTGGGACCCAAGATACTGCCTTGAGGTATACCATAGTTGATGAATTCTTCGTCACTAAGAAAAGAATCAATTTTAACACATTGGCTACGCCCTCTGAGATAATCTTTGTAAATATCTAGAGCCACACCACGTATTCCCATATGCTCCATTTTGGCCACCAGTCTGGGAATAGACACCGTATCAAAGGCCTTAGTCAGATCTAAGAAGATACTATAGCATTTAAAGCGACTATCCAATCTATCAATCAGGGTTTTGGTGAAATCAGAGACAGCATCTTCTGTGGAAATTCCTGACCGAAATCCGTATTGATTTTGAGCAATTAATTTATTTTTACTAAGAAATTTTGTCAGATTTGTGTTGAGAATCCGTTCAAGTATTTTAGATAAGGAGCTAAGGACTGAAATTGGCCGATAATTGGAAATGTCGTCCCTAGCTTTACCTTTGTACACTGGATGAACAATAGCACGCTTGAAAGCCTTTGGGAAAACACCCGAATTGATGGCACAGTTGCAAATATGGGCAATGGGAGGAGCCAAAATGCAGCTAGATTGTTTTATTACACTTGCTGGGATGTTGTCCCACCCCACTGCACAGTCACTACGTAGTCCATGAATAGTGCTTATTACAAGAGCCTCGTCAACCAGTGGAATAACCAAAGAGTTAACTGTAGATGAGGAAGAAGATGAATAAACTGAGGGTGTGACAGTAGAAAATTTTGATGCAAGGTTTGTTCCAACGTTAACAAAAAAATTATTCGCATTATTAACAGATACGGTAGGCGCGACGGAAGATTGTAGAAGGGCATTAGGAGAGTGCCTTTGTTGATTACTGTGCGTGATTGATTTGATTATTTTCCACGTAGCTCTTGGGTTGTTATTTGCCTTTTGTAAGTTCTGCTTTTTCATAGGCACGTTTTAGTTTTTTAAGTAGAGAATTACAAAAGTTGCGGTACCGTGTGTAAGTCGTTTTTAATATTAGATTGTTGGGAGACTTACTGACCCGTCGGTGCATTTTGTCGCGATTTCGGAGGCATCGTACTAAGCCAGCAGTCATCCAGGGTTTTTTAATAGTTTTTCTATTGGGAGTCTGAACAATCTTAGTGTGTTTTATTATAACAGCTTGAATATCAGTAATTAAAATATTTGTTGCTTGGTCTGGGTCGGTGGTGCTGAGAATAGGAGTAAAATCATGATTACTAATTTCCTTTTTTATTTCATCATAGTCATATCGGAGAGAGGTTTTTTTTGGTGGGGGTGTAGTTGCTTTATTAGTCCCTAGGAAAACAGCTACGGGAAGGTGATCAGTAACGTGGGTGTCCAGCACAAGAACCCTTGCAGGCGATTTAGTCTTCATCATGACATGATCCAGGCAGTTGTCTATCCTTGTCGGGTGACTGTGGGCAGGCAATAACCCGTGCATTGCTGCTAACGTTAAATAATCGTCTGAATGATGATCATTGTTTCCGGGTTTGATATCAATATTAATATCACCGATGAGCAGGATGTTGTTTTGAGATTTAACGGATGTTATTGTATCATTTAAACTAGACAAGAAGTTAGTTAGGTTTAAATAAGATGGAGAACGATAAATTGCTATTATAGCTGTGTTATTATAGCATGTTATTAGACAATTGGCATCCGAAAATAAGGGTTCATGTGTGGTACAGTTAATTGTGTCTTTGACGTAAATTACGACGCCGTCGTTTTTTATTGGGTTGTTGCTTGTAGAATGCGAAGTATAGCCCTGTAAGACAGGGATATAACCCGCAACCCGCAACCAGCATTCTGTTAATATAATAAAATCAAATTTAACTTTCGTTAGTGTTAACATGGCAACAAATTGATCTAAATTCTTTTTTATACTCCTGATGTTTATATGTATAATACGAAAACCCCAAACGCTCTGTCCTTCAAAATCTCGGCATCACTTCAATCTGTCCTTAGGAAACATCGCAGCCTTCCCCCGTCTAAACCAAAAAAAACAAACGTAAAAACCTTCCCTCAGGCACCCAATACAGAACCACTTTTGCAAGGTGTCGTATACAATGTGGGTAGGTCAGTGTTTTATCATTTAATAATAATTAGGTTGTGGTTACTTAATAAAATCAGTCTTGGTCAACCCGTCTTTCATTTACAACATGGTGACAGCGGTGCTGAATAATTAATTGAAATTAACAAACAATAATAGTGGTTTAGGTTCAAAAAGACAGTAAAAGTGATAGTGGCTATCGTAAAGAATTGGAAACAATGGAACACGCACGGCCTCCGGCGGAATTATGGCTGGAAGGTGGGTTGGCCAGCCGGGCCGAAGCGTGGCAAAAATGGCTGAAGCAATTCAACGTGTTTCTAAAAGCGTCTGATGTCCACAAAGAAACAACTGATGTCAAAGCAAGTTTATTGGTGAATTTAGGCGGATCGGACGGGTACGACGTGTACACAACTTTCAAATTCACCAAAGACGAAAACAAAGAATGCTTCGATACGCTCGTGCTAAAATACAATGAACATTTTGGAACCAAACAGAACACTACGATGGCTGGATTCAAGTTTTTCACAAGAAACCAGGAAGAAGGCGAATCTATAGATGACTATGTGACGGCACTTAAGCTTCTCATTAGCATTTAGAAGAGGGCCTGGAAGGCAATTCTCACGAATCTCGCATGTGACATTATCGTTCGACTCGTACTTTTCCCTCGTAAAAATCAAGTTAAGCTATTCTTGCCAAGTCGATTAGAGCATTTCTCGCAGGAGCTCCACACAACATGTCTAAGTTTACACGCGACATGCAAAGAGTGGTCGGGACCAATCGACAAGTACATGACGTCATTTCGACCGGCGTACGAACGTCAAACAGACTTGTTGTGTCAATCATGATTGTGTCAATTGCGGAAGAAAATAATAAATATTTTTTAATAAAATGTGTTACGAGTTCATAAACATATTAGACGAAGCTGCAATCGCAACCACAAGGTAAATTACCCGGAGAAAACATCAGGCCTCCGCCAAAGTTGTCAACTATCCACTGCTTGTGCAGCGTCAATCTTAGATAAAGAAGCTGAAGGCACCGACTTCTAAAACCATTGAGGTCTAAAACCAGTCAAGTGGACGAGGACGGCTTTACTCTGGTTGAGGGCAAAAAAGGTCGGTCGCGTCGCAAGCACAACAAACGCGGTACCGGAGTGGTACCGCGTTTGTTAAGGGACTCATTGGCACAGAACACTATTACTCCTACTCATTGGGATATAACTTGCTCATGTGTTCAAGTACTATTGAGGTATCCCATAAAATGGAATACTTCAGCAAAGGGGGCTGAAGACGGAATACTCCCTTAAAAATCTTTTAATTCTGTTGTTTTCTCCTTTAATATTGCCCATCAATAGGGCTCCCGCAGATCTACAACAGTTTGTTACGAAAATAAATAATTTGTGGGACCGATGCATTATTTATATATTTATTTAAATAACATGGGAAACAAACAGATCAAGGACAGTACATTACTCTGAAAGCCAATTACAGGTCTCCACTTATAAAATACAGAAAAAAAAAAAGAGTTAATCCTAAGGACATTCACACTAAGTACTATAAACTACAGCATAATTACTATGTTGTTCGCACTGCATAACAACCATCATAACGAAATGAGCTACATGAAAAAGTTACGGCTTAAGCACTTCCGGGCTGATGACACACTAGTTAGGAACGGATCTATATCGCACTGTTTACAAAGCTTGTTCAAATTTATGCTTGCACGCACAATAATCGAATTCTGCCTATAATTGGTTGAAGCAAATGGCACGCGCAAAGGTGGATTGTATCGCTTAGACTTCATGGGAATGTTGAAATTAAATTTTGTCAAAATATCGGAACAGTTTACAGAATTGTTAATGATTTTCAACAAACACACACGGTCAGAAATCTCACGGCGGTTGAGTAAAGGTAATATATGTTTTTTTTTACATAGGATATGGTAGTTTTCCGAATGATACGGTACTTTTTGATGATAACATAGATACCTTATGAACCTTTTTTGGATGCTCTCAATGCGGTTAATAGATTTATGGTAACATGGGTTCCATATTTCAGACGCGTATTCCAAGTGGCTTCTAACAAAAGTACAATATAGAATTTTTTAAGTTTTGGCTTGAGTGAAGCACTTGGATAACCGCATTATGAAACCCAGTGATTTTGAGGCCTTAGCGACTATTGCTTCAACGTGTATTTCAAAACTGAGCTTGGAATCGTGATGAACCCCCGATCACGAATGGAGTTTGATCTAGGTAGAACTTGATCACCTAGGGTATACGATATAGCAATGATTGAACACTTGCGAGAATATGTAATAACCGAGCATTTAGCGGGATTCAGATCCAACTTGTTTCTTTGGCAGTAGTCCTCTAGGCGATATAGATCATTCTGGAGTGCCGTTACGTCCATCTGCGATGATATTGTGGCATAAATTTTCATATCATCAGCAAAGCACATAAGTTTGGATGAAGTCAAGAAGGAGTCGATGTCGTTAATGTAGATTATAAATAGCAATGGACCGAGCAATGAACCCTGCGGGACTCCACTAGGAACAGGAACCCAGCTAGATATATAATTATTTAGTACTACTGCTTGGGACCTGTTGACAAGGTAGAGGAAAACCATCTGAGTAGATCGCCACGAATTCCCATGCCATTTAACTTGGGAATAAGAATACTGAGATCAATTCGATCAAAGGCTTTGCTGTAGTCTGTATAAACGACATCAACCTGCTTACCATTGCTCATGGCATCAGTTAAAAATTCATTAAGGAGAATCAGATTGGTGACAGTAGACCTCCCTTTTAAGAAACCGTGTTGGAACGAGCTAAATGCATTTTTCAGAGCAGTATAAACCTAATTATATATTATTATTTCAAAGACCTTTGCTATAATACACAGTTTAGATATCGGCCTATAATTCGCTGTGTCTGTTTTGACACCTTTTTTATGTATGGGCGTTATAAACGCAGATTTCCATATTATACAAATCAAAATAATTATTGTTACTAAAGTGGAGCCAATGTTTTAGGTAAACATCACATTGTTTAATTGAGTTGTCGGACAGAGAACCTGCCACAATTGCGGATAGGGGTTCACTTCAAAGCTCTCCGCACAAAATCCCTGCCTCCTAATCTTGGTGTGCATGTTGGAATTGGTAGAATGAAAAGAAAAACACTCCAAAAGCGAGGATTTTTGAGCTGCAGTGTTCACCGTCCTCCTGCATATTTCCCGGTTGAATCCACAGATATCGAGGGAGAAGGAGCTAAGGTCAAATCTGTACTGATGGAAGGACACTGAAGCTGTCGCGGATGAAGTCGAGCACTACCTACTACAAATTTTAAGTCCTACATCCTTTAGGCTCCCGCGCTGCAAAAAGCTGCTGTTCTTAGCCCACAATTTTGCCCGGCAGGAATTCCGTGTAGATGTTACAAGGAAGCATGACCAAGCCCAAGTGTGTTGTGATAATAATTATGTTTTTCGTGGTTTTTACTTAATTTTTGTGTATCTCTCTGTGATGTATTTATGCAAAGGGTTACCTGAATTATGATATACCTATGATTATTCCTTGAATCCATCCAAAGGTTGTCAGTAAAAGATCGCTTTTAGCGATAAGACCGCCCATTATGTCACCCTATGTAAAATTTCTACATTTATATCTGTAATTTTTATGGTGTACATAATAAAGAGTATTCTATTCTATTATTGTATTACAACAGGGCCATCAACATGATGCAGAATTTCAAAAGCATTCCAAACAATAAAGATTTCAAATTTGTTTTAATTTTTTTCAAAATGAAACTTATAAAGCTAACAAAAATACTGTGCTAATAAAAAACATTTTAAGAATCAGTAGTTTACATGATTAGTCGACGTCGTGTGTAGCGCGCTGATCAGTATTAGCCAGTTTAAGAATCGCCGGGACCATTATACCTCTTGCCCAAAGTCATCATGAATTTCGACAGACGTTCGTCAAGCAGTTTCATTACAAACAAATTGAAATTCGTGTTGTGACGAGACTCCTACCGCTTGACTCTCAGGGAGGAAATTTGTGTTCGCGAAGATTAACAATCTTTTCAGACTTTTTAGAGTAATGTAGCTGGAACACGTAGATACAGCTGCTTCATTGGAACGGTAGTACGCAGCAGCCATTCTGAGAGCATTCTGAGAGCCGGTGACTCGGTCCGGTGTTTACGACAATTACGCTTCCCCATCTCCATCTTTACAAGCCTTAATGTTATTTCGGTAGTTATCAGTTTACTTCATTCGTAGACATTCTGTATTTATATATTTATGTTGGTAACTAATGTAAACAAACACTTTTAAACGACTTTAATTTGACGTGACAAAAATAGTTGTCATAGAAAAATCAGCACCAGCCATGAGCATGATAAGCAAAAAGAACTTATTTAAATCTATTACTAATAATAAAGCTGAAGAGTTTGTTTGGTTTTTTATTGTTTGTTTGAACGCGCTAATCTCTGAAACTTTGGATTTGAAAAATCCTTATTACATTTCATTTCAATTCTTGAGGAAGGCTATAGGCTATTCAACATCACGCTAGGACCCTTAGGAGCCTAGCAAAAATAAAAAGAGTCCGAAAGAAAGATAAGCGAAAACGAAGTAATAACGCGGGCAGGCGATGCGATGCGACGAGGTGGGTCGGGGGAACAAGCAATTTCGTACGTAGTTGAAGTAGCAACCAGAAGCTTAGATAAATAATAAAATACAAATTGAGTTACGAAATCAAAAATATATTACTTATTTGATAGGTAAAAATTGGTGCTCAAAACATTTAAACGACGTAGAACATATTTTTAAAGATTTTTGTTGACTTCTTAACCAGTCAAGTGGAAGAGGTGGGTTTTACTCTGGTTTAGGGCAAGAAAGGTCGATCGTAACGCAATCGCAACAAAACGCGGTACCGCTCCTGGAAGCGAGAATTCTCGAGTAGCAGTGCCCACCTTGCTCCTGTACATTTCCCGGTTGGGTCGACAACATCAAGAGAGAAGGAGCCAAGATCTAATCCGGGCCGAAGGAAGGACGACGCAATCGAGCAAGACTACATTTAATTCCTACATCCTCCAGGTTCCCGTGCTGCAAAATGATGTCGTCCTCAGGCCAGGATTTTGGCCGCGTGGAGTTGTGTATAGATGTTACAGAGAAGCATGACAAAAACTAAACACTCATGTGTGGTGAATATGTTTTTGTGATGTAAATTTGGGTGTATACTGAATTTATTAATAATAATAATAAATTGTTTATTGAGAGTAACTATGAGACAGTATATTTTATTGTTACTAACAGTAACAGTGTTAGTAGCAATAAAATAAACTTAACAACTATGTTAGTGATCCACTTACAACAACAATTACACAAACATACACAACAAAATAATCACTTATTCAGCATTCCAGCTGAGATACTGGAGCAACGACTTAAAATACTGCAGTCCAACTTGTCAGCAATAACTCCCAGGATGCTGTTGGAACTGGCTCGCACCCTGCGCACCAAGGGTGCGCATCTTTTACGTATTAATGCATAAAAGCAATCAACACGCGATTCTGCAAACATCCCTGATGCGCTACAGAAACGAGGCAGCCCCATTTACACCCTGAAACTCAAATTCAAACTCAAACTCAAAGCATTTATTTCAAATAAACCAATTACAGGCACTTTTGAATTGTCAAGGGGTCGGTCAGTCAGAAAGATGAAGCTAGTTACCCATTCCAAAGCGTAGTAGGTACCTATGGAGAAGAACGGGCAAGAAACTCCATGGACACTCTTTTAAATAAAAAAATGGTTACAAAATATTGATTACATCGTTCATGTTGAAATTATGCATGTGAAAACGATGCAGAACGTTAAAAGCGTCCGTAATAAAAAGACAAAAGCAATTCAAATATTAAATTAAATTAAAATAAGCCGTGGCAGCTAAGAAATGACCAGTTCCCACTGATGGCGCCCGTTCACGAACATAACGCATGGATCAGCACCATTCAGCTCAACCATTTTGAAGGGAACTTAATGATCCAACACACACGCCACCACCAGCGAGACATTAGAGTGAGCATGACAAACTCTCAGCCGCCAGGGCACATTCAAGTCAATGAAAGAAAAACCTATTAAATGGTAGCTTTATAGTAGGTACATAGTACTCACACATGTGCTATGCAATTATACAATACTAAAACATTGAATTTAAAGTGGAAGAAATTTAACAATATTAAAGACTACAATATGTTTTCCGAATACCGAACTACATTTAAAGAAGCCTGCAACAATTGCTATTCCACCTACATTAAATCCGTAGAGGATAATCTTACCTCCAACGTTAAATGCTTTTGGACTTATATATCAAATCGCAAAGATAAATCAGGCATCCCATCTACGATGCAATACCAAAACCTTAAGTCAGGTGCTCCAGACTTAGTTTGCAATATGTTCTCCGATTACTTTTTATCAGTATTCGAACCCACATCGCCCACTTTGTCGACGTGGACCCCACCAGCTCACTGCGACGCTAACATCTTACTCGACAACCTATGTATCGCGGAATCTAAAGTACTTCGAGAGTTAGAAAACCTCGACCCGTCCAAAGGGGCTGGTCCTGATGGATACCCAGCTCTGTTTTTTAAGGCCACTGCTAATAGCATCTATAGACCGCTTCATATAATTTACAATAAATGCCTGTGTGAAGGGGTGTTTCCTGAAACATGGAAACGGGCCAATATAACGCCCGTGCACAAGGGAGGCTCGAAACATGATGTTGAGCAATATCGACCCATTTCAATTCTATCGACCTTGTCAAAGCTATTTGAAAGACTCGTACATAATGAAATCTATCCAATCCTGCACAACGTATTAATTCCTGAACAACATGGTTTTGTTAAACGTCGATCTACTGTTTCCAATTTATTAATCTTCACCAACTATCTTTTTGAAAACATGGATAGACGTTTGCAAGTGGACGCTGTTTACACAGATTTCAAAAAGGCATTTGACAAGGTCGATCACGAAATTTTACTTAATAAAATTGCATTTAATGGCATACGGGGAATCTTGCTCCGATGGTTTTCATCCTATATTAAAAATAGAACACAGAAGGTTGTTGTGAATGGCCACCAGTCTGATGCAGTGTCTATAACTTCTGGTGTTCCACAAGGCTGAATCCTGGGACCACTCCTATTTAATTTATATATAAATGACATTGGGAAATGCTTTTTAAATACTAAATTTCTTATGTATGCTGATGATTTGAAAGCCTTTAAAATTATTACTACTTTAGAAGACTGTTTAAAGTTTCAAGAAGACTTAGATAGACTCTCGGCATACTGTCTTGACAACAAACTACACTTAAGCGTCTCCAAATGTCATTGTATAAATTTCACAAAAAACAAATTTATCAGTAATTTTAAATATAAGCTGAATAATGTCTTGCTAAGTAACAGCTCTATTGTAAGAGATCTTGGTGTTCTATTGGACAATAAGTTATCACTTAATCAACACGTAGACAAAATTGTTAATAATTCATTTAAGATGTATGGTTTTGTGATGAGATCATCTGCCGAGTTCAAACGGCCCTCCACCTATCTATACTTATACAAGACGCTTGTACGCTCGCAGCTCGAATATGCGGTACCAATCTGGAACCCGTTTTACAAGAAATATATAGATATGATCGAGAAGGTCCAGCGTAAATTTCTTTGCGCCATGTACTTTAGGTGCTTTAAAAGGTGTTTGTCATATTCTCAATTACTAAGTAAATATAATGTGTTAACATTAGAATCTAGACGTACGTTTCTAGAAGCCAACATACTACATGATAATGTTCATAATCGCTTTGATTCCATTGATCTCACGAGTAAGTTGTGTTATGTGGTCCCCCGCACTGTAAATAAGCGTAGTGTCCGTGCAGGTACATTATTCGCTGTAGGTACCTGTCGGACTAATTCAGGATTTCGTTGCCCTGTTCGTCGTATGGTGGAATCTTATAATCGCAATTTCATCGATATTGATATTTTTGTATGTTCCAAATCTAAATTTAAGTCCAATGTTTTTAAAATCTTATCTAATGATAATAAGAAATAATGTGAGTCCTTTATTCTAAATTTAATTTATTGTAACCGTTTTAAGTATTTTTATTAATGAATTGTATTGTACTGTCAATTCCTTTTTTTTTATATAATTTTAATTCTTATTTGTGTTAATAAGGAACAATCCCAAATTTTTAATCTTATCCAATAATTTATATGTATTTTTATTTTCTTTTTTATGTACCTAATTAAGGGCTATTACGCACTGTCGACTAGTCGCCGGCGACTCAGTTGTCGACGACTGTAATATTGTATAGTTTAAATAGGTGTTTACGCACTAGTCACCGGTTGCCCGGGCGACTCGGCGACTCGCCGCGCCGGTCGCCGGCGACCAATAGGAGCACGGTTTCAAATGAAAGCATTCACACTGCGAGCAACTGTCGTAACGACCGGACGGCCGCGCACAATGAGTTTTGACACGGATAAATTTATATCGGAAATACAATCCCGAAAAGCTATTTGGGATTTACAAAGTGAGGAATATGCTAATCGGGATTTGAAGAAAAAACAGTGGGAAGAAATAGTGGAGTTATTTGGAGGTGAAGAATTATCAGACGAAGAAAAAAAAAACTCAGGTAAGTAAGAAATGCCATTTATTTTTTATTAATTAATACTGCTCATCTGCCAAGATAATTGACCCTCAGTTGTAAAGTAATCAGCAAATACATCTCTGTATGATGCACCACGTCGCGTAGCTCTTTGGAAACCGTTTGGGACTTCTTCAAAGCCAGGAATGCTCAGGGTATCTTCAAATTTATATCCGTCTCTTTCTCGGACATAGTTGTGAAGAGCGCAACATGTTTTGATGATGCATGATACTAGATCTAAATTCACGTTGATAGGTCTGTGAAAAATCTGCCACTTGTTTGCTAATATGCCGAATGAACATTCAATATGGCGTCGTGCACGAGAAAGCCTATAATTAAATATTTTTTTCTTTGTTGTTAAATTTGATCCACCGAACGGTCGCATAATTTTGTCAGTTTGTCCAAATGCTTCGTCACCCACAATAACAAACGGTACTGGTATAGGGTTTGTCGATGAAATGGGCTTAGGTTCGGGTATTTGCAAATCATTGTTCATTAGCTTTTGATAAAACGTTGAATTTGTAAATATAGTTGAATCGCAATCCTTTCCATAGGAACCAACGTCTATGTATATGAACTTATAGTCAGAGTCACAAATGGCAAGCAAAATTACAGAAAAGAAGTGTTTGTAATTATAACACAATGATCCACTGTTGTATGGTTTTATAATTCTTACATGCTTACCATCTACGGCACCTATGCAATTTGGAAAATTGGCCCGTAAATGAAAATCTTTTGCGATTTTTAACCAATTTTCTTTTGTCGGTTGCGGTAAACACATGTCTTTTAGTACAACCCATATAAAATGACAAACTTCTCTTATTATTTCAGCTATAGTTGAAATCCCAAGTCTGTATGAGTAATGTAAATCTACAAATTTACAACCGCTTCCAAGATATCTGGAATTAAAAAATAATTTAAATATATACATTATTTACAGGTCATTCACTTCAAAAGAAATGGAAAAATATAAGAAGCTGCTTTTCGCGAGAAGTACGAAGATTAAAAAATACTAAAAGCGGATCTGCTGCTTCCCATAAAACTCCCTATATTTATTATAATCAGCTGTTATTTTTGAAGAATACCGTTGGTAATTTGAACACAGAGAGTAACATTGCTGAACAAGAACATTTGACAAATGATCAAGAACCTTTAGGACCTTACTCGAGAGAAAATATAGTCGGAAGAAAAAAGAAAAAAACGTCAGATGATGGCACAAACGAACTGTTAACCACATTAAACAAGTGTATTGAAACTCGCAAAAATAAGGAGGATATTTTGGAACAAGATGAGGACAGAATGTTCCTGATGTCCCTATTATCATCATTTAGGGCAATTCTGGAGCACAAAAAGTCAGCTGCGAAAATTCAATTAATCAGTGTAATCGAATCATTCCGATCCTCTACTCAAAATAATATATATCCAAACACAATGTGGCGAAATTTTAATGAGTACGAGTATGAGCGTGGTTACTTCACACCGGAGGCCGGGCGTTCAACAGCACCAAGTCAACAATCACGCCCTGAAGCACAACATTATTATACGCTACCAACTTCAACTCCTTCAGAACGTGAACGCCCAGAGTCGCGATTTTCTACTGTCACTTCAAATACCTCGCAAGATTCTGACATTTTGGATCTATTTTGAATATTTCCTTTTGTTGTGCGTTCGTTTATAATATTTATTTCATTAAGTACTTTAAAAAAATACATGTTTTATAATTATTTACCGTATATTTTTAAATTATGTCATCGAAGAGTAGACTTACAGATAGTGCCATCCACGAAGACGGGCCCCACTCTTTGTTCAAATGCATGTGTGCTATCTTCCGCATGTGTTAAACATCTGTCGATACACGCTAATTATCGATGAATGCAAACGCACACTAATAGAAATTGACTAATCAGGAAAGAGTATTATGAACAGCACGAAAGATGCTCTATTTAAATTTAATCGCGCGTCTTCGTGGATGGCATTATCTGTAACTCTAAACACACTCCCGGACACATCTATCGGCCCACCTTGAGTTTTAAGTTTTGACTGGAGACCAGCTAAAAATAAATGTTAGGAGGAGCAATAAGTTTTTGCAGGTGTGAAGCTGATTTACTGGCCATCGTTTTCGTAAAAAACTGCATAAAAACTTATTGCACCACTTAACATTTATTTTTAGCTAGGGATTGTCAACACTTTAAACACTAGGTTTGGCCGATAGATGTGTCCGGGAATGTAATGTAAATTGTGTTAAAATCCCGTAAAAAATAAATGTTAGGAATGAATTTTATTTGAATTGTCACTTACCTTAGTGTTATAAAAAGTTTTTCTTCCGGAGAAATACATGGTCGCATATTTGTATCTATGCCAGTTATATGTGGTTTTAGAAGACACATTAAGTCATCAAACGAACTCACAGACATTCTTGCATAATTAAAAAATTTACGAGGATATTTTCTAACGTCTTCATAAAATATTTTAAACATTCCCTTTGACCTCCGTTCTTCTAACAAAGGATGCACCCAATACTCTTTTGTTTTTTTTTTTCTTTCTTTTTATAATTAGTAGCGCCGCTACTATTGCAAGTTCTTCAACGTCCATTCTGCACGAATGTACTTGGAATACTGTCGCTCGGCTCGGTCTCCGGCCCTGTTTCCCATGTTTCGGTCGCCGAGGGACTGAGTCGCCGGCGACTAGTCGACAGTGCGTAATAGCCCTTATTAATTGTATTGTATTTTAATAATATTTTTTTTTAATTTATTTTTTTCTATATCTGAGTATTGGTAATCTAGTGGCACTTTTTACCTAATCTTAATTTTGTTACCATGCGGATAATGTAGTGGGCTGCAATATGGTTAATTCTAGTAATTATTGCTATTTGTAAACATTTTATATTGTAGCTGTTTATTGTCCCATAATAAATAAAATAAAATAAAATAATTTATACAATGCTTAGATAAGTTTTTAAAATCTTCAGCAGCTCCAACAGTAGTTTCAAATGCTAATCAATTATTTTATGCGCCCTTGTGGAGCAGGACCAGCGTTGAGCCAAGCATTTTTATCAGCGATGTAATCCCCCAACTTATAATATGCTTGGCTGCATAGTGTGCGTTTTATACAAGATTTGAATTTAGTTTCATTCAGTTGAAGAATATGGGGAGGTATTTTATTGAAAGCATTATTATACTGCACGCGAAGGGCACTGTACGCTCTCTGCGTAAAATGTACCCACAGGCCACAAGAGTAAAAAGAGGAACAGAAGGCTCCAAAAAGTGTTTTTTTAACCTCCGTAGGAGCACGCTTAAACCTATGGGCAATCATATTCGCATATTAATGAGTCTGTAAAATATTTATATAAAGGTTCTTTTGTCACTAGAAATAAATGATATACCTTTACCTACTCAGCTATTTTTATAGTACCACCTACAGTACCACCAACATGATAAATAGTGTTTCAAATGCATTTCAAACAATAAAGATTTCAAATGTTTTTATTTTATCATTTTCAATGTAAAATTGATATAACTAACAAAAATACTTTATGTAAACAATACATTATAATAATCGCAAGTTTACACGAATAGTCGGCGTCATGAGTAGCGCCGAGTCACGTGCTGTCCGCCAACTTAGGGATCGCTGGACCATATCACCTCTCACCCAGTCTTCATGAATTTCGACAGATATTTGAGCGGTACTTTGATCACAAAGAAATTTGAATTCCTGCTGTGACGAGACTCCTAACGTGACCCTCAGGGCGAAATTTGTTTTCGCAAGGATTTCCCAACAATCTTTTGGGCCTTTGTAAAGAAATGTAGCCGTGACACGTAGCTACAGCAGCGTCGTTGGAATAGCTGGACAGTGCGGTTGGTGCAATACCGTACTCTTTACGACAACCACACTTCCTCTTCTTCTTATCCATCTTAATAAGCCTTGATGTTATGGTGGTGGTGGTATGGTGGTACTTATAATATTGTTCAAATAAAAGGCGGGCTTCCATTCAACATTTATTGTGAACAGACAACTGACTATCCGGAGTCTATGATACGACTTTATGGTTGACATACACAACACCTTCACCCTTAATAAAAACTAAATAAACAAACACATAGCCTAATTAATAATAAACAAAATAAAACTTAGTAATAAAAACATTTAAAAAATTTTAGTAATTTAATCAAACTCTAAACAATATTTTTTAGGACGCTTACGAATTCTTACTGGTCTTTGATGTACCACCGGTACCTCAGTTGAGACTTGCACATCACTGTCGCAAGGTTTATTGGATGTCGTTGCCTGCAGGCCGTCCACTGTCGTAGCTGCCGTACCAGACTCAATTACATTTCCCGTTTCTTGCATAATCGGACTACCACAGACCGTCCCACTCGATTTCTCTTTCATTTCAGGAAAAACAAGTGAGCTTCGCGACTTTCTAGTCATATTATTACTAGGTGGACGGCATGCCGTCTCCAGAAATACAGAACGTCGCCGCAACTGATCAATATGTCGATGGGTCTCGGTTCCAAAATCAGATCGAATACTATAATCAGTCCTACCTAATTGCTCTAAGACTTGTCCGGTACCCATTTGTCTTGACCACGATAGTCCCTGTACCACACATTATCCCCCTCCGCGACCTGACGATGTGCACCTTCCGGTGTTTTTTTGTCGCGATTGTATACGTGCTTCCCGTTCGGGTTTTAAAGCATCCAGTCTAGTACGTAAGTTTCTACCTTGCAAAATTTTTGCCGGACTTTCCCCTATCGTGTGATGTTCAGTATTCCTGTAAGATAAAAGGAACCTGGACAATGCTGTATCTGGATCTAAATTTTGCTTAAGTGCTTTTTTAATTACCCGCTTACATATTTTCACCGCACTCTCTGCTGCGCCATTAGAGGCAGGATGGTAAGGCGCGGAGAACATTTGCTCAATACCATTCATAACCAGCCTATAATGTTCCCACTGCTGGGAAACAGGCCTCCTCTCTTAGATAGGGAATGGGCTGTAATCTACCACGCGGGCCCAGTGCGGGTTGGACTCAATACCATTACTTACAAAAAAATGTTTAAATTCAAGGCTAGTAAACGGTGGACCATTATCGCTGACTACTTGTCTCGGCAGACCAAAACTAGCCCAAATATCCCTGAGAACCGTTATAACCGCTTGTGCCGTAGTGTTTTTCATTTGAACAGCCTCAATCCACTTTGAACAAGCACTGGTCCTAGGAAGTCGATGTGTAGTCGTGACCAAGGGCGACTTAGCCACGGCCATGGCTGTGGCGCATCAGCTACCGCGGCGCAAACCGTGCACGTCCTACACACCGCCTCTACATCTTCATCAATCCCTGGCCACCAAACGTAACTTCTTGGTAACGCTTTTGTTTTGACGATTCCCATGTGTGGCTCATGTAGTTCTTTTAGAACTCTATCCCTACAAGCTAAAGGTATCACAACCCGGTGACCCCACAAAACACATCCTAGCTCCATATAAAGTTCATTTTTGCGATTAACGTAAGGTTAAAGCTCCTTAACTTCTACTTCCTGCGGCCAACCATCATTAATATAGCTCATAACTCTACTTAATAAAACATCTGAAGAAGTTTTCTTCTTTAGAACATTATATGTAGTCTAAAAAGAGTGCATCAGTGGCGAAATGTAAGTATGTTTGTTCTGGTAAATCATCGTCTGTGGTACTAGTGTCTTTATTTGTCTTTATCAAGCGCGAGAGTACATCGGCCACATTTAGGTCTGTTTTTACGTACTCTATGTCAAAGTCATATGCTGATAACTTGATCGCCCATCTTTGTAACCTACTAGCTGCTGTACTTGGAATACCAGTGTCAGGTCCAAAAATGCTAACTAATGGTTTATGATCAGTGCGAAGAGTAAATTTTCTCCCGTATAAATATTGGTGAAATTTATCAACCGCAAAAGTAATGGTCAGAGCCTCTATAGGAATTTGGCTGTAATGCTTCTCAGCAGAGGTGAGAGCCCGCAACGCATATGCTACTACTTGTTCATCCCCTCTGTGTAGAGTACGCTGCGCGAGCACGGCGCCCAGGCCGTGTTCGCTAGCATCACATTTCAACGTTGTCTCTAATGACATATCATAGTGCGCCAGCACATCCGTGCTGCATAACAACTTTTTAACTTGTTTAAACGCCAAGCTATGTTTTCTAGTCCACTTGAAATATTTGCCTTTTTTAAGCAATTCGTAAAGTACGCTTAAATATGTACTCAAATTTTTAATAAATTTTCCGTAAAAATTGACCATCCCTAAGAAAGACTTTAATTCAGTAACATTTTTTGGATGCGGCATAGAAGGAATAGGTTTAATTTTATCTGCATTTACCTTCACTCCGTCTTTGCTCACAATGTAACCTAAGTATCTTACTTCATGCGTCAAAAATTCACATTTTCCCCGCTTAATTTTTAACCCATTCGACTCCAAAATATCGAACACTTTGTGTATAGTTTGTAAATGGGTTTTTAAATCTTTATTTTTTATTAAAATATCGTCGTAAAATATTACTACATTTGTCACATTTTTGAAAAGATTAATCATGAATCTCTGAAAAATACCGGGACTTGAAGCCAACCCAAACACTAGACGTTTATATTTAAATAGTCCACGATGAGTATTAATTACTGTATAGTTTCTAGAGTATTCACAAAGTTCTAATTGATTGTAAGCCTACGATAAGTCGAATTTTGTAAACCAAACATTTCCACAAATATCACTAAATAAGTTGTCGATCTTTGGAACCGGGTACCTATCGATAATCAGAGCGCGATTAAGTGTTACCTTATAATCGGCACAAATTCTTATACTTCCATCCGCCTTACGGGCTATTACTAGAGGAGTGGCCCAGTCAGAGTGGTTAACAGGCTCGATGACATCCGCGCGCAGCATAGCGTCCAACTCTGCGTCAACTTTGCCACGAAGCGCATACGGTAGTGGGCGAGCACGACAGAATACAGGCTGTGCGTCCGGACGTACACACAACTTAACTGAGCCACCGGTGTACCGACCCAACGTGTCATCAAAAAGAAATTTATGCCTGGAAATAATAGTTTCTATCATTTCATTTTTGTTACATCTTTCATTTTTAATACAATGCACACTCAGTTTGGGAATGTCTATACTTAATTCAGCTAGCCACTGGCGACCTAATAAATTAGTTGTTCCATTATCAAAAATGTACAGATCTAAAATATTACTCATATCTTTGTAGCGAACTTCTGTTTCTACATAGCCAAGTGGCTTAATTTTAGACCCATCATAAAAACTTAAATTTATACGACATGGTTTTATAACAAGGTCTTTAAAATATTTACTATATGTTATTTTACTAATACAAGATAAAGGCGCACCAGTATCTGCTTCCATTTCTAATAAACAATTATTAACTAATAGTGTAATACGCACCGGCTTATACTTAGACAAAGACATTTGATACATTGGTCCATTCAAGTCTTCATTACTGACATCATCGTCGCTTGAAGATAATATTGAGCAGTTCTTCAGCTCAGCTTCTTGTACCCAATATGTACCGGGTTACTGTCCAACCACGCGCCTGCGCGAAGCACCACCGCGTGCACGTCAACCACTGCGACAGCCATGCCCTCCACGTGACGTCGCATTCCGATGATCATCATCTTCTGTTTTCGAGGCATCTGTTGACCGTTTCAGTCGTTCAGCAGTATGTGACTGTATTGAACACATTCGCCTCAGGTGCCCAATTTTGTGACACAAACTACATATTTTTTTTTTATATTTGCAGTCCCATTTCCCATGGTTTGTACTTCCGCAAGCTATACATGAGTTCACTAGCAATTTGTTTATGCCTCCGCTTAACTCTGCCGCGTTCTTCACCTCGCTTCCGATATGTTCTACTGCGCAAGCATCTCTTTCCACCGCCTCAAGGGTTGTGGCCAAAGTCACCGCTTTTGAGTAACTAAGACGCTCTTCCGCAAATAACCGCTGCCTAGTGAATTCGCTTTTTAAGCCGCAAACAAATTGATCTCTTAAATTGTCTTCTAAAACTGTACCAAAATTGCAGAATCTCGAAAGCTTTTTAGCTCGGCAATGTAATCGGCAATAGACTCACCGGCCAACTGTCTCCGTTGACGAAATCTAAACCGTTCCGCCATTTCCGCAGGTCTGGGCTGTAAATGCTCTTGCAACAATTTAACAACTTCATCATATTTCAAAGAAGACGGCTTTGATGGACTTGATAAACTAGACAAAAGTTCATAAGTTTCTTCCCCCATTAGCCAAATAAGAGTGGGTAACTTCACATCATCACCGATTTTATTAGCTAAGAAATACATCTCTATACGTTCAATATACGCCAACCAGTTGCCGGCTTGCACATTATACTCGCCTATTTTACCGATAGACATATTTTTTAACAAGAAATAACTGCACTAAACAAGATTTTCCAATTTTCCTCGTCGCCAATGTTCAAATAAAAGGCGGGCTTGCATTTAACATTTATTGTGAACTGACAGCTGACTATCCGGAGTCTATTATACGACTTTATGGTTGACATACACAACAAATATCATTGGCAGTAATTCTGTTTTTATTTAATTAATTAATTTATATGTATGATCAATGATCATGGACCTAATATACAAACTGGAGTGAGCTCTCGTACCAAAAAAACGAGCAGAGAGAGATAATGCATACCGAGGCTTTCATCTGTTTCTAATAGGGTGACCAAACATTTTTTTAACAGACAGGAAAGTTCGTTTCGAAAGAGATAATTTGTGTCCGGTTGATACTAAGTGATTACAAATTATTGTTTTGTAGCGGTATCTACACCGCCACATGCGAGCCACACGTTACACTGACGTCACGCAAATCCTGCATCGTGCAAGCAGAGTTTACCGCGCGACTAGCATTTAGACAACGTCCCGACATCAACCGTCGGGCAGTTGCCCACCAGACACAATACCCGTCTGGTCGGAGGATCCTCCCTTTTCTATGGAGGTATGAGTGAGCTTTACACCCTGTTCCTCATACCTCTATAGTTTGTAACTTACTTAACTTCATTGTAAGTAACTTCATTTTTTTTTGTAATAAATTATTAATTCACTATTTGATGTTCAAATAGTGAGATAATAATTTATGAAAAAAAAGAAAATTAAACCTTTAAAAACTATACATATCGGAAAAGACTTTTTCTCGAAAGCTGATTATTTGAAACTGACATTGTTGTATACTATATATCCTGTATACTATACAGCGTGTAACGGAAACCCTATAGCTATCCTTAAGCACTAAATATAAAAGCTCGTATAGAATCACTATACATAGTTTCAACTCAAAATAAAATACTCTAAGAATTGATACCAACTTTTCGGTATCATATGTTTCTTAAATTCAAATCATAACAAACTTGTCACCGCACTACGTAGGTCAATAACTTTCCACGTTACTTGCCAATATCACGATAAATCTCTTCCGTAATTCTGCGCGCCTAGTACCCTAGTAGCCTACCGCAGGCGGTGTTCTTTGTCGGCGCGAACTGACGAAATAAAACATGCCGCCGCCGCCGCCGCCGCGCCGCGCCGCCGCCGTGCGTGTCCGCGTACGCGGTTTGGCGATACCTACTTTACCGTGATGTAAAAATTAATGCGTAATTATTGATTTACAGTTTACTCGTTATTATCAAGCCAGAAATAAATAAATAATAATAAATTGTACGTAAAAACTGAGATAACAAAACTTACGTAAAAAATCGAAACAAATTTTAGGTAGGTTAACTAGTTTCATCTCTTATTATTACTTATTACCGAGTAAACAGTAAAATCTTAAAGCTTTGCTTAATTTAGTAAATTGACTTACATTGTTAAAGACGGGGTTCAATGTGGTGACCTTGGTATTGTATGCACAAGGCCGCTCGCTTGTTCATGGACACCTGAACATTGCGTAGCATGTCTGGTGTTATTGTCCTGAAAGCGGCCTCAATCCGCACCTTCATTAGGTCCATGGTATCACATTGCACTGCGTACACTACATTTTTAATGTACCCCCACAAAAAGAAGTCTAACGGGGTTAGGTCTGGGGATCGCGGAGGCCAAGCCACGCTTCTACTACCACGCCCAATCCACTGGGGAAACCGCGCATCTAAATAATGACGCACGTCTCTAGCAAAGTGTGCCGGTGCACCGTCTTGTTGAAAAATTAAATTATTCCCCATCACAAGATCAACATAACTTGACACTGGTAGCACTGTGAGGACATCGTCTAATTCATTCCTCAGGAAGCTTAAATAATTTTGGCCGTTTAAGCTTTGCGGCAAGAAAACTGGTCCTACGACGACGTCTCCAATTATACCTGCCCACACGTTCAGTAGCCACTGGTGTTGGAATGACGACTCTGTTGAAGCATGCGGGTTCGTGTGAGACCAAACATGCTCGTTATGGATGTTGCTTATTCCCGCTCTCGTGAAGGATGCCTCATCGGTCCATAGCACTCTTGAACCAAAATCTGGCGAAGCTTCAATCTGGTTTCGGTACCATTCACAAAAGGCCACGCGAGGCAAAAAATCTGCCGGTATCAGCTCCTGGGTGCGACGGAAGTGGTATGGGTGCTGACCGTCATTGCTCAGCACTCGCCATACCTGCATATGGTTAGAAGCACCCAGCGCTAATGCAGCTCGACGTGTGCTTGTTCGTGGATTGACTTCGAAATGCTCCAATACGGCTTCTTCAAATTCTGGATCGGTAGTACTCGGGCGACCCTCTGAAGCAGGTGCGTGGAATGACCCAGTTTGGTACAGACGATGTACCATCCGACTAAAACATGCCGACGAAGGCAGCTGTCGACGCTCAGCATCTGGTCTACCCTCAATAAAACGGCGACGGTACAGTTCTCGGGCAGCTCGCAAATTACCATGTTCTGCTCCGACACACATCATCATTTCGTAATATTCGCTATTACTTAACGACATTTTGCAAACACAACAAAAAAAATTCAATAAAGTGTAGCCGAACTGAACTGAACTGAACTGATCCGCGTATCACAGGGACAGGAACGAGTGCACTATCCTAACTGGACGCGGATCGTCGACTGACTGCAGCATTCAGCAATAACAATAAATTCCCTGCTATTCCTGGTACCTAAATATTATTTCCTTAAATTTAGATGCCTATAGGGTAGCTGTCCTATTTATTGTCCACTCCGTTAAACTTTTAAGTAAATCTAACACACCAGAGCTGACTAATTACCTAATTCAAATTCAAAATTGAAAAATCATAAATTATTTTTGGGGTGGGAAAATCATCAATGACCCACCCTGATCCTTCAGTTGCCCTTGCATTCCAGGGCCGCGTTATCTCGTTAGAACATTCCGGCAACTCCGGAAAATCATTCATTTCAATCCATTAAAGATCATATTATGGGGCTGCGATATCTCGTCAGAAGTCTGATTAGATGTTGTATTTACCAGGAGTAATTAAAACTACACGGACTGCAATTGGTTCAGGTACCCTAAGACACATTGCACACACACTAAGATGCACACTGTGTGTGTAATGATGAAATCAGGGTTCTGTGAGCAAACGATTTTTAATTCGGATATAACAATTCCTGTTACTCATACGGTCCTAGTGCTTTTATAAATTTCTTTCCACAGTAAGTTGCAGTTTTAGGACTTTTTATTAGTTTTTATTGACTTCATTTTAGTAAAGACTGTTTAGTTGAGTTGTGGTGTGTTTAGCACGTTTGTGCTCTTACCAATAAAACCCATGTACCGCACCGACCAATAAGACCGTGAAGTTCCGATAATTCTTTCGATTAGTCCTACAGACAAAAATTATGCGTGCGTGATATTATTTCGTAATTTTAAAAAAATATTAACTTGTTGTTAATAGTTTTCGTCATAATTATAAAAATAACCTAATTTTTAAAATTATGAACGGAACCCACTGTGATATTATTTGTACTAGGAGAAGAATAAGTTGCGAAGAGATGAATAAAAATTATGTTTTGGGTTCAGTTGGACATAAATTGCTACTAAATCCTTTTTCTATTCTTCTAAGTTCTGATGGCAAATAATAATGTTTATTTAAGCAATTAATTCCTGGTAGGATGCACGTAAGGATTCGATTTTTATGATCAATTCAATGGTACGAGCTGACGATTTTTCGAAACAATTCGTTTTAATGCGATCTTCAAGCAAATCGATTCAATAGTAAGGTGAATCAAATCTCCTGGATCGTATTGTGTAAAAATTATTATGATAATAGTTCAAGTTCGTAATTGCTCAAAGTATTGTGCTGACAATCATAAATAGCGAATAGTTAGGTTTAAGTATTTCAAACAAGATCAATAATTACATACATATGCCGACACTTTTTAACTTGTCCGCATTGTTTACGTTAGCACTAAGCGAAGATTGAAATATTTGACGAATTGATAGAAGTTTTCATTTCGAATGACATAGCTGTATTTTATAAATTAATCGCTCGGCGTCGTATTCTGTATTAGTCATTGTGATTTTAACCGATTACATCTGTACCATCTGAATGAAAGTCATTGTATTAACGGCTCCCGCAGACAGGCGCGACGCGACAGCCCGACATAAAGGCGCCGCTCGTCGCGAAATGTGCGGTGCCTTTAGGAATATTGTTTTTGATGTGGTAGGTATTTACTGTGTTGTAGGTACGATGGTAAGGTGGGTGGTGGGTGGAAGATTACTATGTAGATAATAATTATCTAAAAAATAATTATCTAAAAAATAATCTTCTACAAAAGGACAGCTACGTAAAAAAACCAACAAGTGTGTAAATGATACGTGACAACACAAGCAGGTATCTAAATAGTATTTCGTTAAATTTTGATACTTAGACCAATTAATTGTATTGTAGCTTATTCACAAACATAGGTAATCAAAGTTTATGAAAAGTCAGTAATAATATTTTGTAAACAAAAAATAAACATGCGGAACCTTTTATTCAGAAATACCAGGAGTAAGAGATTTATTTTTACTTACAAATAGTTCGCTGACACCGATCAGCTGACTTAGTGCTAGTGATGTGTTTATTTCAATTTGAAAAGTTCGGTTTCTGGTATCAATGTATTAGAAATTCTCATAACTTCCGGACATGTAGAGATAGGATTAAAAAACCCTTCCAATATCGTTTGATATCATCCAAAGAAGCCGTGCCCTTGGTATGTATATACCCTTTCCGTTACACATTGTATATAGTCTTCCTTATCGATTTCGATAACGGCGACCCTTTGAAATTATTATTTCCTAGCGTGTGCCTGTTGTATACTATGTCGGTGTTGAATTGTGCATGTACCCATGTTTTAAAAAAGAAGTTATGATACCTAGACTACAATATTGTTGAGGAGACACATGTCTTGTGTTAAATCATCAAATATGATCACGTATACGTGGTTTATGATGAAGTAGGCAAGCTATTTAAATGAAGTAAAGGGAAATAAAACTAAGTGTGTGTGACAAACGTTTTTTCAAATTCAAACTCGAAGCATTTATTTCAAATAAGTAAACCAATTACCAATAAACCAATATAAAAATCTGCCGGCTTGATATGAAGGTTACACACAACAGAATTTTTGGTAATTGTTTGTGATTCGGGAATTACATCCAACCATTTTTGCTTCATTTCTCCTTATGATGGAAAGCTGTAACCAACATAAAAATAATGCTATTTCAATCATGCGATACATAGGTGCAAATTGTATTTATTATACGCATTATATTAATAGTTTTAATCAGAAATACACTAAAGCGTTGGTTTCTTCCGTCTACGAAACTTTTAGAGCATGGTCATACTACATATTGTTATTGAGCAAAATCTTTGTAATTCCTTACCAATTAATGAAATGTTATGATATGTGAAATGAAATGAAAAATATATATATGAAATGTTTTGATAAAACACTTTTCCACCATTTCCACCATAAAAATTACAAAAGAACCGTAGCTAAAAGTTTAAATGCGATGCGTCTTCACAAAATAACAGAAAAAGTCATTCGCATGTCAGATTATAGTTACTAGAGTAATTTTATGATAGCTACCAAACAATTATTATTTTGATTATTTTATTTAAATTAAATTATTTACAACTATGTACAGATTGTAAACCTTTATATAAAATTATTTAAAACTAATCTAAAAGCTAAAAATATTTATACGTTACTTATTTTACTTGCAGTTGGTGAAATATTTTCTACCATCTATAACATTTTTATTTTCTGACAATTGAGAAAAAGGGACAAACAGCCTCTGCTCCTCAGAATAATAACTAATTATTGTTCTGAGCTCTGCTCTGACTATCTCTCTCGGCTCGTTTTGCCTCGGCTAAAATAGCATAACAAAAGTAAACCTAAAATGTATGTAGCAGTTGTGGATCATTTTTGTATGATACGATTTTTGGAGAGCTCAGTCCAGTTTGTATATTAGGTCCATGTGTATGATATCCAATGTAAGCAAACAATAAAGTTATGACTTTAATTTGATGTGACAAATACCGATGACATTGACAAATCAGAATTCCATTGTAGCAAATACTAGGGAGAACTTATTTTAATGTTATGAAATGCGTATATAAAGGGTGGTTAAATTAGAAGGGCCGATGTTGAATGTGAACCACACCTAAACGTCAAGTTTTTTTCTGCATTTCATTTGACATTTCTCTATTTCAGACTAACTCAATTTGAACCATGGAAAGATACACAACCGAGCAACGCGTTAAAGTTATTCAAGCTTATTATGAAAATGGGCGGTCAGGCAGTTACTGTGAATGGCGTTCGCTATCGGGAGATGATAACGAAATTTATATGGCCCGAATTGGAAGATATGGATGTGGACGATATGTGCTTTCAACAGGATGGTGCCACTTGCCACACAGCTAACGAAACAATGGCACTTTTGCGCGACAAATTCAATGGCCGTGTTATCTCACGTGGTGGCGATGTGAATTGGCCGCCAAGATCATGTAATTTGACACCGTTGGACTTCTTTCTTTGGGGTTATTTGAAAGAAAAGGTGTACGTCGATAAACCAGCAACAATTCAAGAGCTAAAGGATGAGATAATTCGGCACATTAACGGCATAGAACCTCAATTATGCCTCAGCGTCATCGAAAATTTGAACCATCGGATGGAGGTGTGCCGCCGAGTTCGCGGCGGCCATTTGGCCGATATTTTGTTCCATACATAATTCAACCATACCATATTATCGTAATAAAAAGAAATGACAATAACTTCCTAAATAATTTGTGTTTTATTCAAAATCAACATCGGCCCTTAAAATTTAACCACCCATTACTTCTGCTCAAACCATGTTTTTGACTTAAAAATCATTATTAAAGATATCAAACGTGCAAAAACGATTGCGTTAAAAAAGTAGCAGCGTTATGTGGAATGGATTACTTCGTATGACGCATAATGGCAACATTTTTGTCCCTAGACTCGTGATTTACGATCGACTTGTAGTGAGAATAGAAGAAATGGGATAATGTCACCATTTTACAAGCGACATAGAGAGACGAGCGACAATGACGAATGTGTCATCAACGAGTGTAAGAGCGAGAATTGCCTTCCTGATGATGCCACCACGAGTACATTCTGGCGCAGCATCTGGTCAGTACCCGTCTGTCACGCTGAGGCTGGCTGGATACGGATGTCGGGCGAGCATGTGAAACTGTGCCAGAGATGGAAGCAGTCCTAATTACGGCATTAGACGTCGCCAGAGTAGTCCGTCCGTTACCGAATTGGAAATCACCGGGACCGGACGGATTGCACAATTTTTGGTTTAAATGGCTAATTAGTTCACACGCCTGCCTGGCATCTCAGTTCCAGTCATCTTTAGAGTCTGGGTCGCATCCGCAGTTTCTAACAACAGGCGTTACCCAACTGCTCCATAAGTCAGGTAGTCCAACGGATGCTAAGAATTATAGACCGATCAAGTGTTTGTCGACGGTCTATAAATTTCTTACATCTATTTTGAGAGCGAAAATTAATACGCACATTGATAGTAACTCGATTATGTCAGTCTCTCAAAATGAATGTAGGAATGGGTCCTGCGGTACTAAGGAGCTACTCCTCATCGATATGGCCATAAGCCAACAAGTTCATCGATCCCGCAAGGATCTGTCGACATGCTGGATAAATTATAAGAAGGCCTACGACTCGGTGCCACATACATGGCTCATGAGGGTGCTGGAGTTGTATAAGGTAGATACAACTCTACGCGCCTTCCTTAGGTCGTGTATGGGGCAATGGAGAACAGTTCTTCGCTATCCAGGATGTCAACAGATCCAGGGGAATGATGAGCCTGTATGGATCAAACGGGGAATATTTCAGGGCGTCAGTTTGAGTCCACTTTAGTTCTGCTTAGCCCTGAATCCTCTAAGCACACTACTGGAGGATTCAGGTCTAGGCTATCGGTTAAGGAGAGGTGGTCAGGTAATATCTCATCTCCCCTATATGGATGGCTTGAAACTCTTTGCCCCCAACAAATTGCAACTGATGGAGCTACTGAAGGTAACTGAATCTTTCAGTAGCACCTTCAGGATGGAATTTGGTGTGGATAAATGTGCAGTCATGCATGTAAAGCGAGGTGAGATTATGGAACCCGAAGAAATTCAACTTTCGGATTCCATACACCTTAGATTCCGCTTCTCATCCGAAAGCTCTAAGTATTTGGGTATGTTGGAAGCGTTAGGTATCAACGTTGCTGACATGAAACAATCGTTGAAGGAGCGGTTCTCTGGTCGTCTGAGGAAGGTATTAAGTAGTCTTCTTTCAGGCGGAAACAAGGTGCGCGCCTTCAACGGTTGGGTCATGCCAGTTTTGATATACTCTTTCGGCCTACTCAAATGGACTCAGACCGAACTCGACACCCTGGATAGGAGGGTCCGTACACACTGCTAACCGCAACCCGGATGCATCACCCACGATCATCGGTGATGAGACTGTATATACCGCGGAAGTGCGGGGGTCGACGCTTTTTAAATGCAAAGACAACCGCGAAGTGTGCAGTCTCAGGGAATATTTTTTTAAAACCGAAGTAGGTTGCCGACCGCATACAACCCAAATCTCTTCAAAGTGAGAGTATACACGCTTCTTCTGGGTAAGCTCACTCCATCGTTGACTTTGTCTCTGTCATCTCTGACCTAGACTAGAGTCAAGACCAAACCCATCTAAAATAAATAAGGTATGCACCGTGATGTGGTAGCAGTGGACAAGGAACTCACCCCGCTGTCCATGGCTAAAGAGAACTGGTACACACCTGTGATGCTTACTACCGATGACCGCAATGAGGTACGGCAAAGCAAGGAGCTTCACGGACGCTTCTATCGGGCTCTTCACGAGCCCGGTGTAGATTTGTTAGCGTCCGTATCCTGGCTACGTTATGGTGACCTTTTCGAGGAAACTGAAGGTTTTGTCTGTGCAATTATGGACGAAGTTATCTTGACGAATAACTACCGGAAACATATTATGAAAGACGGGACGGTTGACGTGCGTCGGGCATGCCATCGTCCGGGTGAGTCCATCAGACATATTATCTCTGGTTTTTCTCGTCTAGCTAACGGCGAGTACTTGCACAGACATAACCAAGTAGCCAGGATTATTCACCAGCAACTTGCTTTGAAATATAAACTAGTGGATTCTGAGGTAGGTACCGTATTACAAGTATGTGCCCGACCCAGTTCTTGAAAATGACCATATTACGTTGTACGGGATCGGTCTATCATTACTGACAGGACTATTGTCGCCAATAAACCTGATATAGTGGTGATAGATCGATTAGCGCGCCGCACAATGATTATCGATATTACCACTCCGCATGACGAGAAGCTCGTGAAAGCTGAGAAAGAGAAACAAATTAAATATCTCGACTTAGCACACGAGGTTGTTGACATGTGGAATGAGAACTCGGCTGTCATTGTGCCGATTGTTGTATCGGCCAATGGCCTGATGGCCGAAAGCCTCGATCAACATCTCTCGAGGCTCTCGTTAGGCGGTTGGGTCAAGGGTCTGATTCAGAAGGCAGTAAGTCCTCGATACGGCTCGCATCGTGAGGAGGTTCCTGTCGCTGGATTCCTAACCACCGGTAGCTTGCACCCTGGTCCCGATACCGGCGGACCACTATCTTTTATATTTTTAAATGTTTTTATAAAAATATTTAAAAATGTATACAAATAAGTAAGTAAATAAATAAACGAAATAATAATTATAAAAAACAATAAACAACAATAATAGTAATAAACTAAAATACAGATCCAAAGACACCGACTTCCTAAATTAAAATTATTTTTCACTTTGTGGTTCTTTTTTTTTTGAAGCCGGGTTTTTTTTTTTTTGTAAAAAAGTTTTTTATTAGTAAATATTATCTTTGAACATTTGACAATAGGCAATTTTTTTTTCTGGCCTGTAATAAACCAATACGCTTAACTGTGCGACAAAAAACTGAGCGTTTTACGATTTGGGCGGCGCCTTAAACGTAATATTCATTTACCGGACACTATCGTTGTGAGGTACTTACTTACCTACAGATTTTATTTCAAGAAAATTGGTTTCAGAGATACAGAAGGTCTGAAGAAATATTATGTGCTCAAAAATCTACCCATTGGGATTGGCTGAACTACGAGCTTTATCAAAAACTTAAAACTGAGCTTTAGTTTTCTCTAAAATTAATCTCATTGTTCTTTTGACTTTGCACCAAAGTGTCGGTGTTCACCCTCAAGTCCCACCTCAAACATGAACTGTCTAGCGAACCGGCCGCGGCCGAGCGGGAACTCGGTCAGCCATTTACTTACAGCACGGCGACATGCCAAACATCTCGATCTCGGTGTCATACGTATACCTACATAATAACATCTAAGTGCCTTAATTACCTATATCTTTACAAAGTTGACATAATTTTGAACTGAGGTTAAAATACTCTTATGTGAGAGCATCAAGACTAAGAAGTTTCATCGTGTTTACTATCACCGAAGAGTAATGGAGGTGTAGGAGGTAAGCCACTCCCAGTGATGCCAGACTGGGGGGAATCCCCCAAACTTGAGGGATTTTCATAGTTATGGGGGGACAATATTTTTAGGGGGATATTTGGAGGGATAAATTTGCGTTTGGAGGGAATTGAGGGATTTTTATTACCAAAACTGTAATCCGGTAAAAGCCGCGGCTAGCCGTGATGATTAAATCGGTAGTTTCAAAAGACAGCAGCTTTTACAGCTTCCGGCTGTTTCTAATTTATGATTTTGATCCTTGACACGAAAGAACATTTTACCTACATAAGTTTTTAAAATCTTCAGGCATCCAATTAAATAAATACCTAAATAAAAGCTTATAATTCCTAATAAATCCATAAAAAGTAAAAAAAAAAGCTTTAACAAAAATACACAGTAATGGAAGCTATTGCTGAAATAGTATAAAATTGTATTTCATAAATAAATAAATATTCTGCCATTTGTGGGGGATTTTTTCTTCAAAACCTAAATTTTCAGGGGGTTTTGGGGAAGGTTTGGGGAGAACGCGAGACGGTCATCTGGCAACACTGGCCACTCCACCATCACCACCTTTGATACCTTATTTACATATTCCAACGACACGATATTTGTGTGCACGTCCGCACAACTTGCATCGAGTCGATGCAAGTTGTGTTCGTCCACACAACTTGCATCGACTCGATGCAAGTTGTGCGGACGTGCACACAAATATACCAATATCGACATGAAGTGAGTAAATTATTACGTAGGAGGCGGTGGCTTGGCAACCGAGCCCGGCACCCGAGCCGGTGGCGGCGGCGTGCGGAGCAGCTCGATCGTTACGCCAGTCAGCCGGTGTGTGGCGGCCGCACCGGGAGCCGGCCCGTCTGGCGCTGCGCGGCGGCGCATGCGCGGCGCTGGCCCGGTGCCGCCGCACTCCGCGACGGACGCCGCCGCGACCACCCGTCCGCCCGCTGCCGTCGCCGCGCGCCGCACAGAGCGCGCACTACGCTGTCTCGGCGATCGCTACCTAACATACTTCCACAGCAATGTGTTCGATACATTTGAATATTGACACACTCACGTGAATTTTCTGCTATTATTATGCAAGTGTTAATGAGGATGTGTGTGAAGTAACAAAACGTGCGCGTGACGTTTCCCGGATTGTTTGTGCGTAAGTTTTCGTAACATCTCTACTTGCTCCTATTTCGCTATTTTGCTCCTATTTTTACTTTTTCCTATTTTGCTATTCATAATTTAGAAACTGCTACAAAAGTATCCATTAGCTTTTTTATTATTTCTACATTGATGTTAAGATGCATTCTGTAAACTGACTCTTTTCTACTTTGATTGGAAAGAATAGGCTATGACAAAAATAGTATTAAGTAGTAAGATGACATTAACGAATAGGCTATGACAAAAATAGTATTAAGTAGTAAGATAACATTAATTAATAGGTTATGACAAAAATAGTATTAAGTAGTAAGATAACATTAAAGAATAGGCTATGACAAAAATAGTATTAAGTAGTAAGATAACATTAAAGAATAGGCTATGACAAAAATAGTATTAAGTAGTAAGATAACATTAAAGAATAGGCTATGACAAAAATAGTATTAAGTAGTAAGATAACATTAACACTGATCTAAAGGCAATGCTGAATCAACTACTCTGAAAACTTTCGTTTTTTGTGTTACACGTTGTACGCAATGGTACATAGCAATATACATATTTATACATACAAACGAGTAAGTACTCAATTAAATATTGAATGAAAAATATAAATACAAGGAAAAAACCTAGAAGTAGATATTAAATATTATACTGGTTTCAAGATGACCATGATTATATAAAATATCTATTTAAAGACTAGCTTTACCCGGCCCGGCTTCGAACAGGTAACACTAAGTATCTAACACCTACCAACCTACTTACCTACCCAATAACAATACATAAATACTAGTAACAAAACTTTATTGAACACCGACATCATAACACACTTGACGTGTAGGTAGTTGTTGTTGTGCTTCGTAACAAATCAAATCCAGCGGCCCGTGGCGCCTTTTAACCGTAGAACTATGGACAAACTTGCACTGCGGTGATACCTACCTAAGAACTTTGCGCCAAAAACAGGACCAAAACCGGCCCAGCTGTTTAAAAAAAATGGCCCATAACCGTAAAACATGACTAAGAACCGACTCTGTTGCAAAAACCGCAAACGCATTCCGTCGAGTCTCGTGCGTAAACATATTTGCCCAACTGTTCGTAGGTTAGGTACCACTACCAGGCTACGATCGTAGTACTCGTAGCAGTTCGTAGCGTTCGTTGCTACGAAATTTTCCTACCTCTGTAGCCTAACCTCCCGCCGCACGTAGGTCCTTTTTGGTAATCTATGCGTGCAAAAGTTATAAAATTTAGGCGATACACATGTGTATTTTAATAAATTCGCAGATAGCCAGGCAAATCAAAACACTCGTTGTATAAGCAGATCGCGCAATTTGGAACGTACAAATACACTCGAGAGCAATGAATCCGGGTCACTTAAAGAATGTTAAAAATCTCGGAAACTAAAAATGATAGGTTAATGCAATAAATTGTATTTAATAGACAATGTAATACTCCTTAAATGAAAGTAAAAAAAATATGAGTCACCATACATTTTATTAACACAAAATTACATAAAGAAAAAAACTGCTGATCTCTCCTTAAAACAAAAATAGGAAACATGAAATTTTTGAACTTTATTACGATTTTCTTGAATTTTAATACTTCGTATTGCCTCCTCGTGCTTCCATTACTGCGTTTACGCGGTTTGGCATGCTGTACACCAAGTTCCTTATACGATTTTGGGGAATATTCTCCCATTCCTCTGTGAGAGCAATTTTGAGCTCACGAAGCGTGATTGGGGGAGGGTTTCATTGTTTTACGCATCTGCCTAGCTCGTCCCAAGCATGCTCGATCGGGTTGATATCCGGGCTGCGCGCTGGCCACTCCATACGAGTAATGTTCATCTCTTGAAGGTAGTCATTCACAATCCTACCTGTATGAGGTCGGGCATTGTCATGCATAAATATAGCATCCTCACCTAAATTGACCATAAATGGACCAACGTGATCATTGAGGATTTCTTCCACATATCTTACGCTAGTTAAAGAGCCGTTTTCTATGATCACCAGCTCTGTGCGACTTTCAGAAGAAATTCCGGCCCACACAAGTACAGACCCACCACCGTAGGCTCCTTTTTCTTCGATGCATGCTTGCTTGAATCTTTCCCCTGGTCTTCGATACACTCTGTGTCTTCCATCGTGCTTGTAGAGCATAAATTTTGATTCGTCGGAGAACATAACTTTTGAACAATCTTCAATACTCCAATTTACGTGGCTCTGGGCATATCTTAGTCTTGAAATACGATGCCCACGCTCCAGTTTAGGGCCGTTTGCAGGTCTAAGGGGTTTTAAGTTAGATTCAGCAAGCCGACGTCTTACTGTCCATGCACTTGGGTTACTTCCTCCGAGGCGTCGAAACTGATTTGTGAGTTCAGTTCCTGTGAGAAAGCGATTTCGAAGCATGGTGTTCACCAAGTATCGGGCTTCTCGAGCTGTGGTACACCTGGTTCTGCCCGTTCCTGGTCTGCGTAGGTTAGAACCAGTTTCTTCGTAACGTCGGAGAACTCTTTGTACTGTTGACAGCGACACACCGACAGTCCTGGCTGTATCGCGCTGACTCCGGCCGGTTTCCAGCATTGTAAGTATTCTGGTGCATTCTTCAGGCGTAAGCGACATAATTTCAGCTTGAATAATGAATATAGAGCACTATCAACATGGTTTATGTACCCACATAAATGACAGATTACAAACAAAAGCAAAACCAAATGCTGTAATTTCGTAGTTCCATCGTCGAAAGTGGCCCTTTTTCAAATTTGTTTTTTTTATGATATAACTTTACAATAACTAAGAAGTTTTAATACCTTCATTTAAGGAGTATTACATTGTCTATTAAATACAATTTATTGCATTAACCTAGCATTTTTAGTTTCCGAGATTTTTAGGATTCTTTAAGTGACCCGGATTCATTGCTCTCGAGTGTAAATGTACAAGTTACAAGTCGTTGATGCGTCCGAGAGCAGATCGTGTGTCTGCCAGTCAGCGACGAGGTTTCAAGGGACCTCACGGGTGGGTATAAGATAATTTGTTTAATAGATACTTAGGGAAATTGAGCGGACATGTATGGCTTTATTATGATGTAAAATTTATTTCGATAACAATTTGTACTGTCGAGATATTTATAAAACAAAAATATAAGTAAATAGTACTAAAATATAAAATTAAATTCGTTTACACCAGTAGTACTATTGTGTAGTAGAACTATTGTGATTGAAGCGGATTGGTCGTGAAATGTTTTTTATCCATTACTGTACGTTATTATGCTATCAAGATTGACATTTTTATCCATTACTGTACGTTATTATGCTATCAAGATTGACATTTTTGTGTGCCGTCAGCCGCCGTAAGTATTTAATTCGATTTGTTTAGATATGGCGGATTCCATCTGATATCTTTTGACCCTCTCATATCATCTCTGCGGAGATTAAAGCCAAAATTTTGTGTCAGCCTACCTCAATCTGTATTATTATTATTAAAAGCACCAGAAGAAGTTTCTCGGTAGCAGCCCGGAGTCTGGATTTGTGCCCGGTTGATGGCAATAGGCTCGCTCCCTATTACATGGGACTTAAACATAACTGGCGAAATGTGGGTGTGCTATAGGTACACCTCTGCTGAACCCTTCGGGGAATACAGGCGTGATGTGTGTGTTATAAGAAGTTTAAACTATTAATTATTTTATCTTTGTTTTTTTATACTAAAGGTACCTATGAAAATTTAGTCTTTGGTTTATACACTCGAGAGCAATGAATCCGGGTCACTTAAAGAATCCTAAAAATCTCGGAAACTAAAAATGCTAGGTTAATGCAATAAATTGTATTTAATAGACAATGTAATACTCCTTAAATGAAGGTATTAAAACTTCTTAGTTATTGTAAAGTTATATCATAAAAAAATCAAATTTGAAAAAGGGCCACTTTCGAAGATGGAACTACGAAATTACAGCATTTGGTTTTGCTTTTGTTTGTAATCTGTCATTTATGTGGGTACATAAACCATGTTGATAGTGCTCTATATTCATTATTCAAGCTGAAATGATGTCGCTTACGCCTGAAGAATGCACCAGAATACTTACAATGCTGGAAACCGGCCGGAGTCAGCGCGATACAGCCAGGACTGTCGGTGTGTCGCTGTCAACAGTACAAAGAGTTCTCCGACGTTACGAAGAAACTGGTTCTAACCTACGCAGACCAGGAACGGGCAGAACCAGGTGTACCACAGCACGAGAAGACCGATACTTGGTGAACACCATGCTTCGAAATCGCTTTCTCACAGGAACTGAACTCACAAATCAGTGTCGACGCCTCGGAGGAAGTAACCCAAGTGCATGGACAGTAAGACGTCGGCTTGCTGAATCTAACTTAAAACCCCTTAGACCTGCAAACGGCCCTAAACTGGAGCGTGGGCATCGTATTTCAAGACTAAGATATGCCCAGAGCCACGTAAATTGGAGTATTGAAGATTGGTCAAAAGTTATGTTCTCCGACGAATCAAAATTTATGCTCTACAAGCACGATGGAAGACACAGAGTGTATCGAAGACCAGGGGAAAGATTCAAGCAAGCATGCATCGAAGAAAAAGGAGCCTACGGTGGTGGGTCTGTACTTGTGTGGGCCGGAATTTCTTCTGAAAGTCGCACAGAGCTGGTGATCATAGAAAACGGCTCTTTAACTAGCGTAAGATATGTGGAAGAAATCCTCAATGATCACGTTGGTCCATTTATGGTCAATTTAGGTGAGGATGCTATATTTATGCATGACAATGCCCGACCTCATACAGGTAGGATTGTGAATGACTACCTTCAAGAGATGAACATTACTCGTATGGAGTGGCCAGCGCGCAGCCCGGATATCAACCCGATCGAGCATGCTTGGGACGAGCTAGGCAGATGCGTAAAACAACGAAACCCTCCCCCAATCACGCTTCGTGAGCTCAAAATTGCTCTCACAGAGGAATGGGAGAATATTCCCCAAAATCGTATAAGGAACTTGGTGTACAGCATGCCAAACCGCGTAAACGCAGTAATGGAAGCACGAGGAGGCAATACGAAGTATTAAAATTCAAGAAAATCGTAATAAAGTTCAAAAATTTCATGTTTCCTATTTTTGTTTTAAGGAGAGATCAGCAGTTTTTTTCTTTATGTAATTTTGTGTTAATAAAATGTATGGTGACTCATATTTTTTTTACTTTCATTTAAGGAGTATTACATTGTCTATTAAATACAATTTATTGCATTAACCTATCATTTTTAGTTTCCGAGATTTTTAACATTCTTTAAGTGACCCGGATTCATTGCTCTCGAGTGTATTACTTAAAAATATACACACATAATTCACGGCGCACACATACACATACCTATTTTCGTAGAAATTGCAAGGTAGGTAAGTATTGCAAGGTAGGTAAGTATTGCAAGGTAGGTAAGTATTTTCTTTCTGTTCACATTTGTATTTGTATAGGTACTTATTATTTTTCTAGTAGTAAGTACCTAAACATCACAATTAATAACGTCTTTTCTACCTAGTACTAGCACAAGTTACGATTCAGCGTATTGTAACATGTTCAATTGTTCATACCTAATGCTTTTAAACACTTTAACTGCCTAATTAGAAAGTGATGTACTTTTGCACGCATAGTTTACCAAAAAGGACCTACGTGAGCCGCCGCGCGCCGCTCACCGCACTATGGAACCAAAATCAACGGAGTCGACATTTGACTTTTAAAAATTAACTTCAGTTTACTTTATGTATGTATAAGATAATTTTCTACGTTACATAATATTTATTAATATAGCAATTTCAACTCAGTAGTCCTAATAGGAACAGAGAAAATAAAACATTTTCAATGTATGGAAACGGACCTTTCGGGTTGGTTTTCTCAACACTATTCAGAACTTTAGAGCTGAAACCTAATAGGTATTTCTACTGGGCCTACCACCAACACATTGGTACCAATACTATGTCCCCGTACTACCTCGTTTTGGAGATATTTTAGTTAATTAGGGGGTTTCTAGGGTTTTATTGATGTTGCAGGTTCATAGTATTCGTAGAAATACGAGTATGCAAATAGGAACACCATAATTTGGTATTGAAACAAAATGAAAATACACACATCAACACGGTCTAGGGATATTTTGAAAAAAGCGAATTACTATCAATGTGTTAATTATTTATATGACATGTATATATTTAAAAGATACGTTATTTAATATTCTACCATTTTTTTATAATGGTTTAGGTACTTAGATTAAAATTTCAGGATTTTATGGAAAAAAAATGAAGCATAGACGGAAACCGTATATGAATTAACTTTTAATTTGTGAGTAAAAACTGAAAAAAATAGAAAAATCATTTAATTTGTGTTTATAAACTTGAAGTTAGTAGTCTGAGAAAGCGCCCATGATGTTCATAACACATCGGCAACGATTCGGCATGCTCAGAACAAGGTTGTCAATGTCTTGCTGCGGAATATTGTCCCATGTCTTTCTGAGGTGCGCAAAAAGTTGATCTTCTGTAGCCAGATTTTCAGGAATTTCCTTCAGAGCTCTTCTTTGCAGCATATCCCACGCATGCTCAATGGGATTTAGATCTGGCGATTGAGCAGGCCAGTCTAAGGCCCTAACATTGTGTGTATGTAACCAAGCTGCTACCGTTCTCGCCGTGTGTGCCCGGGCATTGTCGTGCATGAGCAGGAAATCTTGCCCCATTTGTGTTCTGTGGGGCAAGATTACGGGCCCCAGCACCTGTTGGACGTATCGTTCTGCCGTCATATTGCCCCGCACCCAAACGCGATCCGTCCGTCCTCCAAGACGAATTCCTGCTCAAACCATAATTGTTCCTCCTTGGTATGGGTGAACTTCCTGAGGGTTCTGAAGACGGCTCCATCGTCCAGGAACTCGCCAAACACGCGTCCGTCGTGAATCTGGATGGAAGCCGAACCTGGATTCATCCGTGAACAACACACTGGACCATTGTTCACGGCCCCAGTCCACGTGGTTCCGAACCCATTCTAATCGTCGTCCACGATTGCTTCTCCGTAAAGGTGGGACTCTGAGTGGTCTACGAGAGCGTAGATTGCATTCATGCAGTCGCCTTCTTACAGTTTGGTCACTTACAAGCACTTGGTGTTCCACTCGCAGCCTTTGGACCAATTGAGTCGCCGTTGCATTTGGTTGAGCTCGCGCAGTAATTTGCAAAAATCGGTCTTGTCTGGGGTTAGTGATGAGACTTGGCCCCCGGTGCCTCTCCGCTACTTCACCTGTGGCACGATAGCGTGTCCACAATCTTGAAATTACATTTTGGTGGGTCCCTATGGCCTCAGCAACATTACGCTGAATAGACCCAGCTTCCAGCATTCCCACAGCTCGTAACATCTCCGCCCTCGTCAAATTTTGGCGTTGCATGGCTACAATACCTCAATTTTAACTTTATCTCTTGTTTAAAAATGAAAAAAAACTGTAACTAAACGTAATTCGCATGGTTTTCTAAATTTCGCACAAATGAAAATTCCCTCTCCTACACATCAAGACATTTTTATGCCACCGAAACAAAATAATTTTCAAAAATTTGAATTTGGAATTAGTTTGAGATAAATTACAAACAAATCGGTGTATAAAAGATTCCAATGCGGCTAGTACTTTTCGAGTTATTTAATTGAGTATGAAATATCCCTAGACCGTGTTGATGTGTGTATTATATTATTAGATAACAGTACGTTTATTAAACATGCAGACGATACCGATGCATTAATCTATATATATAAAAATGAATCCCTATTTCCCTTGGTCACGCCTTCACGCGTGAACGGCTGGACCGATTTCACAATTTTTTTATTTGTTGTTTTCTTTATTGTCAGGAGAAGGATCTTATGAAATAAAAAAATAAGGAAGTTGATCGGAACGTTACAAAATTTAAGAAAACTTAACGCCAATATTAATTTTACATAAATGTCAGTTGTTTGAAATAACTGTCAGCGATTGACAAAATGCGCGCTGCAAATATCATTTAACACAGATGGATCGGTTCATAAATGAGCCGATAGTGTTAGTTTTAGTCAATAGTCAAAACTAAAACTAAACGACCTAAGACATTCATAGTTAAGACAGGACAACGTCTGTCGGGTCAGCTTGTAAATAATAAAAATGAAATAGGCCCTAAAATAGATCCCAGTGGGACACCCGTTGATATGCGTACAATTTTGAATTTATACCTTTTCTTATAATTATTCTGAGTTTTGTCAATTTTCAACGACATCCGCCTGTTTTTTAATTAGGAAGAGAATAGTCGCAAAGCATTTCCTCTTATTCCATAATGACTCATTTTAGTCAGAAGTAATTCATGGTCAATTGTGTCAAATGCAGAGCTTAAATCTAGGAAAATCCCTGCAACTCTCATTTTATTACTAATTTTGCTTATCACATCATCCAATAACGCTGGCGTCTGAAGTGCCAACACCCTTTTGATACCCAAATTGTCTTTTATTTAAAACTTTATTTACTCGCACGTGTGCTAAAAGTCGAATTTTAAGTATATTTTCAAATAATTTTGACAGCACTGGTAATAGAGAGATGGGTTTTTAAGATCAGACTTACTACCCTTCTTAAACATAGGTATTACTTTTGCCTTTTTTTTTGTTATGGGACGAGAGCCTCTTTTATACATTTATTGAAGAAGTCAGAGACAGGCTCAGCTATTTAAGCTATTTTTTTCATATTTCAATGTGCTCCTTGAACAAACAAATCGGAAATTCGTCATACCCACAGGAATGTTTGTTTTCCATTTTTTTAACTATGGTATAAATCTCGTTTGGAGTGGTAGGAGAAATATGCATGTCACTGCTAACCTTGTCCGTGTATAGATAGAGAAATGCCGTAGCACGGTCTCCTTCATTTAAGTCAGTAGCACCTTTATAGTCAAATTGATTCACTAGTAAGTTAGTTATTTCCTCTGGATCCACTACCATTCGTCCATCAACCTTAAGTCTAAGTTCCCGCTGAATCACTTTCTCTTTATTAGTGCATTTATTTACAACTTTCCAAATTTCCTTACCCATATTTTTTTATGTATTTATTTGTGTCATTATAGCAAGCTTCTTAGCTTTAGAAACAATATTTCTATATAGCCTAACGTACATGTTTTTATATTTTAAAACACTCGGTTCAAGGTTATTTTCATTGCGTGCACATAAGAAACGTTTCATTTTGCAGGAGGTACGTATCCCTTTAGTGATCCACTTTAATTGTGATTTATTCTTGAGGTAAGTTTTACATTCTCTCTTCCTTTAGCTATTGCGAAACACTCTATAAAAACTTTTAAGAAAAGTATTAATATTCATACCAGTCCAAGATTCTTTAAGAATACCCTGGACGTATGCTGCACTATTTTTAATGTTGAATACTCTTTTCTCTATTACAACGAACCGATTCTCATTCAAATATGAATTGGATCGATTTTTCAAATGAACCTCGGCAAAAATACCTGCATGCCCGTCGGCCAAACCATTGTGATCTACCTCAACACCCAAAACACCTGCATCAGGCAGATTGGTTAAGATGTTGTCTATACATGAAGTACTAAGATTACCGATGAAAGTAGCAGAAGAGATAGTTAAATTTCGGGAGAGTAGCGATGACTTCAAATAAAACTGTAGGAATCGTTTAAATAAGAGTTTAATTGAATAAACGACCTGAGCTTACAGAGTTTGATGTAAGACTACTTATTCTATTTAATCTAACCCATACATACTTACACCTAAGCTGGTGGTCACTGGCGCCTTCACATCACGGCATGTCTGGCTGATAAGGGCAAAGACGCAACGTAAGAGCTTATGGCTGTACCACAACGATACGGTAGGTTCGGAGAATGTAACTCCTCCCCCTTTGGACCGAAGCTATCGGTAAAACAGGGATTTTCCGAGAACTTCGTAAAGTAGTAAAATAGAAGATGACAAAATTTAAGTTGATAACCATAATTTGAGAATCATAGAGTTAAGAGACTAACAGCACAGGTCTCTGAATGACTCTATTTTCCTCCTGATGAGTAGGGTTGTCTTCAACACTATGTGAACGACGATCCTGCCCTTTATACATTTTCCTTATAATATAGTTATACATAACTACAGCTACTAACAAAAAAAGACGATCGCGTACAGAGAATAAAGAGCGACACTGACACTATCACCATTGCTTTCACTGATTTCACTTTTCACACTATTCTTTAGAAGGTAATTTAGATGGCGTATATTATGCAGGTTAACCCCTTTCAGGTTTACAGGTTCTATCTTCGCGACGTTAGAGGTAAGTTCTCGTATATCAGATAAGTTTATCACAGGAACAGGCTTATACTCTGTTTGCAGGAAATAAGAACGCTGTCCATGGAGTTGGATATTTTCTATAAAAACATCACATTGCGGTTCTATGGTTAAGATGTATGTTCCTTGTATGTGTTCCTTGGTATCGTCATTGACACAAGTCTGTGATATAACTTGTTTGTGTCTCGTATACACTATCCAAGTATTTGGACAATTTTTTTGTAGTTTCAGGAATTCAGACCTTATCTGGCGGGGAAGGAATCGCGACAGATTGTGTTGATATTTCATTAGTTGTTCGATACAGGTTTCTTCCACGTATTGAATGAGGTTATTTTCAGAGCAGAGGTATTCGTTGATCTCTTGGCATGGTTGATCAATTGGTGGATATTTCGACCCTTCTACCAAAAGGTAAGGAAATTCAGGAATGACAACATAGGTTTGGTTCAAGGAATCCATAGGAAGAGAATACAATTTATAATAATTATAAGTAGCATTCAAAATGAGTGGAACTTCAACATTATAGATAATTTCTTCATTTTTTAGGTAAGCTTTTACAGAGAAGGACTCTTCTATGTTAATTAAATTTCTATCATTTACAGAATACATTAGGTTATCATGCGCGTTAATATGTTTTAATAAATTGAACAATTCATCGGGATTTATTATAGCTTTGTGTAAAACAGATGCTTTACTAAATGCAACAGCAGTTTCTAATTCGCTAAGTTTCACATAGATAGTCCTAAAGTTCACAATAAATTGATTGAAATACATATACATATGTCCAAATACATATGTCATATAAATTGAATGATTATCTTGTGTATTAAGATCAGCTACAAGGCCTTCAAGTAATTTAATGCGCTTGTTAATTTTATTTGTATTTTCATTCATTATTTCAGTAGAGTTCAGAAAGTGATCCAACATTTTAGAAATCACAGTGAATTTATTGGTTATGCCTATTCTTTAGTCTGGATATTATAGATTAAATTATCATATCTAATAGCATCTTCATGATCAAGGTTACCAGTCATAATTTTGATAATAGAGCCTAAAGAGTTTACAATACCACGTTTAAATCTTTTAGATGGAATTAATTGCTGTAATTTCTCTATGGTCTGATTTCGAATATACTCCACTTGTGTTTTAAGTCCCATAAAATCATCTGCGTAGGATTTGTTTGGGTGTAATGTTTGGATGAATTCCGAATATTTTTGAATATTGAAAGAAAGGTCAGTGCTTATGCCCTTGTAGCGGTATCAATATCGCCACATGCGAGCTACACGTCATACTGACGTCACGCAAATCCTGCATCGCGCAATCAGAGTTTACCGCGCGACTAGCATATATACAACGTCCCGACATCAACCGTCGGGCAGTTGCCCACCAGACACAATACCCGTCTGGTCGGAGGATCCTCCCTTTTCCATAGAGTATGAGTGAGCTTTACACCCTGTTCCTCATACCTCTATACCCTGAAGATTGATTATTTTAACAATAGACCATTTATCGTATTGGATAAACGCTTGACCCATCTTCACCGGAAGAATATCAGGATTTTGACTAATCTTTACTGCTTGAAGGGCCTGGCTTGGGATAGTCCAATTGTTTGTTGTCCATATCACCAGGATCAGGCTCCACCTGCGGAAGACGTTTTATGTTTTTGAGAGGTACTTTTTAGTATCTCTATTTTTAAGTTTAATTGGTATAACATTACGGTCTATTTGACCTGTGACAACGGCTTTTTGGTACCTAGGCTTATCTTTTGCTTGTCTCTCATTAACGGCTTTAGCGAAAACCGGTTTTCCTATTTCTAAGGTTAGTTCTAATTCACCTCCTCGTTTTGTTAAAATCCTTTCTTTGTGACCTGTTACCATTTCCGAAATATACTTATAGGGTGCTTGAGTTCTCTTCTTATGATCCCTAATTAGTTGTTGTTTGTAAGCTTTATCGAATTCAGAGTTAAATTTAGATTTTAATTCAGTATGACCAAACGCAGCTTCAAAAGGGGTTAAATCTGTGGTGCTATGAATAGTGTTATTATAGACCATAACGACATAGGTCATTACAGAGGCTGCGTCTGTAAATTTCTTTTCATATTTTGCCAATCGGTAAATTTCTATAATTGTGGAATTAAAACGTTCTATGAGGCCCATAGAGTTTGAGTTTGGATTGTTGGGGGTCCCTATGTGTAGTTTTATTTTATGTAAATCTGTTAATTCTCTTAGTAATTCATTGTTAAATTCAGTTCCAGGGTCAGAACTAGGGGTGTTAGGACAGGAAACGTCCCCGTGTGCCCGTGGGCTGGAGTTTCCCTTGGATGCGTCTGGGGGAAAGGCCAGTCTCCGGGACGGTGCACCCTGGGGTGCGGGCAATGACTCCCCATTAGGTACTGTGTGCCTAATGGGTCTAGTTGCCCGTACGCTAATATCCTTTCGGAGGAACGCTCCAACGTGTGTCTCTCTGTTTAAGCAGAGATGCACAGCGGCGGAGTAAGAGCGGGCTCGGTGTGCACTAACTCTGCCGCCGGGCAGGCAGGAAGGAGTTTTCTCCTTCTGCCACCGTTAGTCTCGTAGCCCCGAAGATTGTCAAGGTTATGTCTCTGACTTTTGACGGGGGTCGAGGGTCTTGGCTTAACCGCCCGGGCCGCGAGGAAGATAACCTCTATAAAAATTCCTCTAATATCAAGTTTTGGTGCGTGGCGAGGGTATGAATGGCTGAGGAGTAGTGTCATCTACAACTTTGTAGTTGAAGGTGGCGCATCAGTCGCTAGCGCACCCCCAGCAGAGTACCAGTGGACCCTCTGGTTGGGTTACAAATAAACACTTGTCTACGGACAGGGGGTGAACCTAGGATGGACCTTTTAGATCCCCCACACTCGTGGGATCAAATATGGAGATTGATAAAAAAAATAACACACAAAAAAGTAGCGGAGAGGAGGTGAGTGATGCGGGGTCGGAGTCCGACGCCCGATCGGGCGCGAGGGGCTCATTCAAGAGCCCGGAGCGCGTATTGGTGGGGGCTGCTGAGAAGAACCGACGGCTCTTCCAGAAGCGCCCCAAATCAGGGGATGGCCAGGGGTCGTCCTCTGATGGAGGGAGGCACGCCGCCCGCAGAAAATTTACTCGGCGGGGTGGAATACACGAGCGGGCAATGAGCGGAGGGCTCACCACCGAGGAGGAAAGCGAGCCTAGCCGAGCCAGCCCAGCCGAGCCGGCCGCTGGCGTCTCCAAGTCGGAGCGAGTGGCCAGTTTTGAGAAAGTCGTGGTAGCCGCGATCAGGGGTGTGGCCTTGAAGAGGATTCAGTCCTCTAAAGACAAGGTAATACCCACTGCCACGGCCTCCATTATGGCGGCAGTGGAAGCCTTACACCTTGGGCCTCCGTCGGACGGAATGTCGGAGATGCGGGCGGAGGTCACCCGCTTGACAGCCGCCATGGAGCTTCTCCGAAAGGAGAATGAGGAGCTCCGAGCGAACCTGGCTGGCTTCCGGGCAGCCGGCCCCCGGGAAGTGTCGCAGGAGGGGCCGCAGCATGGACAAGGCTTGCCGGTGCCGGTGCCGGTGCCTGCTGAGGACCGGGTTCTGACCCTGGTGCGGCAGGAGCTGGCTGCCTTCAAGAGCCGGTTTTCTGCTCTGGAGGCCATTGTCCTGCGCCCCCCGGCTGCGGCGAGCCGGCAGGTATCGTTTGCCGCCGCTGCAGCCAAGCCAGGAACGTCAGGGCGGTCGAAAGGCGGGCCAGTGCAGGATCCCGCAGCGCCAGCCCTGGCTAAGTCGGTGCCACCTAAGCCCAAGAAGGGCGGTGTGGCTACGCAGGCGGCGAGGGCCCCAACCCTGGCGGCGAGACGGCTGCCCACCCTGCCTCCTAATGCTCCTCCGGCTGACGCCGAATGGCAAGTAGCCGGAGAGAAGAGGAAGGCGGGTAAGGCATCAAGGGCGGCCAAAAGGAAGGAGAAGCGGCAGCGGCGCAAGGAGCGAAGCGTCGCGGCTAGGCTCCGCGCCCCGAAGGCCGCAGCTGTAGTGATCACACTACAGCTGGAAGCGGTAAAGAAGGGCGTGTTCTACCGCGACGTGCTCACCAAAGCAAGGGTGGCGGTGAACCTAGAGGAGCTAGGAGTCACCAATGGCATCCGGTTAAGGGTCACTGCGACTGGGGCCCGGATGCTGGAGGTCCCCGGTGCGGCCAGCGGCCTGACCGCTGACGCTCTAGCCGAAAGGCTTAGGGCATCCCTAAATGCGGACGATGCCCGAGTGTCCAGGCCCACCAAGTGCATAGATATGCGCATCCTGGGCCTGGATGACTGTGTGATGGAGGCTAAGGTGGTGGCCGCCGTCGTCAGGACTGGGGGGTGCTCTGCCGAGCAAGTGAGGGTGGGCACCATCCGTCATGACCACATGGGGATGCGAGCCCTTACGGTGAGCTGCCCCGTGTCGGCGGCCAGGAAAATTGCCGGGGAGGGCCGAAGGCTCCTGGTGGGCTGGGTTTCTGCGCAGGTAAAACTGATGGAACCCAGACCTCTGAGGTGCTTCCGCTGCCAGGTGGGCAACCACGTGGGAGTGCAATGCACCTCGGAGGTGGACCGCATCGATCATTGCTTCCGCTGTGGTCAGCCCGGTCACAAGGCCGGCTCGTGTAACGCCACGCCGCACTGCTTTATATGTGCGGCAACTGGCAAGCCGGCCGATCACCGGGCTGGGAGTAAGGCCTGCGCTCCACCCACCAAAGCCAGGGGCAGGGGCAAGCCCTACGCCACCGCCGTCGTTGCTGCCGCAAACACCGTGGCGGGGCCCTCACAGGGGGCTCGGGAGGTTGCTGCTATGGAATGCCAATAACGGCCCCATTACGCCTCCTCCAGGCGAACATCAATCACTGCGTCGCCGCTCAGGATCTGTTGCTCCAGAGCATGGCGCAGTGGTCGATTAACATCGACGTGGTCGCTGAGCCGTACTTTGTCCCGCCCAGGGATGACTGGGTGGAGGACCTGAGCGGCTCAGTGACCCTAATTTCATCGGCCGCCTCCGGTACCCCGTCGCTCGAGGCAGTGAAGAGGGGATGGGGTTGCGTGGCAGCATGGTTCGGGGAGACTTTTGTCGTAGGGGTATACTTCTCCCCGAACCGAACTCTCGCCGAATTCTAAAACTCCCTTGCGGAGTTGAGAGTCGTCGTCGTCGGGTACCATTCCCTCCCCGTGCTCGTACTCGGGGACTTCAATGCCAAGAACACGGCTTGGGGTTCCCGGTATACGGACACGCGGGGCAGGATGGTGGAGGATTGGGCTCTGGAGACAGGCCTGGTCGTCCTAAACCGGGGTTCTGTCCCCACGTGTGTGCGGATGCGGGGCGAGTCAGTGGTGGACATTTCGTTCGCCAGCCTCGCTCTGTCACCGCGTGTCATTGACGGGCGTGTCATGGAGGGGGTGAAGACAGACTCCGACCATCGGTACATCCGGTTTGACGTCTCCGCCCAGACCTCGAGCGCGCTGGTCCGACAGGCCCCGAGTGGTCCGCGGTGGGCGCTGAAGTGGCTGGACTGGGAGCTCCTCCTGGAAGCCTCGAACGTGCAGGCCTGGGTGTCATCACCGGACAGGCCTGCTGATATTAACGACGAGGCGGAGTGGTTCCGGGAGGCCATGTCCGAAATATGTGACGTGGCAATGCCCCGTGTCCAGCCTGGACGCACCTGGCGCCAGGTGTACTGGTGGTCGCCGGAGTTAACAACTCTGCGCGAGGCGTGCGTTGCTGCGCGACGCCTGTACACCAGGCACCGCATGCTCCGTATTCGCCCTCCGGATACGGAAGCCATTCAGGCGGAGCTGTACGAGGGTTACAGAGCGTCGAAGACCGCCCTGCGAGCGTAGATACTGCGGGCCAGGGTACTGGCCCGTGAGGAGACGCTGGGGACTCTGGACAGGGACCCGTGACAGACGCCCATACAAAATGGTGCGGGAGAAACTTCGCCCATGAGCTCCCCCCCTGACGCAGTGAGTCTCCGGCCTCAGCTTGTAGAGGGCGTGGTGAGCGCTCTGTTCCCTTCGCGAGGAGAGCATACTCCTCCGCTCATGGCTCCGCCTCCTGCGGTGCCAAATGTGGACCACGTAAACGACGACGAAGATGCTCCTGAGGTGACCGAGGTAGAGGTAAGAGTGGCGGTACGTAGGCTGAGTGCCAAAAATACCGCCCCAGGACCCGACGGGCTACCTGGAAAAGCCTGGGTCCTGGCTTTGCAGGCTCTCGGGCCTCGACTTAGAGGGCTCCTAAGCGCATGCTTGGAGGGGGGCCAGTTTCCAATTCGTTGGAAGACGGGGAAACTGGTCCTCATTAAGAAGACGGGGTGCCCTGCGGACTCTCCGCGCGCGCGGATTTGGTGGACAGCCAGTTTGGTTTCCGCATGGGGCGCTCTACGGTGGACGCCATCATGCGCGTGCGAGCCCTCACGACGGGGGATGCTGTGGCCCAGGGTGGGGTCATCTTGGCGGTGTCTCTAGACATCGCCAATGCCTTCAATACCCTGCCCTGGAGTTGCATCAGGGAGGCACTCCGGTATCACCGGATGCCGACCTACCTCTGTCGCATAGTCGAGGCCTATCTGACGGACAGGGCCGTCATCTACCCCGGTCACCAGGGAAAATGGAACCGGCGTGAGATGTCGTGCGGTGTCCCACAGGGATCGGTCCTCGGGCCGCATCTGTAGGACATCGGGTACGACTGGGTGCTGCGCGCCGACCTCCCTAGTGGCGTCAGCGTCGTTTGTTACGCTGACGACACGCTGGTCCTGGCGCAGGGGAAGTCGCACCAGGCGGCGGCCGAATTAATGACACGCGGGGTTGCGACAGTCATTGAGAGGATCTGGCAATTGGGACTCGAGGTGGCCCTGCACAAGTCCGAGGCTTTGTGTTTTCATGATCCTCGGAACGCGCGACTGTCGGGTTCCCAAATAATGGCGGGAGGGGTTCACATCAGCGTCGAGTCGACGATGAGGTACCTGGGACTCGTCTTCGACAGCCGGTGGAACTTCGTTGAGCATTTCCGACGTTTGGCTCCCAGATTGGACCGGGCCGGGGCTGCCTTGAAGCGGCTCCTGCCCAATCTAGGGGGTCCAAATGCCTCCTGCCGGAGGCTCTACGCGGGGTTCGTGCGGTCCATGGCCCTTTACGGGGCACCGGTGTGGGCGCGTTGATTGAGGCTCCGACCAGCACGCCGGTTGAAGAGTCTGACACGCCCTTCCGCTCCGCCCAGAGCGGGAGAGGTCATTTGATGCTTTCCCACCCAATAAAAAAAAAAAGTATCAGAACTAATTTTCTGTGGTATACCGTAAAAAGACAAATATTTCATCAACGCTCTAACCACTTCAGGTGTTGAACGAGATGGAATTTCTATGGCTTGACCTGACTTACTAAAAGCATCAATTAAGGTTAAATAGTATTTCGATTCTATGTTAGACAGGTCTATAAATATTTCTTGAAAAGGTGCATGCTGAGTTTGTGTAAGTTGCAATAAGGGTTTAATGAGTTTCCTATCATATTTAGAAGTTTTACAACGGTCGCATGAGTTGATAATGGCGGAAACGGTTTCAAACAAAGTATGCGAATAATAGTTACGACGAATCCGTTTAATGGTTTCGCTAATGCCACGATACCATGTCTTGCCTTCGTGTAATTTAATTACTATAGCTTTTTGTTCCTCCTCATCTTCAACGTAAACAACACGCTCGGTACATTCATAGAAATTAACCACATCTTTCTTAAACAGAGAAATTATAATGTTACTGAAGTCTTTTCTAAGTTTTTGATTTTCAAAATAAATGAAATATTTAATTTTTGGTTTTATGTAGTCTTTTAAAAATTCTGTGATGAGATTAGAGTTATGAAGGGGCAAAAATACCTATAGAACCATCTGTTTATCTCTAGATAAATCTTTTACTTGAATCTCATTACGAAACCAGCTAAAGACAAGTATTTGATTAGGTTTGGTATCTATCGCTTCGTTTAAGATCGGTATTCCATTGGATTCGAGATTTTTGGCTGAATGCACTGTTTGTATGGAAGAAGACTCAGATGGTATGGGCTAATGAGGTAAATTGTGAAGAACTGTCTCAGTTTCTGGTATACTTATTGGGCTAGCTGTAGCAGTTCTTTCAGAGTCAGATATGGAAATAGTTTCAGAACCGTCCGTACTTTGTCTGGTCATGTCTTTATGTTCATCTATATTAACAATCATTGAGCTATAGTCTGAATCGTCGGCTCCTTTTAGGGCATTTAGGCGAATGCAAGATAGCGCATCTGCGTTTAGGTTTTGTTTGCCGTTTTTATATATAACGTTAAAATCATATTCTTGTAAACGTAAACGCCAACGTGTTAACTTGCTATTTGGTTCCTTAAGTTGAAATAACCAGACTAGGGGCCTGTGGTCAGTGTAGATGTCAAATTTGTATCCGTACAAGTAGGGCCTGAAGCGTTTTGTGGCCCAGACAATTGCCAACAACTCACGTTCAATAGTACTATATCTCTTTTCTGTATCTTTCAATGTTTGCCTAGCATAAGCTATGGGCTTGTCGCCGCCTATAGGTCCCTGTAATAAAACAGCACAAATGGCGACTTCAAAGGCGTCAGTGGTTAATACAAACGGTTTATTCATGTCAGGATATTGTAATATAGGTGCATTAATTAGAAGTTCCTTACATTTTTCAAAAGCCTCAGTGTACTTTTGATCCGTCACAACCTTCTTACCCTTTTTCAAACAAGCTGACAAAGGTTGTGTAATTTTGGAGAAGTCTTTAATAAACCGCCTGTAATATCCCACAAATCCTAAGAATCGTTTGATTTCGGTCTGTGTCCGTGGTAAGGGATAGTCAAGAACTACCTGTATTTTATTATTATTTGGTCGAAGTCCGTCTTTAGTCTGTGTATGTTCTAAGTACTGCACTTCTCTGCGTAAAAATTCAGACTTAGCTAATTGAACCTTAAGATTAGTCTGACGTAGTCTATCAAACACAGATCGTAATCTCTGAATATGTTTTAAAATACCACTAGAGTATATTAGAATATCATCTAAGTAGACCATACAATGTATACCTTGCAACCCTCTTAAGACGTTGTCCATTGTCCTTTGAAAGGTCGCTGGAGTGGTTTTGAGGCCAAATGGCATACAGAAGAATTCGTAGTGCCCATTTTGTGTAGAAAACGCTGTTTTCTCGCTGTCAGAAATCTCAATTTGGTGGTAACCGGAGGCTAAATCTAGGGTTGTGAAATAATTGCTTTTGCCAAGTTTGTCAAATAAGTCGCATATGTTGGGAAGTGGATATTTGTCACCGATTGTTATGTTATTGAGTCGGCGATAGTCTACAACCATTCTATATTTCACTTGACCAGAAGCATCTGGATTTTTGGGAACCAAATGCACAGGTGCACTCCAGGGTGAGTGTGATTCGCGGATCACATTGTCCTTGAGAAGTTTTTCAACCTGTCGTTCGATTTCTTCAGCCTATGCTGGAGCCTGCCGATATGGTTTGGTTTAAACAAGATCTTCATTAGTGGTTCGTATATGATATTTAACTTGATTTGTAAAGGTTAAGGGTAGCTCTTCAAAGTAAAATATGTCTTTGTACTCGTGGCATAATTTACTGATAAGGTCACATTCTTCTTGATTAAAGAGGTCAAGTCGCAATTTATTCAAATTGTCTGTCAGTAATGAGTCCATCTCTACATCAGTTAAATCAGTTATATTAATCCCTATACACTCGTTAGAAAAATGGATAACCTCGAATGGAAGAGTAATAATTAAAGTCATTTCAAGATCAATTGCGTTCTGTATAACAGTAGAAGCTAAGTTATTTTCACATTTAACAATTGCAGCTGGCATTCGGACGCCTTCATAAATCTGTTTGTAATCTAATAAGGCATAGCCATCCTTCTGATTAACAGGTAATTTCACTCGATGTTCCGTCCGCGGTTCCAGTCTAAATTCAAGGTCAGTGGAATAGATTATAGGAATGTTGACGCCGTTTGTTTTTAAAGTCTTGTGCTTAAATGATAAATTAGCATTGAGTCGAGACATAAGGTCCATTCCAATCAACCCGTCATATCTGTTGTCCACATCATAAATATAAAATTTATGATAACCATCATCATTAAAAATGGAAAATAAGGGAATTTTAGCTGCTTCATAATGTTCACTAGTTGCATGTATGCTTGTAACTGCAAATGGTTCATAAAATTTTAATTGAGGAAAATACTCATTAGCTTTCCTGGGACTTATAAAAGATCGTGTGCTTCCTGTGTCCAGCATAAATTTGCCATTTATCTCGGGAATATATATGTATGGATGTTTTAGAAGCGCCAAAATTAAGTTCTATCATTTCCGGCGGGTTTGTATTGAATTTATTTGAAAATTTTGGACAGTTTCCGGATCACTGTTATTTTCAGTTGACTGTAATTGTTCAGCAGTTTTAGTAAAATCTACGCTAGGCTTCTCGTCTTCTGTGTACATATTTGTATAGTCATAGTCACAGTGTGTCGCCATATTATGTGGGTAATCGTCGTATCTAGGGTCGTAGTAGTATTGTTCGTCATCCGTGTAAAGTTCATTTACAGGAAATCCTTGTTGTTGCTTAACTGGTACTGGAGCAGTTCTCATTGTTACGTCTCTATCGTATAAATTATTGGTTAGGCGATAGGCTGAAGCTTGAACGGGTCTATATCCAAATTGTGCTGTTGGGGGTCTGTAGCCAAATATTCCTACTTGAGGTCGAGAGTCTAATTGCTAGGGATGCTTTTTATCAACGACTGGTGGTCCAAATTGAACCATTTGTGGTCGTGAACCAATATGTTGATTTGGTGTATTTGGGGGTACAAAATTTTGATTTGGTATACCAAAATTAAATTGAGTTTGGTTTGTAAAAGGTCTGAAATTATTATTTTGTAAAGGGGGCAATGTGTTAAAAGGCTTTAGATTGGGTGAATTAAAAACAAATCCTTTATCGCGTGATGGCAACATATGACCTTGCGGTCGGTGTTGCAACATTTTGTTACGTAAATTATATTGTTCCTGAAAGTTAATCTCTTCAAGGACATATTTTAAAGCTTCTTCTAACGTAGTAGGGTTTTAATTCGAACAATCCGCACCATATGTTCTGGTAAATTATACATGAAGACATTATGTGAAGTATTGTTATAAATTATTTTCTTAGCTTCTCTTAACGTTGTAGAGCTGTTCTGATTCACTTTTGAAATTAATATAGCACGAATGTCTTGAATTCCACTGCAAAACTGTAAATATGACTCACTTTGTTTGATTTTTAGGGTTTCCAGCTCAATAGCTATGCATTCTTCGCTCCTGGGGTCACCAAAATGTTGGATCGATAAAGATTTTAATTCGCTATAGGTTTCAAAATCACCTCTTTCACTAATTAAGGCTGCCGCTTTAACCCGTATAATCCGTAGTCCCTTGATATTTTCCAATAACAAATTCGCACTTTCTTAAAAATAAACTAAGCAAATTAGTATTACCGCTAAATTCAGGAATTAAGTTTAAAACATCCCGGGGTATCAAAGATTCAGCAAGTTGCATAGATAATGGTGTTTCTATCCGAGCCGACGGGGCTCCACCGGTTGTCGCGAATACAGGAATCTGGCCTTGATTCATTTTAAATAAAATCGTAAAAAGACACAAAAGATAAGCAACAATTTATAGTAAACAAAATTAAAATTAAAAGTAGAATACAAATTCCACAAATTAACAAACTAAATTAAAATTCAAAAGAAAATCTTATAAAAATGTTAATGTTTGCTGTTATAATAGCGTGAAATGATAAATGATAAATGATTTTATTTCTGTAAGTAGGTTTGTACAAACACTTTTACACGTGAATCATATTTTTTTAAACTAGATGAGGTCAGCGTTTCCTATCTGACTACTCTGAGAAGAAAGGCCGAAACAAACTCAGAGGTCACAGTCTCTTTTAAAGTCCAGACATAATCTTGGTCAGATCATGTGAAGACCATGTAGATTGGTATCTGAAATGGTCTTTTGAGGAAAGAACCGCACAGATTGAGTGGACCTGTCCAGTCAGTGCACGCATTTGTCAGTAATCGTGCAGCTCAACTCAGGAAGTCAGGACTTAAGGAACTCAACGATTCGACGAACAATACCAAAGAAAGGACATTTGGGTAGACCACATAAATTACTCAATCTTCCAGATCATGATTAAAATTAACTGCAAAAAAAAAGCAATGACCCACATAATCCTCACATTCACAATAATTAAAATAACATAATACTTTACAAGTAAATACTCATGTCATTGTGTATATAAAATTCAACAATGTCAATGTGTATATAAAAAATCGGACATAATGTTTGAGAACCATGAGGATTGGTGTCTGAAATGGTCTTTTGAGGAAAGAACCACAAAGATTAAGTGGACCTGTCCAGTCAGTGCACGCATTTGTCAGTAACCGTGCAGCTCAACTCAGAACTTAAGGAGCTCAACGATTCGACGAACAATACCAAAGAAAGGACATTTGGGTAGGCCGCATAAACTACTTAAACTGCCAGATAAATAATATAACTGAAACAATGACCCACATAGTCCTCATATTCTCAATAATGAAAATAATCTATTACTTTTTACAGTAAATATTCATGTCTAAAATAGCTATCAAAATTGTGTTTGTTTCTAGAATTTATATTGTGGATATCACTGTATTTTTTAAACAGATTAATATTTTTATGTGCATACAAAAGATTTTCATAAATATACTGAGAAGGCACAGTAATTATATTAATCTTTTTAAATTTATCTCTGAGGGAGTGTCTGGGACTTAATTTATAGATTGAACGAATTGCCCTTTTTTTAACCGACTTCACAAAAAGGAGGAGGTTCTCAATTCGTCTGTATGTTTTTTTTTATTTTTTTTATGTGTGTAGCTCATAACTTTTTTCTGGGTGAACCGATTTTGATGATTATTTTTTGATTTGATAGGTGGTGCTTCACATGTGGTTCCATTTAAATTTGATCAAGGTCTGACCAGTAGTTTTTGCATTATCCTTAATACTGCATATTTTTTCAACTTAGTTTATATGGATGATGTGTTAATAATTTCCTGTCACTGTTATTTACACACCAAGTAGTGGTATACGAATTTGTGTGGGGTAGGTACCGCAACTAAAAAGTGAAAAATAAAAACTTTTTTACAAAAAAACAACCGACTTTCAAAAAAAACACTAAAAGACGTGAAAAATAACTTTAATTTCGGAAGTCGGTGAACAATAACGAAAATACAAAACCAAAGACACCGACTTCCGAAATTAAAGTTATTTTTCACGTCTTTTAGTGTTTTTTTCAGTTAAACCACGAATTTTTCTAACGGCGTATGCTGCAGAGCTAAGCTTTTTTGACAATTTATCTATGTGGGGGCCCCATTGAAGCTTGGTATCCAAAGTTATGCCTAAGAAAACTGTGGTATTTTCGGGTTTTAGCACTTCACCCTTTATGAGAACACTAGTTTCTACTTGTCTAACATGAGGTATCGTAAACTTAATACATTTAGTTTTTTTCTCGTTAAGAAGTAGGTTAATAACATTAAACCAGTTAACTACTATTGCAAGGGTGCTATTTACATTGTCAGTAATCAGCTGCTGACGTTTCAGTTTAAATAAAAGTGAAGTGTCGTCTGTAAATAACACTATATCATGTTTATCCTTTATGAGGTAAGGCAAGTCATTTATATAAATAAGAAATAAAAATGGCCCAAGAATTGAGCCCTGGGGGACCCCCATTCTTACTACCGATCCGGGTGATGTTTTTCCATTAACATCAACTCTCTGAATCCTATCACTTAAGTAAGAAGTAAGAAGATCCAGAGAGGCGTTTCGGATTCCGTAGTGGTGCAGTTTCCTGATCAATGTTTCATGAAGAACACAATCGAATGCCTTGGACAAATCGCAAAAGATTCCCAAAGCATCGCATTTGTCCTCCCATGCATCATAAACATGTCCTAAAAGTTCAACTCCGGCATCAGTAGTCGAACGACCCCTCGTAAAACCGAACTGTTTGTTAGGCAGTAATTTGTGTTTATAAAAAAATCCTTGCATTTGATTCAAAATAAGTTTTTCAAAAATTTTACTAAAGGTAGGTAGTACTAAAATAGGTCTATAATTAGTAGGGTCTGATGTACTACCCGATTTAAATAACGGTATTATTTTACTGTTTTTCATAAGATCAGGAAACTCACCACGGTCAATACAATTATTAAAAATAACAGCTAAAGTAGGTGCTACAATGTTTATTATCGACTTAGCAACGTCCACAGAATTACCCCATAGATCTGCGTTCTTTTTAACATTTAATGTGTGAAAGGTTTTAATTATATCTTTGCAGGTCATATTTGGAAATGAAATTCAGAATCACAAACAGGAACGTTTTCCTTAAGTAAAGACTCTGCAGCAGTGGGTGATGAGTTTAGAGATTTAGTAGTGGATACGGAAACATCTGCAAAGAAATTTTCAAAGGCCGCGGCGACTTGTGAATCTGAATTAATTATATTGTCATCAATATCAAGCCTGTAGTTACTACATCGGTTGCATGACCTTCCCGTTTCGCTGTTAATGATACTCCATCCATGTCATTATAATTACATTACTACTATTTTTAATTTTTGAACTCAAATAACGTGTCTTGGCCATACTACAAACTTTTTTAAATAAGATACTATTCATTTATTTTATTAATAAGCTACTAAATACCTAGTTCATTAATTTCTACCATAAAAAGTTTTCACTAAATTTTCCAGTTTTTATGAAATAACACAAACAATAAAAAGTTTATCTACATTATTAGTGTGAGGAATTAAGAAGGAAGTAGAAGGTTACGCACTGTCCAACCGCCTTATAAATTATTATCATCACTGCTCACCTACGTTATCGTTGCGCGTTATCTAAACTTATTTATTTGGTTCAAGGATTGCCAAGAACGTCTCACTGATTTTAAGTAACGACGGCTCTACGTTACCACTCGCGAATAAGTTCCTTAGTGTTCTTTTTCACTTTTCACAGTTTTTCACACTTGACTTTCCGCGAAGGCAACAGTTTACGGCAATCCTACCGGCTGCACCAGTTAAATTTCGGGAGCGTAGCGATGACTCCAAATAAAACTGTAGGACTCGTTTAACTAAGAGTTTATTTGAATAAACGACCAGAGCATACAGAGTTTGATGTAAGATTCCTTATTCTATTTAATTTAACACATACATAGTACTTACAGCTAAGCTGGTGGTCACTCGCACCTTCACATCACGCCATTTCTGGCTGGTAAGGGCAAAGACGCAACGTAAGAGCTTATGGCTCTACCACAGCGATACGGTAGTTTCGGAGAATGTAAGTAGATTATTTATATTATTGTATTTGTTTATATTTATTATTTTTTCTGGCAACTTATTAGACGTATATATTTTTACCGAAATGGCATAGGTACTTGAGGAGTGATTTTTAATCGGGATGTAGGTATGTTTAATCTTTCTTTTTCTTTTTTTTCTTTTCTGTTTTGTAGGACTTCTCTCTTTGTGTAGAATTCCGGGTATCCACGTACTTTACAGAGTTCAAAAATGTATAGGCATGGTAGGGTTTAAAAAATAATTCCTGGTAGTGGGGTTTACAGCTATCCGTTTGTTCAATATTTACTACAATTCTAATAAGTTTTTTTTGTAAGGTAAATAGTGTGGGTGCGTCTGTACTATTACCCCATAATATGACACCGTATTTAAGGCATGCATAGGCATATGCATAATATGTTACCAACGCAGTATTAATGTCTGTAGCATTTTTGAATTCTTAATATTAGATATTAGATATTAGATATTAGATAATTTTGCTTAAAAAACATTGTATATGCGACTTGCGTTCGACACATTTATGTGTGTGTCTATGTCTAGGCCTAATAGGGTGAATTTCTTTACTACATCTAACTTATTATTTTTTAAACACAAGCTTACTGTTAGAGGTTTTTTTGGTCGTGGGTAGTATGTCATTATTTTTGTCTTGCTAAAGTTAATTTCTAGGTTATGTTCCGTCATCTAAAGTGTTGTAGCGTCAAGTATTGAATTTAGTTTATGGTTTAGGTTGATATTAGTTTCGCATGAGGCAAGAATGGATATATCATCCGCAAACAAGACACAAACGTTTATGTATACTAAGAATAGGAAGCAGCCTATTACACTGCCCTGTGGAATTGAAGCGGTGATTGACATGTTTTCGGATCGGAACTATTATAATTCCACTAATTGCTCTCTATGCTGTAAATATGACGCGAACCTTTAATGACATTTACCACGGATCCCTATGCCATATAATTTGTTCAGTAAAATGTTGAATTGTACTTTGTCGTAAGCTTTTGTCATATCATGCAGTAATCCTATTGCATATTTTTGATGTGAAACATCTATAGCTGCAATTAAAACTGATTTTTGGCGTGACGACGCGTCGCCACGCTATGCATATTACTTGTCTATATTGCAGGCAAAACTCATAACCAGTCAAAAGTACTTTTAACTAGCAAAATCAGACAAAACTACTTTTGACCAACGTGTTCAGTCAAAATTACTTTTGCCTGATTTTTTCAGTTAAAAGCACGTTTGACCGATTAAGAGTCTTGACTGTGACATCTATACGTATACTATAATATTATATACAGGTAACGTATGTGAGTTTGTGAGGTTGTAGGGGGTAATCTCTGGATCTACGGAACCGATTTTGAAAATTATTTTACCAATAGAAAGCCAAGTTATTTGTGACTGTCATAGGCTATACCTATATAATAACCCCAAAAATGAAAACACTTTTTCGTGGTAGTCGAATTTGCAAAGTAAGTCAAAGAAAAAATGGTCGAACGAAAATGTTTCTTACGAACGCTGCTTTAACGATAACAGATATATGATTGAGTTCTAGAAAAAAGTTGTAGAGCTTGATAATATCTACAAAAAAATCAGCGACAGCATATGTCTTTTATATTTAAGTCACAAAGTAGTTATTTATAAAAAAAAAAAAAACATTAGGTCATGTTTATGGGTAAGTAATATATGATATAATTACAAAATCTCTAATATTTACAAGATATAACAACTAAATCTATAATTTAAAATTTTATTTGATAACCGATAACCGATCGACCGGTTGGGATAAACGATTGATATAATTTTAAAGCATAACATACATTAAATATAAAATCGTGTGATATACCACTCAAAAGACATAAAACCTATTTAGTCTAATATGATAAAACGCCTAGTAAAGAACACAAAATGCAAGCAAGCATGCAACATGCAGCAGGCATGGTTTCTGTCACGGCTCCGGCGCTGCGGGGCTCCGGCGGTCCCATGCGAGCTTATCGTCGAAGATGTGTTTCACGCTCGCGAGTGTTGAAACCACCTGCTCCTCAGCTCGCGACCCGCCTCGCCCTTCCGCGCCTACGCGATTTTAAATAACACTCTAGGGGTAAGGCAGACAAGACTACGTGGTGTCGGTTTTGCAGCGATTCGTTTCTGTCACGCCGCTCCCGCAGCACGCTCGCTTCACTCGCTCGCCTTCGCGCGTTAATGGTCACTGTTCTAACCAAACCTAACCCAAATGATTCACCAAAATAGAGGGGACCTGGCACTCCGCTCCACCCCCGCCTTAAGGCGGTACCCCGACCAAAACCTTGCCATAGTGTGTTTTTCAGAGGCTATTAACTCATTCACTATAGGTAATAAACTACATATAAAAGCACATTATTAATATTCGTTATCCTATAATGACATTGCTCGTTCTTAATTGTTTTTATGTGATGTAAATACAATTAAAATCTCCTTAAAAAAAAGTGACTAAAATTATTGATTGCATGCATCTTTTCTTAAAGGTGACGTTCTAATAATTTAAGGATTACACTAATGGATAGATAGTTTAAAAAACTAAATAATTGTCGTGTTAATTTATTTCAAAAGCTCACTTGTCTTTTTTTATTAAAATAATTCCACAATGTTTGAGAATTCTATGATAAATGGGCGTACGCAGGGAGCGGGACAGAGCGAGATTCAGCGACGGAACAAAGAAGGACCGAATGCTCAAGGTCGTTTGGTCAGGGAAGCGCCTTAACCTTCTAACCTAATATAACTCATCCGAGTCGGATTGCTTTGAATCGGGGTGTTAAGCATAAAGATGGTATCAATATTATTTTACACGGTAGGCCTAATGATTTTCGATTAAATAAACGTTATATCCAATAACGTTATACAAAAAGAGTTTTAGAGTTTAAAAATGTTATATCTAAAGAAATTATATCAACAGTTGGTATAACTCAAGTTTATTATGTCTTGTGAACGTAATTGAAATGAAAATATACCAAATAACTTTAAATGATATGAGACGCACCCCATGTTTATTGGTCATATTATCAACGATTATGAATTCTTATCAAAATAAGTAAATCTATAGTATCCCGTCAAGATCTCTTTTACACTCACTATTAATAAGCCAGGGTCAAACATTCTCTCTGGTGGGCATTGAACTGAGAAAGCAGCGTTTTTCTCATGGGCTTATACATATAGGCATAATTATGTTGGCTTATCTCGGGTCGGAACTCCTGAAAGACAATATATTTTGGTACCAAATAATAACATTACATCTAATATACTCGTAGTATACAGAGAAGTTTTGAACAATTAAAATAAACATAATTTATTCAATAATAATCATTTCATTCACTCATTTGCAACCTGATAATATAGCCAAATTGGCATGCAAATACATACATACATAAGCAGTAAAAATATAACCCTCCTTTTGGCAGTCAGGAAATAACTCATAGCATTCAGTACTAACCGAACCGCAGTCATAATTTCAACACAAGTAAAAATGTTTACTGCCCGGCGAAGTGGGCACGGGTCAGCTAGTACAAAATAATTTCGATGTTTCACATCTGCCAGGTGTCCCATGACGGTTCACAATTTTTGGAGTTGATGATATCGAGGGCCTCTTGAATGTATTTATAGACGGCCAGGATAGTGGATCAGTTTTATCTGAAGCCATTTTGATACACGTTATTTAACGACTGTCAAAATATAATACAATATATTAATATTGTATTTTTCACAAAAATCGTACTCGTCGACACGGTTGCACATGGCTTTTTCAAATATTTTTGATGCTGTTGGCAGTAGAGCGATGGGGCGGTAGTTATTGGGGTCAGTTTTTTGTATTTTTCTTGTGTATAGGCTTTATAAGGGCCTTTTTCAAGAGGTTGGGAAAAACGCCTTCCCCGAAAGATTGCTTTACCAGTTTGTATAATGGAAGAGTTAATCATTTGCACATTGTCTCAATAATATAGGTGGAAGTTCGTCAACGCCATAGCTCGACTTATTTTTTAAGTTTTTTATTAATGCATTCACCTCGTAAGGATCTGCTGGATTCAGAAAGATCGAATTCTTTGTTGTAGACATTATGGGTATTCCTTTCGGTTTATTGCCGGATGGGTTCGCGCTAGTTTTCCTAATAGAAGCAAATAAATTATTAAAGATATTAGCTACCTCTTTGGGCGCCGAAGTCATAATTATTATTATTGTTTGTTTGTAGATTTATATTCTGTTTTTCACTTCTCATCTTTGTGTTTCTCCATTCCTTCACTATTCCCCACATTGTTTTAACTTTCTTTCTTGACTTTATCATTTTATGTATACAGTAATAAAAAAAATCTAAGTTATGTAAACATTAAATACTTTACGTATTTGATGTTTCGATAACTTAGATATTTTTTGTATTTGTTGATAGAATGTTTCTTCTTGTCTTCTATTCCAAAACATGGTTATAATTAATAGGGTTTCTTTAGTTAGTTCAGTAGCACATACCTCTATAACATATTCTATAGACATGTCCGTTATGTCTTTAAATAGAATTTGTTCTAAATCCAAGTTAGAAAGTACTCATATGTCACCAATTAGAGATACAACATGTGGTGTACCCCAAGGAACTGTCCTTGGGCCCTTGTTGTTTCTCATATATATTAACGATTTGTCAAAATGCACTGAGCATCAAACTGTTTTGTTTGCCGATGACAGTACACTTATTGTTCCATGCAAGAATATAGAAACTTATGAAGATGACATAAACAATTCCATCCATTGGATCATAAATTGGTTACTTATAAATAAATTAAAAATAAATATAGATAAGATAAAGCTTATGACATTATATCAAAGAACAAAAAAACTGAACTTAAGCATAGCATATACAGATCAAATAATAGCTGAAACAAGCAGTGCTAGATTTCTGGGACTTCACTTGGATATTCATTTAAACTGGAAATGTCATGTAGAAGCTGTATGTAAAAAACTAAACCAGTACTCATATGCAGTCTACAATCTAGCAAAAATAGCAAATGAATCCGTTGTTCTAATTTCTTACAAGGCCTATGTCACATCTACATTGCGTTTTGGAATAGTATAAATTCAATTTGATAACAATGTATAATTGCATAGCACATGTGTGAGCACTATGTACCTACTATAAAGCCACCATTTACTAGGCTCGTCTTTCATTGACTTGAATGTGCCCTTGTCAGCTGAGAGTATGTCATGCTCACTCAAATGTCTCGCTGGTGGTGGCGTGTGTGTTGGATCATTAAGCTCTCTTCAAAATGGTTGAGCTGAATGGTGCTGATCCATACGTCATGTTCGTGAACGGGCGCCGTCAGTAGAGACTGGTCAACTCTTGGCTGCCACGGCTTATTTAAATTTAAATTTTTGAATTGTTTTTTTTATCTTTTTTATTACGGATACTTTAAACGTGCACGTCTTTCTACATCGTTCTCACGTTTTTAATTTGAACATGAATGATGTAAACAATTGATTTTTGTATCTATATGTTGATTTAAAAGAGTGTCCATGGAGTTTCTTGCCCGTTCTTCTCCATAGGTACCTACGCTTTGGAATGGGCAACTAGCTTAATTTTTCTGACTGAATAACCCTTTGACAATTCAAAAGTGCCTGTAATTGGTTTATTCGGTTTCTTTGAGTTTGAGTTTGAGTTTATATTGGGGAAATTCCACTGACAAAGAAATTGCGTTTAAGGCCCAAAAAAAATGTGTGCGTGCTGTGTTTAAACTTAAATCAACTGTAAGCCGTATTCCATATTTCAAAATATTTAAAATCTTAACATTGCCCTGTACGAGTATGTACATTTTTGAGACAGCAGTATTTGTCAAATCCAACATCTATCTGTTTGAAACATTGAAATCTAAGCGACGCAAAAGAGAGATATGCGCTAAGCCACATAGCACTGCTCTTTATACAAAAGGTTTTCTAGGAATGGCACCTAAGATTTACAATAAGATCCCTAGACGAATTACAGAAATAGACAACATATTATATGATTGTAAAAAGGCTTTCCTGAAAATATTAAATGAAAAAACATATTATACGGTGAACGAATACCTAACTGACATATTATAATTACCTTTTTTAGTATTATTGTAATTTATTATTTATTGATTTGACAATTTATACTAGAATTTATTATTATTATGTTTAATTGGAATGATTTTAATGTATCGGCAATTTGAATTAGAATTTATTTGTTTGATAATTATATTATAATCTGCATGTTTGTGCCAAAATAATATTTGTACGCCAATGACGGCTAGACATAGTGTTCTTTAATAATAGGTTGGGGAAAAAGTTTCTTCGCATTTTTTAAGAAAATTCAAAACATTTTTTAATATAGTTTATTTACATTTAACTAAAGTATGTAGGTACCAATTTGTTCGATAACTTTTTGACACCTTGCAGGTAGGGACATGATCCCATTGCTATAGAAATTTTGGGACTTCTGATCAAAATACCGCGACAAGTGGTTTTGGCAGTCCTCTCGTGATGTTAACCTGACACTGCCTAAAGAATTCTGAAGAGACCGAAACAGGTGGAAATCTGAAGGTGCAAGGTCAGGACTATACGGCGGATGCATTAACAGGTCCCAGCCAAACTCTCTTCATTTTTGCTGAGTGGCTAAAGATGTGTGAGGTCTAGCGTTATCATGATGAAAAACCACACCCCTTCTGTTGATTAATTCCGGCCGCTTTCTCTCAACTTCTTGCTTTAATCTCAGTTGTTCGCAGTAGAATTCAGAATCGATGGTCCTGCCTGGTGGTAACAGCTCATAAAGAATAATGCCCTTCCAATCCTACCACATACACAGCATCACCTTGTTGCGAGTTAACCCGGGTTTCGCCACAGTCTGTGAAGCCTGACCGGCCTTTGACCACGACCTTTTTCGCACGTTCTTGTCGTACGTGATCCACTTTTCATCACCAGTTATCAGCTTTTTCAAAAATGGTTCGGTTTCATTACGTCGCAATAAAGAATCACAAATGAGTACACGGTGCATTAGGTTTCTTTCAGTGAGCTCGTGAGGTACCCAAATATCGAGCTTTTTTGTGTACCCAGTTTTTTCAAATGTGCCAAAACGGTTTTATGGTCAATTCCCAGTTCTTCAGCTACGTCGTAACTACTGATAAGCCGATCTTGCTCCATTTTTTCAAAAATGGCATCCATTTTATCCGTAATAGGGCGACCAGAGCGACGTGCATCTTTGACATCAAAATTTCCGGATTGATAACGCTTAAACCAAATTTGTGCTACTCTCACAGACACTGCACTAGGTCCATAAACATCGCAAACTTTTTTCGCGGCTTGCGTTGCATTTTTACCTTTTTTGTAGTAAAATTTTAAAATTTATCGAATTTCTTCATTAGATTCACTCATCTTGACACTACGAAAAACAAATGAAAATCACACATTTTCCTAATTTGAATTTGGAATTATGTTCATTAAAATTTAAACTTTCAATGATACCAAAACCAGCCAGATACAAATAGTATAGCCAAAGAGATTTTATTACAAGTTCATACATACTATAATGCGAAAAGACTTTTTCCCCAACCTAATATTTACAACATCTGTACCTAACCTACCTATGTTCAACAAATAAAAATATTTGTATTTGTATTTTGTCTTTTCTCTGGATGCAGTCTATATGATCTTGATGTAGGATACAGATGCCTCCACCTGTTCGAGTGCTGCGACAGTAAGATGCTGCGAATTTATATCCAGTAAATTGAATAATATCCAGCTTTTCCTGCGAAAGCCAGGACTCCGAGATACCTATTGCTTTGTACGAAGAATTTTCAGTAGTGAAAACTTCAAGAATATCATGTATTTACAATAATTATTGTAAAGACTCTGAATATTTTGGAAATGTATTTTAAATGGTGTGCCGTCGTCGATTTTATTTACGAAATGTATAATTTCCAGTTTCATCCGTTACGGATGTGCGGCAAAGTTGGTCAATGCTACTCATCGTTATTAAGTATATCATTTCCCTGGTAGCTCGAATTTATTTGTTGACTTTTATTTGGTTTTCTTTAATGTTTGGAGGTTTTTCGTTTATGAATAATTTGTTATTCCTTATAATTGCATGGAGGCCATTTTTCCTGGCCATAAGTAGTTCTTCTCTCAGTTGTGCTCTCGCCTTCCGTGCATTTACATAAAAAAACTGAGATAAAAACAATCCAGTTCCTTGGAACCATTGGCTGCTGTTCACGATGTATTTAGTCATTCTTTTGCTGAGCAACTCAATAACCAGCAGCCTGTTATTTAAGTCTTTTTCCCCACTCTATACATGTCTTCAATGTTCAGGTATTTTTTTTTTTTGGTTCTGAAATCATCAAATGACCTCTTCCACTCTGGGCGGAGCGGAAGGGCGTGTCAGACTCTTACTGACTAAAACCCACCCATGTTCCTTCAATTGCCTGTGCGCGAGGGCCCCGGTAACTCTTTCGAACAATCCGCGACCCCGGCAGGCATCGCCCCTATCGGACCCCGTCAATGATGCTGACATCTCTTTGAGGCGCGGGTGGAACACGACGCGCCGTCGACCCGGGCCTGGTCCTTACCTGACGGCGAGCTGCCCATTGCTCGCCGTCCACAAGCCCGCGCCTACGGTTGCCGGGAGTCGGCAATCGACTCCCGACGCCCAGGGTGTTTCGTCCTGCGGTGACTAGGGGCGTGAGGGCGCAACGATTGCCTCACGCGCTCCGCCTCCTCCTTCGCGAGCATTACTGCTTTGCAACCCTGACAAGTCTACGTTAGCAATATCTCGGAATAGTTCTGTTAGTGTTTTATAAAGTTCGCTTTGGGGTTCTTTATAATAATCAGAGAGACCGTATAGTACAATGTTTTTATGATTTATTTCAGGAGTGTTTGGTGATTGGGGTGGATTGGTGGATAATTCCTTTATTTCTTTCTTTAGTGCCTCATTTTCAATACGAAGATTTTCTAGTTTTAGGTTGTTTGTTTCTATTTCTTGTTTTCTTTTGTTATTTTCCATGATTAAGTCGCTTGTTTTCTGATCAAAATCTTGTCTTAATTCGGTGATGGCTTTTTTGATTTCACCTTGTATTGTATTTTGCAGTTCTTCTATTATAGATTTATTATTTTCTTTCAAACATAGTACTATTAATTTGCTTACACTCTGCATGGATAGTTGGGTTTGTATATCTTTGAACATTTCAATATTTTCTTGAGTTCGCAAAGTATCTCCTATAAAAGTCTGGTCGTCAGAGCAAGTCATGTCGTCGTCGTTTGGGTTTATTACTATTTTTCTTACGGTGATATAGCTTCCCTCTATTGGTGTGGTTGGGTACTGCGTACATTCTGGGTCCCTCGCAGAACGAATTGGTGTGTCAGTGTTGCCAGTCTTTGGTATTTTGACAATGCAAGTCTAGCATTTCCAAGACTTTCTATGCTCTAAGGTCATTGTTTAGGTATAACAATCTAAAGAGACACCAGCGCATTCTAAATCAAATCTGCACTTGCATAGCGAACAAGTTAGTTTTTCTCTTATCGGTACTTTTTGTTGACATCCTGAGCAAAACGGAGTAGGCGTCATCTCGTAAGGTATTTATTTACTTCTAATCGACTACTGGTTACGGCTTCTAGTGTGGAGTAGCGAGAAATTTTGGATTTTTTGACTGGTGTCCGTATATTGACAATAGATGGCGTTGTATAAAGCCAAATCAAGCGAGATAATATTGAAAATAATTGGTATTTATTATGCACCTTTTGGGACTTTTCCTCCTTCTTTGTTATGGAATGATACAGTTTCGGAAGTAATTCAATCGTTTTGTGCTATATTTTCTGAATTCAAGGTTCGTTATTTATCCTGGTACTTTTTAACAGTTTTTCCCGTTAAACTGGATATTTCGTAACATCATCAATAACTATTATAACGGGAATATTTAAATAAAACGACGATTCAGTGAACAAGTAATGACCGGTGTGACCTTTCTTGACCTCTATCTTAGACATAGACAAGACACACAATTCTATTGAGCTTAGATTGACCATAGTTTTATTTGGTGTTGCCACAATAAGCTAACAACTTTCTAACAATAACACTCACTGCATATCTTATAAGTATTCACTGAAACACTCTATCGTTACTAACTGATCACATATACTATTTTTAATAAGTTTATCATACGGAGCTGTTTGTTTATGTGCGCACCGTAGCGCCCTCTCTCAGTCTTAAGGTCATGTCACTCCATATAAGTGCGTCGCCGTCGGTAGGTCTATTAATAACTGGAGCTATGCGGCGACAGTCTTAGGGTCATATCACTCCATAGTGCGTCACCGTCGGTAGGTCTATTAATAACTGGAGCCATGCGGTGACAGTCTTGGGGTCATGTCAGTCCGTAGTGCGTCGCCGTTGGTAGGTCTATTAATAACTAGAGCCATGCGGCGACAGTCTTATGGTCATGTCACTCCATAGTGCGTCGCCGTCGGTAGGTCTTTTAATAACTAGAGCCATGCGGCGACAGTCTTAGGGTCATGTCACTCCAAAAGTATTTCACTGACCTCATGGCAAGGGGTTTTACTTTCGCTGTAACTTCGTTTTATTTTCCTTTTTTCAGTGGCATTGTAGCAATCACAGGCTATTGGCCGATCTACTTAGAAAGAGTCTTGTCGAGCTAAGTTTTAACTAGTTTTGGTGGTTTTGGTGGGGATTTTGGGTTTTGGTTTTGGGGGTGGCGTAAAATCCCCACGTTATCGAGGGGATTTTGAATCGTATCATTATTTGTGATGAAATATGGATCCTACGAGTATACGATAATCGGAAACGATCATCACAGTGGTTAAATCCAGGAGAACCGCCTAAATCCTGCCCCAAGCGAAAGTTGACTCAAAAAAAGGTACTGGTTAGTGTCTAGTGGACCAACGTTGGTTTCATCCACTACAGCTTCCTAAGATCTGGTCAGACGACTACGGCAGATCTGTATTGCTGACAATTGGAAACCATGATGGAAAAGCTAGCCGTTAAACAGCTGAGATTGGTCAACCGCTCTAGCCCACTGCTGCTTCAGGACAACGCTAAACCACACACTGCACAACAGACGATGGCGAAACTAGAGGAGCTAGGATTGGAATGTCTCCGTTACCCACCATACTCCCCGGACCTTGCTCCAACCGATTACCACTTTTTTCGGAATTTGGATAATTTCTTAATTGAAAAAGAAAACAATTCAGATGAGGCAGTCCAAAACACCTTCAAAGATTTTGTTGATTCTCGCTGTCGCATTTTTTTCAGCAAAGGAATCAATGAACTCCCTATAAAATGGCAAAAGTGCATAGATCACAACGGTACCTACCTTGATTGATTAAATAAAAAAAAATAGTTTTGCTTTTTCCATATAAAACATCAATTTCATATTTAAGGACCTAATATTTGAATTAGCAATGGTCGTTAAAACAAATCCGCATTTGTTTCCTCGTATGGCAGACAAATATCCAAGAAATAGACGTGATGATAGCAAACTATGTGTACATGCATCAAAAACTGCACTTATGCACAAAAGTATTTTTTGCATGGCACCAATTATCTACAACAAATTGCCTAACAGTTGGAAAGAGCAGACTATACCTAAACTTAAACAAACAATGAAATTGTTTTTGGCACAAAAATAATATTATAGAATTACAGAATTTTTAAACGACTCCTGGTAATTATTATAAATAAATAAATAAAACTAACATTATAGTAAATATGGTTATTTAGTAGTGGAGAACTTAAATATGCATATAATATAATTTAAATAATTTAATAAAATATATTATACAGGGTGGAATTTTGTAATGCCACCTGGAGGGAAAGTACTCTTAATACTGCAGATAGAAAGTTTTACTCAAAGGAAACATTCCTTTATTTTTGAATAGAAAGCAAACTGCATTCAAAGATTTTCGAAAATTCTCTTCTCCCACACCCGGGAATCGAACCGGCTAAAATCTGAAAAAATTATACCCTGTACTTTTATTGCATCGATCGTTAGGGTCAATTATAAGGATGAAATCTCTCTAACAAACATGATAAATTGAATGAAAACCAGGAAATCTTAAATTAATTTAATTATTTACAAAAAATGGTAAACTAACTAATTAGTTGCTCGAAATGGGCTCCATTCTCTTGGATACACAAATTTATTCTTTTAACGAATTCATTTCTAGTAACCTTTAATAAAGTGTTGTGGTGAATATTATAAATCGTATTCTGAACTTCAACTCTCAACTCGTTGTCATTCGCATAAGATTTCATGTAAATTTGATTTTTTATATCCCCGAAAAAAAAAAAAAGGGGTGAGATCTGGCGATCTCGCAGGCCATCTGATTGTGCCGTTTGTACCAATCCAGGTATTAAAATGGTTATTAATGTAGGCAGTAGTGATTCTGCTGTTATGTGCTGGAGCACCATCTTGCTGTAGAATTATTTGGTTTCGCTCTTCCTCGGGGAAACCATTTAACTCGTTTCTTAAGAGATCCAGTATTTCAATATACTTGACAGTGTTTAAATGACCTTCGTACACGTGGACTAACACTACATTATTTCTCATAATTCCGCACCAAACGTTGAAAGAAAATCTTACTTGATTGTTAGTTTCATGAACACGAACAGGATTCACTCGAGACCAATAATGGTTATTGCGGCGATTGTACATGCCATTATTGCTGAAGTTGGTTTCGTCAGACCATACAATGTTACTCAAAAAATTAGGGTTTCGGTCAATTTCTCCAAGCATGTTTTCACAAAATTGTAATCGTCTGTCACGATCCCCAATATGCAATTTTTGCACCAACCGACCTTCACGATAGCATTTATACTTATACTTTTTCAGCACTTTAAGTACGCGAGTGTGGGTTGTTCCTAATTCATTGGCAGCATCTCTACTTGAAGCCTTTGGAAATGATTCAAAGTATGTTAAAACATCTAGTTCAAAATCGAAATAGTTTTGCTGAATAGTTTGCCGTCTCTTCTTGAAACCACCCGTATTCTTTAAATTTTCTACCATTCTTTTCAATACGAACCGAGTTGGTGCCTGTCGGTCTTGATATCTCTCTCCATACCACCGCAGAGCTAGATTCACGTTTTTGTTATTTAAAAAATAAGCTTCCATTAAATCAAACTGTTCTTGATAAGCCATTTTAACCGTGAGACAAAATGTGAAATGAGTTGTAAAAACAATCAAATGTGAATAACAACTATGACAATCTAATTTTCAAATTTTAATCTAACATTCCATATTTAAATTACCTCATACACGCAGCTACGAGTATGTCGCACAGGAGTCTGCATTACAAAAGATGGATGTTAGTTAAAGAGTTTAACTTGACTCATTGAATTTGTAACTTCAGATTTCCTGGTTTTCCTTTCATTTAATTTATCATGTTTGTTAGAGAGATTTCATCCTTATAATTGACCCTAACGATCAATGCAATAAAAGTACAGGGTATAATTTTTTCAGATTTTAGCCGGTTCGATTCCCGGGTGTGGGAGAAGAGAATTTTCGAAAATCATTGAATGCAGTTTGCTTTCTATTCAAAAATAAAGGAATGTTTCCTTTGAGTAAAACTTTCTATCTGCAGTATTAAGAGTACTTTCCCTCCAGGTGGCATTACAAAATTCCACCCTGTATACACTCGAGAGCAATGAATCCGGGTCACTTAAAGAATGTTAAAAATCTCGGAAACTAAAAATGATAGGTTAATGCAATAAATTGTATTTAATAGACAATGTAATACTCCTTAAATGAAAGTAAAAAAAATATGAGTCACCATACATTTTATTAACACAAAATTACATAAAGAAAAAAACTGCTGATCTCTCCTTAAAACAAAAATAGGAAACATGACATTTTTGAACTTTATTACGATTTTCTTGAATTTTAATACTTCGTATTGCCTCCTCGTGCTTCCATTACTGCGTTTACGCGGTTTGGCATGCTGTACACCAAGTTCCTTATACGATTTTGGGGAATATTCTCCCATTCCTCTGTGAGAGCAATTTTGAGCTCACGAAGCGTGATTGGGGGAGGGTTTCGTTGTTTTACGCATCTGCCTAGCTCGTCCCAAGCATGCTCGATCGGGTTGATATCCGGGCTGCGCGCTGGCCACTCCATACGAGTAATGTTCATCTCTTGAAGGTAGTCATTCACAATCCTACCTGTATGAGGTCGGGCATTGTCATGCATAAATATAGCATCCTCACCTAAATTGACCATAAATGGACCAACGTGATCATTGCGGATTTCTTCCACATATCTTACGCTAGTTAAAGAGCCGTTTTCTATGATCACCAGCTCTGTGCGACTTTCAGAAGAAATTCCGGCCCACACAAGTACAGACCCACTACCGTAGGCTACTTTTTCTTCGATGCATGCTTGCTTGAATCTTTCCCCTGGTCTTCGATACACTCTGTGCCTTCCATCGTGCTTGTAGAGCATAAATTTTGATTCGTCGGAGAACATAACTTTTGACCAATCTTCAATACTCCAATTTACGTGGCTCTGGGCATATCTTAGTCTTGAAATACGATGCCCACGCTCCAGTTTAGGGCCGTTTGCAGGTCTAAGGGGTTTTAAGTTAGATTCAGCAAGCCGACGTCTTACTGTCCATGCACTTGGGTTACTTCCTCCGAGGCGTCGAAACTGATTTGTGAGTTCAGTTCCGGTGAGAAAGCGATTTCGAAGCATGGTGTTCACCAAGTATCGTTCTTCTCGTGCTGTGGTACACCTGGTTCTGCCCGTTCCTGGTCTGCGTAGGTTAGAACCAGTTTCTTCGTAACGTCGGAGAACTCTTTATACTGTTGACAGCGACACACCGACAGTCCTGGCTGTATCGCGCTGACTCCTGCCGGTTTCCAGCATTGTAAGTATTCTGGTGCATTCTTCAGGCGTAAGCGACATAATTTCAGCTTGAATAATGAATATAGAGCACTATCAACATGGTTTATGTACCCACATAAATGACAGATTACAAACAAAAGCAAAACCAAATGCTGTAATTTCGTAGTTCCATCTTCGAAAGTGGCCCTTTTTCAAATTTGATTTTTTTATGATATAACTTTACAATAACTAAGAAGTTTTAATACCTTCATTTAAGGAGTATTACATTGTCTATTAAATACAATTTATTGCATTAACCTAGCATTTTTAGTTTCCGAGATTTTTAGGATTCTTTAAGTGACCCGGATTCATTGCTCTCGAGTGTACTTATATCACCTAGCGAACAGTCGTGTTTGTCGGTGAGCGGTGGACAGCAAAATCTTCCGTGCTGGCTTACTACAGCGTAAACCAGCTTCAAGCAGGTGATTTTTCACTGTTTGTAAGCACACACTATGTGCTGTTGCAGTTATGCGGGTGGATAAAAACGGATTAGCTCTGTGCCTTGCCGCGATGTCGTAGTGATGAGTCGAAGAATTCGCTTTCGGTTTTGGCCTACGTCGACGATGGTTTACTTCTCCAGAATCCGCATACCGATGGACCCATAACTGCACGGTTCTCCTCTATGGATAAAAATTAAATAATATTTAAAATAATGAAGATAAAAAAATTGGATTGGTGGATAAAGCATAGTTAATTAATTAATTACTTATATTGCCTCATAAATTCAAGATTTAATAATTTTATCAGAATCAAATTATGATAAAAAATAGCTTTCTTATAATATTCTGATATATACATATAACTCTCTGTTGCAATATTTTACATTAATTTAGTCATAGGTAAACAGTGACAGGAAATGAGTTAAGAATTTGAGTTGAAATATTACTAACGTAATCAAAATAATTATGTCATAAATAGCTACTAATTACCGATATTAATAAGCGCCTTGCAATTTCACAAATAGAAACATTTTGCTCATGCAAAACAACGATTTCCGCCTTTTTAAACATAGTTAAATACTGCATAGTATTTTTTTTTTTTGGTTCAATTTGGGTCAAGTTCAAGCACAATTGGGATCAGAAACATAGAACGCACAGGAATATGAGTAGTAATCAATATACTTAGTACTGCGAATTATACTCATAGACTGACATCTAAGAACGCTCATTTTTATAAATTAAGGTGAAAGGTAAAAAAAAATACAAAAGTTATGGATAGTTATATCCTAAACGGTCAAAATAAATTGGCTGAGAATTCTGTGCTCGTATCTCAAACGTCGTAAATTACTTATCTTTGAACGGGATTGAATCGTTAGCAATTCAACTAGGTAATGAATTTTATAGAAAAAAATATGATTATAAAATGAAAATAATGTTTTGCAACCGAGATTTGAACTTACGACTCCTTGCTCACAACCAGAGACGTTAGCAATTGCGCCAAATCTGTTACAATGAATAAATACAAAATATTATAACTGATTCAATTACATAAATGAATGATTACTATATATTGATATTATAGTTATTGCCTATTGGTGCGACATACGCACACTAATAAAAAACTGACCTCGCTCGTGTTATTTAACGTTTGTGTGCGTAATTATTCATACCGACACAGCTATCCGTGTGTGGGATGTAAACCGAATAGTTTTGCAGAGTGTACCTCGTACTCGGGTCAAACATGACAGAATACTTTTGATAAACGAATAGCGATGACAAGCCTAGTTTAAAAAAAAAACGGGTGCTAATTAAGGCATCTTCTTTAAAATGTCATTCTCGTCTGCAAATATATTTAGTTGTCTAATGAATTAATAGGTCAGCGACGAACTTTTAGCGTCTAATAAATGGTTTTCAAGCGACCATATATTGTAAAACGAGCTACTGTTAATATGACGCAGCATGGTGATAATTCTTAAGCAACGTTATGGACCAAGTAATAAATAGGGGCATTATTCATAATGCCCGCGCATTATGAATAATGACAAGCGTAGTCGACGGAGCCCCGCCTAGCGGGGCTCCTACTTCTGGGTGGTTTAAAAACAAATAACCACGAAGAGGATGGCGGGGTCTAAAAGACCCCGCCATTCCCTTCTAACCTAACCTGTCCGAGTCGGGGTGCTCTAAGTACTGAGCTCGCTTAGTAGCTCACTTACAACATTAGTCACGGAGTTATCAATTCAGAAGTAAATATATTTATCGGTAGCTCTGACTCATACTAATTTACGTTCGTAAAATGACGCTGGTTTTTTGTTAATCTGTTGGAATAGTAAAGATGATGAATTAATATAATTGAAGCTGTTCTATTAACTCGTTGCCTACATATAAAAAAAGACGATAGGTTGCAGGTGCTAAAGAAAACTTTTGTTGCCGCACATATAATTTCCCAAAAAAACCTACCTAATCACAAACCATTAGAATAAAAACGCATAGAAGCCGCGTCTAGAACAAAACACGAGCGATATCGTGTGTCCACTTCATTTTCTTTATATGCGTGAGCCGAATGTGTATACGTTCCTCAAACGCACACAAATACAGCTTTCAGTGATACCATTACCAGGAGGTTACCCAAAAAAAAATGGGAAAACGCACTACTATGTTGCTGGATCAAATCAACACGAATATTTTATATTACCAGGAACTGTATAAGACGAAGATGATTTTGCGTTTAATAAGACATATTTTTACGGAAGGTAAAATTCAATTTATTTAAAAATAAAAGGAAATAAATGAACCATTAATCACATGAAGAATGGGATATCGTTAAATGCGTTTAGAATGTTTGATGTGTGATGTATTATAATAATATTAGGTCTTTACCTATGAAATTGCCGTTCTGCAGTACTGGCCATTTCAAATCAAAATAATTTTTGTTTGGCTAAGAATTCTAATTTCAAATTAATTTTATTTTAAAAACATGGATTTTTTTTTCTAAAAGTAGTCATTTCTTTATTGATTAGTGTTACATTTTCATCGCATTTCAATCTTTTTCGTCATCATGGATACGTTAAAAATTCGAGTAATTATGGAATATGAGTACCGTCGTGGCAGCAACGCGGCACAAGCGGCACGCAACATCAACGACGTTTACGGAGCTAACACTACAAACCAACGCACCACCTGTTATTGGTTTGCTCGCTTCCGTTCTGGAAATTTCGACCTGAAAAATGAACCTCGCGGTCGTCCGAAGACTTTGGTCGACAATGACGAATTAAAGGCGATTGTGGAAGCTGATGATACACAATCTACGGCTGAATTAGCAGCAGCTTTCGACGTTAGCGTCAAAACAATATTGGTCCATTTGCGTCAAATTGGCAAGGTAAAAAAGCTTGACAAATGGGTGCCCCACGAACTCAATGATCGCCAGCGCGAAGTACGCGTCGAGACGTGCCTTGCACTGCTCAACAGACACACAAATGAAGGAATTTTGAACCGCATTGTTACCTGCGATGAAAAATGGATTCTGTTTGATAACCGTAAGCGCTCAGCAAGTTGGTTGGATCCTGGTTCAGCACCTAAACAATGCCCTAAACGAAAACTTACCCCTAGAAAAGTGATGGTCACTGTTTGGTGGTCTAGCGCCGGTGTGATTCATCACAGCTTCTTACCAAACGGGGTGAGCATTACTGCAGATGTGTACTGTGAAGAACTGAACACAATGATGGAGAAGCTGGCGCATCTCCAACCAGCATTGGTCAATCGCTCGTCTCCGCTGCTCCTGCACGACAACGCGCGACCTCATACTGCACAGCAGACGGTCTCCAAGTTGCAAGAACTGGGGTTGGACGCTCTCCGTCATCCGCCCTACTCACCAGACCTTGCGCCTACAGACTACTACTTTTTCCAGAATTTGGATAACTTCTTGGCGGGAAAAAAATTTAATACCCGAGAGGCAGTACAAAATGCCTTTGAAGAATTTGTTGCCTCCCGTCCAGCTGATTTCTTTAAGAAGGGCATCAATAAACTGCCACTGCGATGGCAAAGATGCATTGATTGCATGGGTGATTACTTCGATTAATACAAATAAAAAATTCATGAAAAAAATTCGTTTAAATTTTTTCATACAAAACGGCAATTTCATAGGTAAAGACCTATTATTATCGGCATGTATTAATTGCTGACATGTAAAAAAAGTATGAATGAGAAATTAAAAAAAAACTTTTATTTTACCACTCTTCGAACCAACAGTTTCTGCTTATCATTTAAAAACCTTGCAGTTGCAACTGCTTCCTACAGAGTTTCCGCTTTGACTCAACGTCTCTTACAGTATTTACTCTTTTTGAGATATAAAAAAAATACCTAAAGCCAAGTTAGTTTCTCGAAACTGGCAAAATGTGATATCATTTTCAATGGCATAGGTAGTAGGTACATCAAAAATAATTATTTTTGCTAAACAAAAATTAGAACAAAATTGAGAGCCATGTGAGTATTTTTTTCCTCAAAAATAGCAACACTGTATCGTGATAAGTTAGGTCATTAGAATTTTTGTTTGATGATCGATTTACGTAAAAATTGAGTATAAAATGTAAGTACTTACTTGTGAAATGTAATTTGATCACATTTTTTTTTTGTTTTCCTGAAGTGCTATGACATCCCTTCACGCTACAAACTCATTTTAAATTATTTACTCGCGAGCTGTGTTCGACGGAACGTGACCTTGAGTACTTACAGCTCGCCGAGAGAGGTAAGCCACTATGGCTCAGTTTCAGTTGCCTCACTTTTTGTACTAGGTTTCTATGCGTTATTATTCTAAGCACAAACCTTAACTTATGGAGTACAAACGCTTAAGTACTTAATTCTAACTAAACTACTAACTAAACTATTTTTGCAAATCTTATAAATCAAATTTACTACCTGCATTATTGTCTCTCCTTCTCCCTTGAATCCATCCAAAGGTTGTCTGTAAAAGATAGCTTTTAGTGATAAGACCGCCCATCGAAATTTTACGTACCGTATGTAAAATTTCTACATTTATATCTGTAATTTTTATGGTATAGAATATAATAGAATAGAATACTCTTTATTATGTACACCATAAAAATTACAGATACAAAAGTAGAAATTTTACATAGGGTGCCACAATGGGCGGTCTTATCGCTAAAAGCGATCTTTTACAGACAACCTTTGGATGGATTCAAGGTAGAAGGAGAGACAATAATGCAGGTAGTCAGTGGTGTACCATTTACATATACAACAAATACATAAAACATAATATCATAATAAAGAGTATTCTATTCTATGATAAGTAATTATTATACGAGGTAGCAAAACATAAGGTGTTACGTATCGATCGACGTTATAAATGTAACAGGTATGCGGCGTGGTTTCGTTTGATCCGGTGCAGTCAGCTGAGCGAGGCAGCCGAGCGATCGCACGGCGGCGGCCGCATGGCGCACGTCACGTGAGGGGCGCCATGCGCGCGCTGTTGCCGCTGCTGGCCGCCCTCACCGCCGCCACCCCCGCGCGCCGCCCGCTCGCGCTCGTGCTGCGAGCCGCCTGCGACGCGCCGCTGCGAGCCGCCTTCGACGAGGCGCGCTTGCTCAGCTATGAACCGGCGCGCTTCCTCTTCGATCGCTACCGCGTGCGGCTTCTGAGCTACGAAGGTGAGGAGGTGCGGCAATCTTAAATTACTACAGATCCAGCTTCTTATCTCTTAACCTAGATTCATAGTATTGCTCATGGTCAGACACCTGCGGACCTGAATGGAGAGTGTCGGTGACGCAGCGTACTCTCGCGGCGCTGAGCGACGGCGGCTCAGTGCTGAACGCGGGCTGCTCAGGCGCGGACGTATGCCGTGCGCTTACGGCGGCGGCGCGCGTGCTGCGGCGGCCGCGCCCTACGGCATGCGCGGTCACGGAAGCGCGTGGCGCGGCGGTGACGCAACTCGGCGTGCGCCTGCGCTGGCGGCGCGCACTGTTGCCGCCGGCCGCGCCGCGATCCGAGTGCGGCGACGCGCTGCAGGAGGCGGCGCACGCGCTCGCGGCTGCCGGCGTGGACGTCCGCCGCGCGCCTCTTTCCCCTGATGAATTTTCACGCCAACCTGATGGTTAGTCAAATTAAGGAAATTGAGACCGGTGTTACGAGTAGGTAGACAGCCTTCAACCCAATATTTCATTTCAGTTGTGATCCTGTGTGCCTCTCGCGGTGCTGGCGCTGCGGTGTCGGCGGGCGTGGCGCGCGGGGCGGGGGGCGCGGGGCCGCCGGCGTTGCTGCTGCACGTGGAGGAGTGTCTTCCCCCGCCCCGCAACGTACTCACTTCGTCTCGTTCTCTGCCAAATAAAACTAACGACGCTTTCCGATTAAGCAATATCAGTTTAGTTGTAAACAAATCGCTCAACGCGGAAAATAAAAGACTAACATCCGCTCAGCTACCGGATGGTGATAGAAGTCGAAATCTGTCTGATAGATACGAAATGCATCGTAAAATAAATATGGCAAAAATAGACTCCGTCCAGTTAAAATCAAAGCGTGGTACCCACAAGGAATACCAGGATCAGGCGGCTTTGGGGTACAAATATGAAACTAAAGCTCCGAAATCGGCGAATTCAAATTACGATACCGTGAGTCAGTCCGGGCGCAAGCCAGCTCGCGTGGTTCGGTCTGACTTCAGAACGAACCAAATCGACACATTTTTGCCTCAGGTTGAAATTGCGTTTTTTCGACGCCTGCTGCTTCTTACTGATGACCAGCTTTTGGAGCACTCCTACACAAATGATATAGCTATATATGACCAAATAATCGAAGCAGTCGAGATTGAATCGAAATTTGAACACACCCGACTGGAATTCATCGAAGTCGATTTTCATTTATATGAACGATCCAACAGAACATCTTTCACTTGGAGTCATGCAGCTGTGCTCGCGACGGCTTGCTCTAGATCTCTCGACCTGGCAGACGAGCGAGCGAGCGCCGTGCGGCTGCTGAACGTGACGGTGGCGCTGGACAGCTGGCGAGCGGGCGCCGCGCGCAAGCCCGCGCCACGCGAGGCGGGGGGCGCGGCCGCGCTGTCGGCGCTGGTGGGCTGCGGCGCGCTGGCGCTGGCCACCAGCACGGCGCTGCTGCTGCGCTGGGCCGCCGCGCGCCGGCGCCGCCGCCGCCGCCGCCGCGATGCCGTGCTGGCGCCGCTCGACTTCACCTTCCCGGTGGACGAGCGGCGCCGCGTGGGCGAGGGCATGGAGACCATGCTGTCGTGTTGGCTGCAGCAACTTCACGAGTTCGGCGGGCCCGAGCTCGAGCGCCCCGACCTGCTCAAACAGCCGCCGTGCGTCCCGCCCCGCGCGCCCTCCGCTCCCTCCTCCACGTGCAGCGTCAGCCGTGTGGCTGCGGACCGCCGCATACGATACAAGGTACTTTAGGTACAGCCCCCAAACCGAACCGCCTTGATATTTTCGTTTAGTAATTGATATCGCCCGTAACGCTACATGTGTCTCAGGGAGACGTGGTGCACGTCAAGCACTTGCCAGCGACCGCGGGGCTCGAGCTGAAGCGCAAGGCCACAGACGTATTACTAATTATGCAGAACCTGCGCCACGAAAACTTAAATCCTTTTATTGGTAACTATAAATAATATGATCTACGTAAACTTCTTAGTAAAAATGAAAGAGATACAATTATGTTTTTTTTTGGAATGTGCCTAACATGAGGGTGTGCGCTGGGCAGGCTGCCTGTGTGAGCTGCGGCCAGCGCTAGTGTTCGACCACTGCTGGCGTGGCTCGCTGGAGGACGTGCTGATGGCTGACGACATCAAGCTGGACTGGACGTTCCGCCTGTCGCTGCTCACGGACTTGGTGAAGGGCATGCGCTACCTGCACGCGTCGCCGCTGCGCGTGCACGGCCGCCTATCGTCGCGCAACTGCGTGGTGGACTCGCGCTGGGTGCTGCGCGTCACGGACTACGGCCTGCCCGCGCTCATTGGCGCGCAGGGCCTGCCGCAGCCTATCCGGACACCCAGAGGTTCCCATTATCAAACAGACTGTCGATACACCCTTAGGAAGACCAAGCACCGGATGCAGTGCGGTGCAATCGGTGTGCTTTGTATGCTTCGTTTTATTTACAACTAGCTGACCCGGTAGACGTACGTGCTGTCCAAACAATAATCCATACAGAAAAGGCCGTCCGGGAAACCTTTCCAACTTTTCTTTCCATAAAAACCTGATTCGGACTATTCCGAAAAGTTTAAAATAAAAAATTGTCAAATCGGACCAGCCGTTCTCAATCGATGCGCACTGGAATGAACAGCATTTCATTTCTATTGATACATATAGGAGGAAGATAGGATAGGATAGGAGAGAAGATATACAGGCTGGCAGGACATCGACGCGCAAACTGTAACCATGGATATACAGGCTGGCAGGACATCGACGCGCAAACTGTAACCATGGATATACAGGCTGGCAGGACATCGACGCGCAAACTGTAGCCATGGATTCAGCACATGATAGCGTAGCGTAGACATTTTTTGTCGGTTATCACAAAAAAAACTGCTGTTTCATAGAAAATTGCAATACCTACGCGGTCAAAATGTACTGAACAGATTTTTTTTTAATAACCGGCGAAAATTTTCTAGGCAGGGGCATTCAGTCATATACTGAATCCATGGTAACAGATTTTGCGTCGATGTCCCTATAGGACTATGACTTCACTCCCGACTACGAAGTCGGGAGTGAAGTCATAGTCATAGGCCCTACTTCCACCCGGACGACCGGGTGGAAGTAGGGCAAAAGTACATAATTCTTTTAATTATTTTTTTTCATTTAGGTACAGAATTAGTTGAGATTTAAAAAAAAAACCTTACAATAACTCATTAGATCACAATAACTAAAAAAGAACTCCGCGATGTGAGTCGGACTCACATTAAAGTTCCGAAACAAACTAAACATGAGCAGACTCTGGAACAATCGCTGGCGTGCCGTGATTACTGTATTGTACGGACCTAATAAACTTGCGCTAGCTCCTAAACTATACATCTAAATGACATAGTGTCAGGAACAAAAATATCTGCACTATATGATTCAGCTAACTAAAAATTTTAACTTTACAAGATTAATACTACATGTTAGCCTAATAATATTTAGTCGAGTAATTTCTCATGACAGTGTCACTTATAATCGATTATTTACATTTCATTTTACTATCTGTATTGAACTGTCATACCATTACAGTTGTCACTAAACTATGACAACTGTCTAATTCAATTTGAGAAACTTACTTGATATTCAGTCATCGAATAGAACGGACTAAATACAAATATTTCTATGCAATCTTTGTTGTATTCAAGTGAACCTGCACTGTTCCATCATCTCAGAAGTGGGATAGGACAGGCTAGTTATAGATTTCTAGCAAAAACGCTCACATTTTTAAAGTTTTACGTTACATTTCACAATACACGTTATTTTGATATAGTTTTTAACGAAACAAGATGGAAGATGGAAATGTGACACCTAAGGAGACTATCAACCGTGTCAAGAAAACGAAACGATTGCAAAGAAAAAAGAAAACGGCGCAAGCGTAGATCAGCAAGTGAAGATACAGACACGAGTGTTTCGTGTTTGCGAAGGAGCCGTACTCGGGAGCGTCACGAGCATCGCCGTCAGCAACAAAGGACTGGCAGTAGCCGAAGTAGTGATCGTGATCATCATAGGCGTCATCGGAGGAGTAGCAGCAGCCGAAGCAATCACCGTGGGCGTCATAGGCGGTACCGTAGAAGTGGAAGCAGTCGCAGCAATTGCAGGCAAGACAGCAGGACTGCAGGAGTACATGACAGCAGGACTGCAGGTGTACGTGGCAGCGGCAGCGGTTCCAGGCTGTTGCGTCATCGAAAGCGCTCATGTTCCCCGGTAAGACGTTCCGATAATAGTACTGACAATGTGACCCATTTATTGTTGACTAAATTAGTGAATACCTTAGTAAATACTCGTCCTGAAGGCAATAATTTCCAATGTTAGGAAACGTCATACCTGATTTTGATCCGATGGTAAAGGGGCTAACTATACAAATGTGGCTCAGTAAAGTTGATGAATGTGCGAAATTATACAAATGGGGCGATGATCAAATAATACATTATGCTTTACCAAAATTAGTTGGTGTTGCGAAAACGTGGTATCAAGCGTTACCCACTATATCGTTTTCATGGCCTGAATGGAAGCATAAATTATTAGAATCCTTCCCTAGTAGTGATGATTATGCTGAGCTACTTACAGAAATGTTATCAAAGCGCGTAAAATATAATGAATCACTAGAATTATATTATTTCGAAAAAAAACTATGTTGAACCCTTGTGATATAAGAGGTAAACGGGCAATCGATTGTTTACTGTACGGAATCGAAGATCGTTCTTTAAGATTAGGCGCGAAGGCATTAAAGTGTCAGGAACCGGAACAAGTACTAGAATATTTTCAGTCTAATAAGGAACAACCACGTGAAACAGATAGGTCGCGTCCTTGTGGAGATAAGCGATCTAACATTTCGGCTAACAAATCTACTAGCAATAACACAAAGGCTAAAAGTGGCAGTAGTTCTATCGTTTGTTACAACTGCAATGAACGGGGACATTTTAGTTTTAAATGTACTAAAAAAAACTCAAATGCAATATCTGTAATAAACTAGGTCATACCACAGTAAATTGTTCGAAACTACCCTCCAATAATAATGGTCAAAAGGATGTATTACGCCGAGAACACCGCTAGAAACGAAAGTAAAAAAATCACGCAGATGATGCTTAATGAACAATCGGTTCTAGGCTACGTAGATCTAGGCAGTCAATGCACTTTAATTCGTTGTAGTGATGCTAGAAAACTAGGAATTGCTTGGACAAATGATTCTGATCTTCCTAGAACGAGAGGCATTGGTAACAACATTGTGTCGCACCTTGGGATCGCTACTGTTACTATACAGATACAAAATGTCATAGAAAATATAGATGTGTTTATTGTGTCGCCCCTTGGGATCGCTACTGTTACTATAATAATAATAATAATAATAATGGCTTTATTTCGGACAAACATCCATATAGTGTTAGTAACATACAAAAAAATAACTTAGTGCCTAGTGTTAGTAAAGTTCAGCCTCCGCACAAACTGCTGTACAATCGGAGAGCCGAAGCTCTCGGCTACAGTCTTCACTATACAGATACAAAATGTCATAAAAAATATAGATGTGTATATTGTAAAGGACGACATCATTAAATACCCTGTACTTGTAGGACACAATTTTACTGAAAAGCCTGATATTGTCATAACAAAAACTTACGATTCTTTGATACTTACACGGGAAGTCGGAAAAAAAATATATCTTGTGTTACTCTCGGACACTTCAATACGGGCTAAGGAAATGTGCTTAGTCCCAGTTTATTGTGGCATCAATTATTCAGGAACTGTGTACGTACGTGGGTCTCTTCGCGGAAAATATGATTATGAGTTTTACCTCCTTCCAGGAGATTATGAAATAAATAAAGGTCGAGGTTCTTTATTGATTCAGAATATATCTGACAAATCAGTTGTGCTTAAAAAGGATTCTTTGATTACTCGTGCCTTTAAAACTGATAGTTATTTTGATGTAAATTTATATAATATTTTTTTCTCAGAATTTAATTATGACCCGATTTTAACCAGTAACCAAATAGAAGAATTAAAGAATCTATTGAATAAATATAAGGAATGTTTCTCCAACAATTTAAAGGATTTGGGATTCACAAACATAGCACAAATGGAGATTGAATTAACCGATTCTAAACCAGTCGTATATTGCCCGTACAGGCTTTCGTACCCTGAGCGCGAGCTGGTGCGATCAATGGTACAGGAAATGATTGACGCGGATATTGTTTGTGAATCTAATTCTCAGTACGCTAGTCCTATTTTGCTCGTAAAGAAAAAGACTGGCGAGAAAAGACTATGCGTGGATTACCGCGCTCTGAATACTAAGACAAAAAAGAACTTTATCCCCTACCATTGATCGACGACCACTTAGACATGTTAGCTGGACATTCTCTCTTCATTACGCTTGATTGTGCATCAGGATATTATCAATTACAGATTGTAGAAAGCTCCCAGGACAAGACGGCATTTGTCACACCGGACGACCAATACCAATTTAAACGGATGCCGTTCGGTTTGGCAAATGCTCCGTCAGTCTTTCGGAGGGCTATGAGTAAGATTTTGGCAAAATCGAAGGTTAATTTTGCTATTATTTTCATGGATGACGTCCTTATCCCCGCTAGGTCATTTGAGGAGGGTCTTGAACGGTTAGAGATGGTACTTACATTGCTCCTGGAGGCGGGACTGACCTTGAAGCTTAAGAAATGTAACTTTTTCTATAGAGAAATAGATTTTTTGGGATTTCAAGTTAGTGGCCAGTGCATAAGACCGGGGTCACGTAAAACGCTGGCTGTTTCTAGTTTCGCAGTACCCAAAAACGTACATGACGTAAGGCGTTTCATTGGGCTCGCCAGTTTTTTCAGGCGTTTTGTGAAAGATTTTTCTCTTATCGCGCGACCTCTAACTGACCTACTCGGGTCCAATTTCGCATGGAAATGGAATGACGAACACTTGAAAGCTTTTGAAAAACTAAAACAATAACTTGTTGAACGTCCTATTTTGGCCTTTTATGATGCGAAATTGGAAACTGAATTGCACACTGATGCATTGAAGTTAGGTATTGCTGGCATTTTAATGCAGAGACATAGTGACGAAATGCTTAGGCCCGTGGCGTATTACAGTTGGAAAACAACTAAAGACGAACAAAATTTACATTCATTTGAACTAGAAACTTTAGCTGTTATAGCCTCACTGAAAAGTTTCCGTGTTTACTTGTTGGGTTCAAAATTTAAGATCATAACCGACTGTAATGCGCTGCGTACGACTCTTACAAAGCGAGACCTCATACCGAGAATATCTCGGTGGTGGGTACAGTTCCAGGAGTACGATTGCGAAATTGAATATAGATGTGGAGTTCGCATGGCACACGTAGAGCCCTCAGTCGTGCTCCTGTAACTGAGCCCATAGCGGGTGATGATGAGCCAGATCGGCTGCTTAAAATCAAAACATAGTAACTCGTTCCAACAAAAATGTTGAGCCAAAACACGGGTCGGCTACTTTGATTCGTTCGCCCGAAGAAACTAGAAAAGATTGATTTGGATGTTTGGCGAAAAGTTGTGCTATATTGTTGACATTAGTTTAGAATACTCGTTATAGTTATGGAGTTTATGGTCACACTTGAATCGCTCATACTTTATTTTTATTTGTGAATTTACTCAAATATTACTGTAAAAACAATATCAAAACTTAGTAAGTCTGCTTACTAGGTTATTAATTTGATTTTCTATGGTAAAAGTAAAAACTAAACAAATTCATTATGCATAGTGTTTATAACAGAGTGAAATAAAAACAATCCCAAAGTACCTATGAATGCAAATTTTGATTAAAAATCCTGTTGACTTATAAAAAGATATCTATTAACGTACGTACATCAAAGGGCTCTTAAATCAAAACATGACGCAAACTCTCAATAGTCAACCAAAACTAAAAAAATAAACTTAAGTTAAAATCATTATTATTGATAATGAACTACTCGTTGTCATTGGTAATGATTTGACCATCAGTTTGCAAATCAGTGGAGTTATCACTCGTGGGTAGGTTCAGCCAAAACTCCCTTCTGCTCAATGGCATTAGGGGGATCAATTTTGAAACAATACCATCTTTTTTCGATGATTTAACCTCTCGGGGGATAGTATTTGAAAGTGGGGGAATAGTGCTGACATTAAATTTCTGCATCAAGAAGTTCAGTTCTTTGTAAGACTCATCAAAATCTGTTTTATAGAACAGATTTCGTGATCCTTTGAGGAACTTAGCTTCAACCACTGGGTTTAGCAAAAATGTGCTGAGAGGATCGTCATTTGTGTTACGCCGTGGAACTCGTTTCTTTTTTACCCATTGGTATGATTTTTGCACTTCGATAATGTCAATGTTATTTCTACAGTTCGCTATAATAGACTTGTAGTCCTCGTAATCATAAACTCCATCTCAACGCCTAATCTCTTTTTCTATGTTTCCGTGTACGCCGTCAGCAGACATATGGGTATGGCCTTTAGTGAGAAATCTCAAAGTGATACTATCAATATTAATACACTCAGAATTAACAATCATTACGAGCGCTGTAAACAAAAACCAATTTTTATTTTGTCCAGTGCAATTGTCACACCACAATGTTAATTATTCACATCTCTTTCCGAAATAAGAAAAGCCATCAATGCATCTATTATATTATTGGCATCTCGACCCATCATTGCTTCATGCCACACAACACACTTGCTGTTTATCTTTGCGTTTTTACATATTGGTGCAAATGTTAAATTGAAAGCCACTAGCCGACTCAAAAAAAATGAATCTTTAATCTCCGGCATATCTCCCGCATATATCCGAAAAATAGTGTTCCATAGTATCGTTGCCTATAATCGCATATTCTTTGTAATTTTTTATAGCTTTTTCAGCCTTAGCCTTGTGTTGAGCGAAATTATTCTGTAAACTTTCGACAGCTGATGCCTCACTTTCATTTTTAATCTTTTCCTCGAATACTCCGCAATCAACGCATTGGTCTCCTTTAGGATATTTTAAGGAAACTTTCATTGATTTCATAGTATTTCTGTAGGTTTCAATAGAACATTTGACATCAGGATTCTTCGATATGAAGTCAGTATGCATAGATTGCAGCGTAAGCGTTCGTGGCAACTACCGTGTCAGCGGTGCGTGGTTTCTCCTGTAGTGGCTCAATGCCGGCTCATGATGTGGTCTTCGATTGGTGGTCTTGATAGTCTAGGTTTCTTGCCACCTCAATTCTCTTTAACATCTTCGTAAAAGGGTTTCCGTTTTAAAGCTCTACTTAGCTCAGTAATAACACCATCAGTACAATAACCAAGAGTATTCAGAAAAATTGATTTACAAACATTTATCTCCTCATTTCCGAGATAAAAGTAGTAATACCTAGACTCGTTTTTTACGTGTTTTTTGTCTGAGTTAGGAATAGATGTAGATTTCTCTTTGACTGGTGCAATCTTTACACATTTGTTCAAAAGCTGGCGGCGCTGAGTATAGTTCATATTCCACTAACCATTCCAAATATCCTTTCGCTGTTTTTCTGTGAAGTTATTGCAATGTCGTCTACATTTACCGTTGCACATTTTAGGTATCATGGGATACATCGTTTTATTTTTTATAACCTTTGCTGTTTCTGTGGGATTATCTGAAATTTCGGTTAATGTACTCGTATCAAATATAGGGCCTGGATAATTTGCAGTGAACCGAGCTGGTGGGCGGTAGCCGTCTGCTTGTTCCGAGTCGATGAAAATAATTGTATTTGGGTAAGTTGCAATGAAAATTGGCATTTCTGGTATGTGGGATTGCATTGAAGGTAGTTGGGGTAGATTTTCAATGGAAAACGTAGGTTCTAGGAGATCGAAATCTTGAAAACAATCTTTGGAATTATGAAACAACTGTAATGCAGGTTTTTGTACTACCAAAGGTACATAATCGGGATCAGCTACGGAGTCATCACTCAAGTAAGCAGTATCAAATCCAAGGTTACTATCGGAAACGATACTATAACAGATCGTTACATTTTCGGCCGATGACCCAGGAATAGGATTGTTGTACTCGATAATAGTTTGGTCAGTATTTGTTTTAGCTTCATCATTTGCTCTGAAAGCGGAAAAAAAGAACAACCTAATCATATGCAACCAACACCGAAAACAAAAAAGATAAATAATAAGGCAGCAAGTATTAGTTAAATAGCTTGGGTAAAGAAAAAAAAACACACACACACACACAGTAGTTAAAATTATTATCTCTGTTCAGTGGATAATTAGCAAAACATACCCTTAAAATAAGCAAAATCGGCTTTTGCACATTCATTACACGAAAGCCAAGTACAACATCCTAGTTTTGTAAGCTTTATTAAGAAGATAATGCAACGTCAATTCTATTTTGAGGTTATGTCACGTTTCTTTTACATTTTCGTAACTAAAATGAATAAGTTATTTCTTACCTGCATTCGTTTTCGTTCTACAAAGCACGCATTATACGCCTGGACCAAATAAAATTGCATGTGACTCATTTTATCATGGAGCGAAACACTTCGTGCGCCGGTAACACTGGACTTACTCAACGAAATTTCATTGAGTTTACAATCGGCGCCAAATTCAAAACATAGCAAGTTGGTATTTCAAATTCATAACTCAGTAAGTCACTTGAGCTGCTAAGGTTTTAAATTTGTATTCTGACATATTAAGTTTAGAATTTGTACTTGTAAATATTTTTTTTAAATTACGTATGAAACTGGGTGTTTTAAGGTTCACATCATTTTGATACTGTCTAGTAAGTGGAAAAATGCCAAAAACGGTTTTTTTTTTCAAATCACCTGTTACTAGGTTTTGAATTTGGACAGCCGAGATGTACTCGATGTTTTAAATATTGACGTTAAGGACTGGATTTCCACGGTTCAAAGTAACGACGAAGAAATCGGGAAAATCAGGGACATTTTACGTGACAAAAATACGAATTACGTAGCAGATGTGTATAAAAATTATCAATTAAAAGGTGATCATGTGTACAGAATCGTTGGTGACAAAATAAAATGGGTAGTTCCTAGAGCCGTTAGGTGGCAAGTTTTAAGAATGAACCACGACAATGTAGGCCATTTTAGCTACGAGAAAACTCTTAAGTCGATTACGCGAAACGTTTTGGTTTTCTAAAATGCGACATTTTACCAAAAAGTACGTATCGGCATGTCTTGAATGTGCGCACCATAAGGCTCCGGGTGGCCGTAGGGAAGGTATGCTTCACCCGATACCTAAAACAGATATTCCCTTTCATACGCTTCACGCCGATCATTTAGGGCCGTTCATTCGCTCTAGGAGAGGTAACACTTATATTCTTGCGATTATTGATTCTTTTACAAAATTCATAAGCATAAGTGCCGTATGAGATACAAAAAGTACCACAGCCATAAGAATTTTTAAAGATCATTTTAGTACTTTTGGTACTCCAACACGTCTTATCACTGATCGGGGTACTTGTTTTACAAGCTCGAAATTTAAATCATTCATGGAGAGTACAAATGTTAAACATATACTTAATGCAGTAGCCACTCCAAGAGTGAACGGACAAATAGAACGTTACAATAGAACCATATTAGACGCTTTTAGCACGAAATGCCACGGTAAAAGTAATATCACTTGGGATGAATACGTAGGTAACGTCCAGTTAGGTATGAACACCACAATGAATAAAACTACAGGCAAAAGTCCATCAGAACTGCTATTCGTTTTTAAAGTTTTAAATCCATCGGAAAATATTATAAGGTGTTAAATGAAGTTATATGTCGTGTTAGTGATAAGGATTTAGTCAAAATGAGAACAGATGCTAAATCTAAAATAGATGAACAACAGCATCAGTCCAAGGAGGCATTTAATAAGCGTAGAAAACTGCTATTGTGACTTTAGAATTATTGTGATTAAAAGGATTTGAAATAATAATACGTAAAAATTAACATTGATTGGCTATTACAGTAACATGTTTTAGACAATTAAATTAGATTTGAGTTGAGTGAGTTAGTTTCGGCCTTTCTTCTCAAGGTAGTCAGAAAACGCCGACCTCATCTATTATGATTGACATGTAAAAGTGTTTGTACAAACCTACTAACAGAAATAAAATCATTTATCATTTACTGTAAGTGAAAGTTGGTATTTTCGCCACTAAAGGACGAGTTGATTTGCTAAGTTGTAGACCTAAATAAACTTGACAGGAAACTTGACGATGCTATGCTTAGTCTATGAGCAATCAGTGCAGAAATGATAGATATCGAAGAAATGGCGATATTGCACAGATGGTTGTAGGTTATAGCAGACTATGCATAGTATGTGGTAAGATCTAAGCATAGGCTATGAGCGTCCAGTGCAGAATGCGAATGATGATGAAAATCATCGCACAGATGGTCGCAGATCATAGCAGACTATGCAACTAGACGATGATTGTAGAGCATAGGTTGTGAGCGGTCAGTGCAGATAGCGAATGGTGTCAAGCAATTGACATCGCACAGATGACTGTAGATCACAAGAGACCATGCAAATTGACGTTGATTATGACCTGAAATCAGACTGTGCAAACTGACGATGAGTATGACCTGAAATTAATCAAAATTAAGCTATGTATATAGCAAGAGTATATTTTAATGTATAATGCCTTAAGTTACTAATTTATTAATTTAATTTGAGTTGTTGATGTATTTTTTTTTACTTTTGTTATTGATTTGTTGCTTATCAAGTGAGAGGACTCACTCTCATAAGGATGGCCGAGTTGTTAGCCTAATAATATTTAGTCGAGTAATTTCTCATGACGGTGTCACTTATAATCGATTATTTACATTTCATTTTACTATCTGTATTGAACTGTCATACCATTACAGTTGTCATTATACTATGACAACTGTCTAATTAAATATGAGAAACTTACTTGATATTCAGCTATCGAATAGAACGGATTAAATCCAAATATGTCTATGCAATCTTTGTTTTATTCAAGTGAACCTGCACTGTTCCATCATACATAGGTCAAAGGCCTTCGTAAGTAACTGTTATAATTTGTTATGCTTTAGGGATTTCCAATAAAGCCTTTCTTAGTAGGTTTAATCTTAGTGTGCCCAAAGAATATCTCCTAAAGCCCTACCTTGAAATTAAATAGTAGTTTGATGGGCGTGGCTTATTGCCACCGCACGCGGGGAGTGGCGGTTCCATCTTCCGTGGTTGGCCGCCGCGTCGCCGCTACAGACTTATCTGAACCAGGCCAAAAATGGAACTAACGAAATCACTACCCGGAATTTAAAAACGTTACTTCATTAGCATGGGCCTTGCCTAAGCATTTTCTTGTCACTGTCGCACAACTGTCAAGCTAAAAGTGCAAGATAAAGACGGAAACGTATCTAAGAAAAATGCATGTTCTAAGTAACGTTAATATATCTGTCTATGAATTTTTTGCACGTAGCGAGCCTTGGAATAGACAAATAATTAATGATTCAAATCAAATCAATTGAAATCATTTATTCGCGTAGAATGTAGGTATTGTACAATAAAGTTGTTATAAAAAAATATAGTGAGCCGGGTACGTTCTGCCTGAGTTTTGGCATGCAAAATTTAACAAATAATGTCAACATCAATGAGCTTATGAGCAAAATTATGAAATAGTTAATAGATTAGATAGATATAGATAGACTTATGTGTTCGGGAAAGGATTTTGAAAAAAGTAATATATTAACATCTATGTAATTTACCACGAATTCCGTAAGTCCGTCCGTGTTTTCTCATAATATTCTTTGAAATATTGCTGGAGATGTTTTTAGTCCAAATGGTAAACAGGTCCACTGAAAGTGGCTGTCTTGTGTTACAAAAGGTGTTTTTCTTCTGTCTTCGATTCGTAATGGTATCGACCAGAATGCAGAATTTAAATCCAGTATAGAATATATCTGCAATTTCTTGTTTTTACCATCAGATCTTCAATTAGCGGAAAAGGTTGTGACTGTGGAATAACAAGTTTATTCAAATCGCGAAAGTCTATACAAAGTCTTGACTTTCTATTGTCTTCTTTTTTGTATGCCAACGTTACCGCAGCAGCAAATGGACTGTGTGATTCCTCAATGATATTTTTCTCCGATAACTTTGATACTTGACTCTCTATTTCTTTCCTATCCTGAATATTACATCTATAAGGTCTTTTACTGCAATATTTATCGATCACTAAATCAATTCTGGCTTCATAATCCCTGACATTAAGTTCCCTTCAAAATGGTTGAGCTGAATGGTGCTGATCCATGCGTTATGTTCGTGAACGGGCGCCGTCAGTGGGGACTGGTCATTTCTTAGCTGCCACGGCTTATTTTAATTTAATTTAATATTTGAATTGCTTTTGTCTTTTTATTACAGATGCTTTTAACGGTCTGCATCGTTCGCACATGCATAATTTCAACATGAACGATGTAATCAATATTTTGTAACCATTTTTTGATTTAAAAGAGTGTCCATGGAGTTTCATGCCCGTTCTTCTCCATAGGTACCTACTATGCTTTGGAATGGGTAACTAGCTTCATCTTTCTGACTGACCGACCCCTTGACAATTCAAAAGTGCCTGTAATTGGTTTATTTGAAATAAATGCTTTGAGTTTGAGTTTGACAGTTCCAATATCGTACTTGTCTTTTGCGAAGATCGATTTGTATTTTTCAATTAATTAATTTATTTCTGCTTCTTGTTTATATTCGAGCCGATTTATTGAAATTTTAAATTTGCTTTCATCAAGGTGTTCATTAAAGTTCACTGCAAGCTTGTCACACATTTTTTGTCTTTTTTTTCTGTTTCCTTTTCTGCATTTCTATTTATTTCTTGTGTTTTTTGTGTAATTTCTAGCTTATCATTTTGGATGAATTTAAATTGTTTTATCATATCCAATCCAATTAAAAAGTCGTTGTTGAAATTGTTCTTATTAATTACAAAAACATTCACTTCTTCTTCAATTTCAAAGATTTTTATTTTCATGTTTACTATTCCATTTGTTTTTTTCACACCATTAATCGTAGTTAACTTCACAGTCTGTCCATTATTTGTTTCTTCATATTTTAACTTTAGCATTTTTTTATAAATTAATGAGATATTTGAACCGGAATTATATATTCCGAATGTATCTAATGTGTTATTTAAAGTTCATTTGACTTTGATTAATGGTGGCACTATTCGTTTTTTAGATCCATGTTATTTAATTCGGTTTCTATTTCTGAATTGTTAACAAAATTGATAACTTTTTGTTTTTCCTTACCGCCTTCATTTGTTTTAAACCAGCATTGGTCTTCAGGGTGATATATATTTCCTTTATTTAGTTTTTTACAAAGCTTACATGGTTCTTTAACCTCTTTTGTTTTTACTACGGAATTGGTAATTTTCTTTTTATCATAACCTTTTTTGTTAAATAAATGTTCCAAGCTTTTTACTTCATTAAAAAGATCTTTATTCTCATTTATTTTCTTTCTATCAATCCTGTCTGTAATAAAACTAGGTAGACCTACTGCAATCAGATCAGTCAGAGTACTTTTGTTTATTGTGCTGTCCATTTCTAAGAACATTTACTTTTTTCATATTGCATAGTCTAATAGCGATCCTGTTTTGTATTTAAAATCTATTGCATATCTTATTGGTGTCCAACCGTTATTCTCATAAGTATCACAAAAAAATTCCTTCTATTGTTTCCATTCCGAAGTGAGCGTAAGTGTTAGTAGCATAGAACTGTACCAATTCAAACACGATTTATCCAGAAACAGTATAAAAATCTCGTTTTTTTTTCATCCTCAACTGTTTCGAATCGATCACATTCTTTTTCAAAAGTAGCCATCCATAGAGTTACATTTGAGTTTTCTCCGGTGAATTTCTCAATTACATATTTGTCCCAGTTGTTTTTTTTAATTAGTCTGCTTTGGTAATTGTGGATTCATATTTGTATTTTTTTTCTAGGATTTATGATAGTGATTCTTCTGATATACCCTCATTTATTATAGGTTGTGTAATTCCAGTTGTACTTATCACTTCTTCCAGGAAATAATTTTTGAATTGTATATTGTCATCGTCATCCATACAAGTATTTTTTTAATTCATCTAATAAAGTTATGCTTAAACATCTTTTCTCATGGCTCCTTTGCAATGTCTTTTTTAATGTTTTATAAGTCTCAGTTTCCATTAATGTCTCATGGTGTATTTATTCATGGTGTTATTTAGTTCTTGTGGTGCAAGGTAAATTTTGCCCTCTTTTGGGGTTATTGAGGTTCTGCCAGTACATTTGTTTTTTGGCCATCGAAACTTTTAATTGTAAACTCAAATTTAAGTTTATCTATTTCTGTAAAATTTCCTTTGCAAAGAATGTTGTTTTATAAGATCTTTTATATAAAGGTCCGCTTTCCGTAAATAAACTCAACTGCGTTTCTGTAATTAAAGTTTTTATTGTTTTACAAAAGATTGTTTTATAAAGTAAGTACTTGCTGCTTTACAAAATATTATTTTACCTGTAATTAAAGAAACAACATTCAAAGCTTTTAATTTCACGAATATCGTCTCCTTTATGATTATCCTTCAAGAATTTTATTTAACAATAAAGTTTTCTGTTTTCTCTATAACCTTCAAATCACAGTGACGTGCGCAATACTGTCATGTCTTATTCACCTCAGTCAGTCATTCATTCCTACCTTCATACAATCTATCTAATCGCTCATTCCGCTAATCATTCGTGCTTGAATGAGCGCGAGTAAATTCAAATTAAGGAAATGATAGGTATGTAAGTAGGTAATGATTTTTATACAATGTATATATGAGATTGATAAACTCCAACACCGTTTCACCGATCGCCATACACTGGCTTGATAAATGACAATTAAAATATTATTTTCACTACTCACTACTATTTTTTTTAGCGGGGCTCACCTGGTGGCTAGGACGAAGTTGCAAGAGTGGGTGATGTGTGTATATGACGAGATGTATCAAAGTCGAAGAATATTCAAGTCCAGACTTAAATGGAGCCAAAACTATCAGGACCAAATCAAAATGGATGCCCTTGCTGAAAAGCATTAGAGTGGGCACTTTCGTAGCTTTTGGAAGAACACTAAAAAAGTAAACGTTCGACCTGGACTTCCGGTGAGCGTCGAGGGTGTGAGTGACCCTAAGAATGTTGCTGATATTTTCAGGGACCATTTTCGTGTACTATCCCCACGACGACTGGCGGGGACGGTGCTCGATGTTGAAATGCCAGTCGGGGGCGTGGTGACTGGCTTCGTTGCCAAAGATGTGGTTCAGGCTATAAAATCTATCTAAGGGCAAGTCCCCTAGCCACGATGGCCTCAGCATCGAGCACCTAGTTCACGCTGGCCCACATATCAATAGTCTTACCAATGTTTTACACACTATGCGTGGGCCATTCATACCTACCATCTGATTTCATGAAAACCGTAGTGGTACCTATAGTGAAAAATAAAACGGGAGATGTTGCCGACAAAAGTAACTACAGGCCGATTTCTCTTGCAACGATCATTGCAAAAGTCTTTGACGGTATGCTTAATACACACTTAGACAAGTACCTGGATCTGCACATCGACGATTTTATAGAGGTATGAGGAACAGGGTGTAAAGCTCACTCGTACCTCCATGGAAAAGGGAGGATCCTCCGACCAGATGGGTGTTGTGTCTGGTGGGCAACTGCCCGGCGGTTGATGTCGGGACGTTGTATATATGCTAGTCGCGCGGTAAACTCTGCTTGCGCGATGCAGGATTTGCGTGACGTCAGTACGACGTGTAGCTCGCATGTGGCGATATTGATACCGCTTCCAGATGACTTGAACAATGACGCAAATGGACAAAACTCACAGTTTTTTCTTTTATAATAATATACGTATTTTCCACCAAAACATAGCAGGTCTCATAAACAAATCTGATATCTTGACTGTACATTTAGAGGAATTAGCACAAAATAATAAATCCATAGACGTTATCTGTATAACCGAACACTTTATGACGACCGACCAGGAAAACACACTTAACATACCCAACTTCCGCCTAGCAACAAGTTATTCTAGAGATGTAAAGAGGGGAGGGGCTTGTATACTAACTAGAATTGGACATGAATATACAACACTTAAAACTAACTGTTCTATTAAAGGTATTATAGAATGTAGCGCGATAGAACTAAATGAACATGGACTCATAATAGTTTGTTTATACAGAGTGCCAAATTCATGTATAAATTTATTTTATGAAAATTTAGAGAAATTATTACGCCAAATATGTGACAATACTAACAAGAAAATTGTTTTATGCGGAGATTTTAACATAAATATACTCAAACGAAACCGCAATGCTCTAGACTTTGAATATCTTTTGGAAAGCCACAATTTAAAATTAGAAATTAGACATCCTACCAGGCTCAGCAGTAAGTCTTGTATTGACAACTTTGCACACAATATTCCTAGATGCAAAAGTGAAATAATTGAATTTGGTATATCCGATCACACAGCTCAATTATTACAATGCCCCGTCAAAAAAACCTGTGTGATAAAATCTTGGCGTATTAGAAGACGGGACTATAGTATTGAAAATCTGAGTAAATTTAAAAAATGCATAAACAGCTTGTCGTTTGCTGACATTTACAAAACAAATGACCCGGACGAAGCTTATAATTATTTTCTAGATATTTTCTTATGTTTTTACAATTTATGTTTCCCTATCAAAATTATAACAAAATCTCTAAATAAAAAATCGAAATGGATATCTAAAGGTCTTAGAAACTGTAGTAACGTAAAAAGAAAAATGTTATGGCATTATAGGATACATCCAACAAAAACAAATAAAAACACATTTATGCAATACGCAGCTAGATTTAAAAAAGTAATATCACTAACTCAGAAGTCACAAAACAATTATTACATAAATACATCACAAAACAAATCAAAAGCGACATGGTCAGATAAAAACAAGTCTAAATTTAACTTTCCCAAAGAGCCTATTACAGAAATACTTACAGATGACATCAAGATTACAGATCCTAAATCTATTGTGAATCATTTTAACGACTTCTTCATTGACCAAGCTTCAAAATCAGACCAAATCAATAATTTAAAAATAAACACTAAAATTAATTCAATTTTTCTTACTCCTACAACACATACAGAGGTAGACAGAGAAATAAAGCAGCTGAAAAATACCCATAGCGTGGGCAACGATGGTGTCTGCACCAAAGTCATAAAATATGTTTCCCCGGATATTTCAGCTCATCTATGCTACATAATTAACTTATGCATTTCTAACGGAATATACCCAGAAAAACTTAAAACGTCCATTGTCATTCCACTACACAAAAAAGAAGATAAAAGAAAAATGGGAAACTATAGACCCATAGCGTTGATCCCCATTTTCTCAAAATTATTTGAAAAAATCATATATAGCAGACTATACAGTTTTTTTGAAAAATATAATATTTTGGTAGACGAACAGAAAGGCTTTCGCAAGGGGAAATCAATAAATATGGCCATTTATGACCTAATGAAAACTATTTTGGTCGCCATGGACAAAAAAATACCAACATGTGCTATCTTCATGGATATGAGTAAAGCCTTCGACCGAGTTGACCATACGATACTACGGCAAAAATTAAGCATGTATGGCATAAGAGGTAAAGCGCTAGATCTTATTTTTTCATACCTGCATAATAGAAAACAAATAGTAGAAATAACACAAATATGTCGGAAAACACGAAATGAGATTAAAAATAAATCAAACTCGAAAACTATAAAATTTGGAGTTCCCCAAGGTAGTGTTCTAGGCCCTTTACTGTTCTTGATATATATCAATGATCTTCCTAAACATATCAACCAAAAAATGGTACTATTTGCAGATGATAGCACAGTTATAATAAAAAAGCGACAAAGAAAATGATTACGAGCACGTAGTCAACCAAACATTAAATAGGATAATACAATGGTTAACAGAAAATAATCTTAAAATAAATATGGACAAAACGAAAATTATACACTTTCACCAGAGAACTCAACTGACAAATATAAACGTTAGTTACCAAGGCGAAATAGTACATCCTGTGACAGATACAAAGTTTCTAGGTATTAATATTGACAACAAACTGACATGGAAAACACATTTAGAATATGTCTGCAAAAGAATTAATCAATCCTCATTTGCTCGGTACAAACTGTCAAAAATTGTTAATAAAGAAGCCGTATTAGCTGCTTATCACGGACTTGTTGCACCTGTTCTAAGATATGGTATTATATCTTGGGGCAACGCAGTCGATAAGGAGTATGTATTTAAATCTCAAAAGAAATGCATTAGAGCAATGTGTAACGTAGACAACACTACCAGCTGTCAACCGTACTTTAAAAGCTTAAAAATTCTGACACTGCCTTCGTTATACATACATGAACTAAATGTTTTTGTGAAATTTAATCCTAATTATTATAAGTCTGCTTTTAAAAGCTACTATAGACAATTGCGTGATAAAAAAAGATTGGAAATTGATATACCATATGGAAAAACAGCACTAATTAATAAAAGTATTATTTGTATGGCATCATTGATTTACAACAAGTTGCCTGATGATGTCAAAAAGTTACCTGTTCATCAATTCAAGTCGAAGCTGCATAAATTCCTAGTAAATAAATGTTATTATAATGTCAAGGAGTACTTACAGGATAAAAATATAGATAGATACATATAGTAATAGCAATTTATTGACACTAATTATTATGACAATACAAATTGTGTGACATGCTCTATCTAATAATTTAAGTTGACATCTGTATAATCTTATTTAAATTTATTGGATTGTTAAGTCTATGCATGTATTATAAATTTATAACTCATCTGACATTTTTTTATGTTTAAACCTTTGACATTTGTAGTAGGTATTCTGAATTTATTTAATTTTTTGACTATAATAATTTTGTAATGTTATTTTAATAATTATTTAATTAATTCAGACAATAATATAAATATTTGCACACCTTATTAGGTAATGATACAGAGTACTTTATATTTATTGTAACATCGGTTTATACCTACCTGTATTAAGCAAATAAATAATTTGATTTGATTTGATTTGATTTACATCACTCCCCACCGGAGACCGGAAGTCGATAGTGGGCTGATTCTTGTATCTTGCGATGCTTGCCAGGGCCAGTTGAGGTTCCAGTGAGTCGGAACCGGATGTCGCATAGTTCGCGGTGGGTCGGAACTGTCTGCGAAGGTTTTTCCCCAGTGAGTCGGGGTGGCGCTGCGTTATGCTCCAGTGCGTCGGATGTGGTACAGCGCCGGGTTGAGGCTGACTGCTGGCGACGATCAGGAGAGGGATTAAGAGCTCTTCTTGTTGACCGGCCGAAACTGCAGTATGCTGTGCCAAGGTTGCTGATGAGGCTGAAGGGGATGACCAGGTATGCGCGGTCGCTGCATGCTGGTGATCAGGATACCCGGTGAAGCCGTGGGTGCTGGCTGGCTGTGTGACTCGCCGCTCTAAAGCTTGCGGAAGTGATGCTGATTTGATGATGACGTCACGCTGTAGTAGTTGCACGAAGGCTGCGCTGACGTTCATGTTCGGGGTCACCAGTATAGACGTATGACCCATAAATGGGTTTTTACAATGTTTTAAAGTACTAAATAAATAAATGTATATAATAGAATTTATAAAACAATAAATGTAATTCATACATTCAATTCTGTATTAATATAACTTATTAACTACTTAACTAATAATAAAAGGGAATCACCAGTTTCGGCTAAGCGTGGACAAGATGCCCGGTAAAAATATTTTTACTAAACAATATTATTATTTCTGAAATAAATATTTTCGCATATCACATGGTAGCCAGGCACACTTACAAAAAGTCGAAATAAAAAGTATGTCAACTGTATCAACCAGTTAAAAAGCATAGCCATTTGTTTGAGGCAGTGTTACCAGCACGGAAATAAAACATCAATTTCAGTCTGTTATCGATAAGATAATCAAATAAGGTAACCAAAAAAAAGTGTTTGTATACAAAACGAGTACCTATCAATACTGCATGAGAAGATTATACTCATTTACATTATTTTAAAACAAAATAATCAAAAACGTTATTAGTATATTTAACTTTTTTTTTTTAATATTCGAATAACGTTTCTATAAATCCATTATTGTCTGATTATTTTTGATTTTCCTGGCAACTGTTACTGTATCGTTTAGAGAGGTGTTCGATCCGGTTGCTTTGTATCCATATTCTGCTTCGCATTGAATCATTTCGATCCGAGTATCGATATAAAATCGCTTTTAATTCATAATTTTTAATATGTTTGCCTTTAATTCAATTCAATTTCTTACAATGGCAAATAGAGTCCCGGCTTTGTCCGAACAATTCTGCCAAGTCAATAATGATTGAGAAGCGTGTTCGAAAATAACGGCCCGCCTTAATAGTATTTTTTCTGAGATTTTAATTTTTTCTCATATAACTAAACAGATCTGACCACTACGATTTTATAGTACGATTGTACAATAATTGACCCGATCCTCACTACCTTTATCAATTTATAGTAGTGGATCACATACAAATATTCTACCGACCCACTTAAGTTCGATAAATATCGAACATCCTTAGCCGGAAGTAAAATGACATCTGAGAACAATTAAAAAATTATTTCCTTTGCTTTCGTACACTGTGGATGTTATTTTGTTTACTCGCTGCTTCGACGTTTGTTTTTCTTATATGGACTCAGAAACCGCTTCTCATGATGACCCGGCCCTACCCTCGGATACTGAATTTGTACCTCACATTGAACCTGTTGCTATTATGGACCTCGAACCAGCTTTAAATGACAACCACGGCACTAACTAGGATTCCTACACGTAATTCGAGTGAGAATGAGGAAGCAATGCGATGTGTTAATTGTATCGTTGTCATTGTGTCGTGGTCATTGATGTAATGCATCGCAGAAGAAAGGAAGGACGGTTCCTATACAATTGAAGTATGCACGGAGGACTACCCATGACAGGCAATTACATACTTTTAATAGGAAAAACGCAAAGCAGGCACATAAGCCGAAACATATATTTCGTCTACACATTATCTAAGAAACTGCAGGGCAGAGACGCTATAAGAGAATATTTTTGCTATATATTGCCTTATTGGCCGATGAACGGTGGGTTTGTCTACTGACGTTACGACTATTATTTGGTATTTAAGCTGGGCTAGGCACGAAAATAATGTTGCACCGCCTGCCCAGTTTTAAGACCATATTTTAATAGTTTATGAGTCTGAAAAAAAAGAATCATCCAAATCGGTTCACCCAGAAAAAAGTTATGAGCCAACAAACATAAAAAAACAGACGAATTGAGAACCTCCTCCTTTTTGTGAAATCGGTTAAAAAGTCAAAATAACAAATAAAAACTAATAGTTTTATTTTAACCACCCTAATACAGCCCTATAATCTGTAAATAATCAGATTATATCAAAATAGTACTGGCAAATAATATATTATAGAAAATAATACGCTTATCACAAAGATTTTACCCGGCAAGGCTTAAATTTTTCACATGCCAGTTGAAGCATTTTCTTGCATCTTGCTACAACTTTATTATAACATTTGGTTTCCTATAGATGAGTAGTTTTTAAAATGCAAGACTTCTATTAATAAATATCTTGTCTATGCTTAGCCAGATCACCCTAACAAACTGAGCAATTCCCTTTAACATATTAAACAGCCAGTGTTCTTCCTCCTCTCTCCTACCTGATCTATGCTGTGCCCGACAGGGTCCATAATTGTGACTATAAATATTTACCTACCAACTATATAGGCATACATTCAAACTCAAACTCAAACTCAAACTCAAAGCATTTATTTCAAATAAACCAATTACAGGCACTTTTGAATTGTCAAGGGGTCGGTCAGTCAGAAAGATGAAGCTAGTTACCCATTCCAAAGCGTAGTAGGTACCTATGGAGAAGAACGGGCAAGAAACTCCATGGACACTCTTTTAAATCAAAAAATGGTTACAAAATATTGATTACATCGTTCATGTTGAAATTATGCATGTGAGAACGATGCAGAACGTTAAAAGCGTCCGTAATAAAAAGACAAAAGCAATTCAAATATTAAATTAAATTAAAATAAGCCGTGGCAGCCAAGAAATGACCAGTCCCCACTGACGGCGCCCGTTCACGAACATGACGCATAGATCAGCACCATTCAGCTCAACCATTTTGAAGGGAACTTAATGATCCAACACACACGCCACCACCAGCGAGACATTAGAGTGAGCATGACAAACTCTCAGCCGCCAGGGCACATTCAAGTCAATGAAAGAAAAACCTATTAAATGGTAGCTTTATAGTAGGTGCATAGTACTCACACCTGTGCTATGCAATTATACAATACTAAAACATTGAATTTATACAATGCAAAGATAAGTTTTTAAAATCTTCAGCAGCTCCAACAGTAGTTTCAAATGCTAATCAATTATTTTATGCGCCCTTGTGGAGCAGGACCAGCGTTGAGCCAAGCATTTTTATCAGCGATGTAATCCCCCAACTTATAATATGCCTGGCTGCATAGTGTGCGTTTTATACAACATTTGAATTTAGTTTCATTCAGTTGAAGAATATGGGGAGGTATTTTATTGAAACATTTTAAACAGTACCCCATGAAAGATGAGTCTACTTTAGCCAGTCTGAAACCTGGTTGAACTAATTGATCCCTATTTCTAGTGATATAATTGTGTCTTTCACCTCTTTTACTAAAAAGATGTAGATTTTTCCTTACGTACATGATGTTTTCATAGATATATTGACAAGGTACCGTCATGATGTTAATATCTTTAAACCGTTCCATTATGGTACGCAATAAAGAATTGAGAATTGGATGCTGTTCGCTTCCTACGGCCAGCCGGGTGGAGCCTCACCACAGACCCACAGACGAGAGTCTGTGGCGAATACAGTGGAGACAACCAGAGTACATAGTGAAGCGCAACCGCAAAAGCAGGGTACTGCTGACCGTCAGCAAAGTGAGAGTGAACCGATAGGTTTAAGTGCATATTTCGCCAGACGGTGGCCCAGTGCTATGCGTAGTGCAAGAAAAAGAAAAGAGCTACGTTGCCTATAGTGCGAAAAGATCGTGTCTTAACAGTTGAAGACTCATTAGTGTAAATAAATTTAGGTTTTTTAAGGACAACCGTAACTTATACTTTTACATTTGTTCACCATTTTATAATTAAGTACAACTTTACTTTTACTGTACTTTTATTTACCATTTGACTTGTAGTATTATTTAAATAAGATGATTTACTTCAATCTTGTTTATCTCATCTTGTGCTCGGGAATATGTTCGGAACAATATTTGCAACCGAACAATTCAGCACTTTTGCCTGCGTGCATTTCCATAAATGCATGTATAGCAACAATTACCAGCAAAAGTACATGTTCGACTACCAATCGCATTATGAGTAACGCGATTGGTAGTCGAACACGTACTTCGAAACAAACCAGATCAAACCATGCTAGTGCTAATTTAGCTAAGATTTCATTCAGACATTTCATAATTCTAATAAATAGTAGTAGTTCGTATCATTAGATCTGCCATCGTAAACCAAGAACCAGACCATAACCAGTCTAATATAACACCAAATCAACCAACCCAGAAGTTAGTGCTATGCACTATTGCACACCACATGTAATGGTAGAATGTAATTGGGCCAAATCTATAATAACATCATACTACTTCGTACACCTACATTTTGGCAAATAAAGCATTATTACTAGGCACTAAACTTTACAATAAGCGCCTATAAGCCTTAAACCCTTATATATAAGCCTTAATACTCAAAAAACAAACTTTTCATTTATTTTGTATCGAGATAATTTTATTGTATCGTGTATTCCTTTTAAACATATAGGATGCTAGGCCATATAGTCAAAAAACATATACCAAAATGTTAAATCCCCATTCTATATACTTAAAAAGGTATATTTTTTTTCAATATATCCCGTTGTGCAACCGTCGAACCAGTGAGAAAAGTTCGTTGAAGAAATTATTTTTGTACAGATCTACTATGGACAGCTCCGGAGCTTCTGCGTGAGTGTAGCGGTGACGTCCGCGGCACGCAGCCCGGCGACGTGTTCTCATTCGCCATCATCATGCAGGAGGTGATCGTGCGTGGCGAGCCCTACTGTATGCTCGCGCTTACGCCGGATGGTAAGCAATGGTGCGCCGAGAGGGGCGCGCGGGCGCGAGATGGGCGCGGGTACTCACGCTCGTCCGCTCGTTTCAGAGATCGTGGAAAAGGTGTCCCGGCCGCCGCCGCTGATCCGGCCATCCGTGTCCATGGGCGCGGCGCCGCCAGACGCCGTGAGCGTTATGCGCCAGTGCTGGAGTGAGGCACCCGACCTGCGCCCCGACTTCCACCGCCTGCATGACATCTTCCGGCACCTGCACCGTGGGAGGTGACGTGTATTCCGTCTCACATTCTTACCGAAACCATTTTGTGCACACTATGTTGATACGTATTTCTGTTATTTTGCAGAAAGGTCAACATAGTTGATTCAATGTTTGAAATGTTGGAGAAATATAGTAATAATCTAGAAGAGCTGATAAAGGAACGGACAGAGCAGCTCGACATGGAGAAGAAAAAAACTGAACAACTTCTGAACAGAATGCTACCCAGGTATGTCTTCATCACCATTCAGCTGAAACACCTCCACAAAATGAACATAATAAAAAATATAAATTCCTAATATGTATGTCGTAATGAGAGATGGCATAAGCAATTTTCTACAAGTTTCTATTGTCAGGGACCAGGTTGTCAGGGAAGACACTTGTGTAGGCGAAAGTAACACGCACCAGTAAGATGGAAAATTGTAATTTACAGGCTTGAAGTCTTACTTGAATTAACACACTAAGTTATAGTTACGTCTGAGAAGAGGCGTCACGAGTTCACGGAGCTCAGAAAATCAGGAAACACATCCGTGTGAGCTGGATTACCCTTGTTTCATCGAAAAGAAATCGACAAATAATCACTTCCCAAGCAATTTTCTGCATAATTTCATTTGGCAAATTATTACATAGCAAATAAAATCTTCACAAATAAATGTAACGCAAACCTAATGTTTGGCAAGTGAAAGTTTAAACAATAACTTGCTTACCAACTAGTTCTTTTACCAATTTTAATGTAGTCACATATTTCAATTGGTATAACATATTTTACGCAAAATAAAATAAACCAAATATTTAGTATTGTCGGTTTTCAATTTACTATTTCTATTATAAGGCGTAGTCGATGGAGCCCCGCTCAGCGGGGCTCCTACATCTAGGTGGTTTAAAAAATATAACCACGAAGAGGATGGCGGTGTCTTTCAGACCCCGCCATCCCCTTTTAACCTAACTTGTCCGAGTCAGGGTGCCCCAAGTCCCGAGCTCGCTTCGCTCGCTCTTGCATTTTATCCCACCCTTGCATTTTGAAGCAATCCTATTTTTGTCTTTATATTTTTTGTCATAATAAATCATTTGACTACATATTTATTGTCTAAAGATTGTTTGCTGTAATAAGTCATTTGATTAAAGACCAAATGCCATAGTGACATTATCCTTGGTAATATTATTCTGCCGAGTAAAAATTTGACCAAATGAAAATGCGCGTACTACAATCATTCCAAATATTGTAATGGTAAAAAAAAGGTTGATAAAGGAGATGTTCCAGAAATGTATGGAGCCTGGGCTAGCACTATGTACACTATATGCAAGTATCGCTATACAATATAGTTACCCTTTTTTAAGGCTAATTTTCTCTTATTTTACTTCGTTTCAATGTACATTCAAATTATCTTGGTCAAGGAGAGCAACACAACATAATTATAGTGGATGAGTAATATGCGAAATGTTATTTTGACAATGACATTTTATTGAAGTGTCTATGTAATATCTGCGTTATAAACAACACACGAATTCCTAAAATACTTGGGTTTCGTTCTAATAATAAAATAAGACTACAGGTTATTCTACTCGATTGCGGCAGCAATAATAAAATAAGTGCAATCCAAGTGCAACTTATTGTTGTAGAATACCACATACATGACGAAATCCAAATCACAGGCGAATCAGAAACCATATAACAAAGCTAGGGTCAACAGAGAAGCAATCAATCAATGTCCTTAGTAGTAAACTGGGTCGCAAAACCAAAACAATCACAAAAAACTCCGAAACACGTGTTGGGGTTTTACAATTTTCGCTGAGCTATTATTTTTCTTACGTAAATTAAAACTGCAGATTGAATGCCAAGAACGTGTGCTTCCTTTAATATTTCTAGTAGTCATTGATGACATACAGTGTGACATTGACAGCTTAATGAGTAGTGATGACAGATAACCTAAACTAAATGTTGTGTTGCCAACATATTGCCGGGGCAACTGCAACAATAAGTACGGTACTTATTATAATATTGAGGTTTACAAAAATTAAAACGCGATATTATCTTAAAAAACAAAACTAAAAAATGACTCATATTAATTAATACCACTACATTCTAGCTGTAGAATACAAACTTTCATTACAGCTCTCTTATGTGTATGTCCATTTGCAGTTTTGACTTCAACAACTCTGACTTTACCATCTTTACCTGGGTAAGTATTTATGACTCTGGCTAGGGGCCAGTATAGTGGTGACAAATTGTCATCCCTTCGAATCACTAATGCTCCTACTTTTACATTTGGTTGAGTGTCTTGCCATTTAGGGCGAGATTGCAACAAATTTAAATAATGCTTACTCCAAACCTTCCAGAATGACATTTTTATCTCATTACAATTTTTCCAGAATTGAGATTGTTTTAATATGTTTACATTAGGCTCAGGATAAGTATTTAAAGCAGTTCCTATTAAGAAATGACCTGGGGTAATACAAGAATGATCGTTTGGATCATTAGATAATGGCATGAGAGGTCTGCTGTTTAAACTAGACTTAATTTGGCATAGAACAGTATACAATTCTTCATAAGTAAGAATAGACTTTAGTAGCACTCTCTTTAAATAGTATTTTACACTTTTAACGCCAGCTTCTGCCAATCCAGCGAAGACAGGTGAGTAGGAAAGCAAAAAATGAAAATTAATCCTCGTTTGAGCGGAAAATTGACAAACCTGTCTTTGGTGAACTGGCGAGCTGTGCAAGCAAAGAGATTTAAGATAGATACAATAGAGAGGCTATGCGAAGAAATGTCATAGAAAAACTGTAATCCCACGTCTCAGTGATGCCATCTAGCATAATATAGCAAAATTAGAGCGGCCACTGGGAACATTTTCATACAAACTTTGATCTCGAGCGTCAGTAACACTATCTAGCTTTGAATAGCAAAATTATTTAATTCTAATTACTGAGTAATTTTAAAAAATAAGTAGGTACGAAAATAAACCGAAGTTAGGTCCAGTCGTTTTACCATAACGAGATTTGCAATATCGCAATGCGTAAATCAGCATATTTTCTTAGAAAATATTTTTATTTTGGTGGACACGAATGCGACTTGACAGTCTTGAGTAGTCTTGACATGCAGGCGTACCACACTAGACTGAGCGACTTTTGTCCACTAGGACAAATGTATCGGATTACGATTTTGTTCGTTATGTCCCGTCTATTGTTATAATAATTTAATGTCTTTGTGTGCAAGGTATGTAATTCATTTAATTGGTTCTTTGCGCACTTGAAGGTTGAAGCATTGTCGCTATATATGTCTTGTGGGCAATCCACGTCGCGATATAAATCTATTTAAGCAGGCTATAGAAGTCTCTGTTTTTAAATCAGTGGCCAGCTCTAAGTGGATAGCTTTTGTTACAAAGCACACAAACAAGCAAACGTAACCTTCTGAGATTATAGGTTTTCTGATCCTGGCTATTTTGAGTGGGATTGGACCAGCGTAATCTAACCCAACCTTTTGGAAAGGGCGACATACATTGGACCAGCGTAATCTAACCCAACCTTTTGGAAAGGGCGACATACATTGGACCAGCGTAATCTAACCCAACCTTTTGGAAAGGGCGACATACATTGACTCTATCTGGCGGCAAAGAACCTATTAACTGTTTTGCTGATTCAGCTTTTAATCTAAAACAAACATTACACTTATGTAAAACTTTTTTAACCTGTCTGAGACCGTTCACAATCCAGAATCTTTGGTTTATTGATGACAGAACAAGCTTTGAACCCGCATGGAGGTTTTTTAAATGTTCACTTGTAATAATTAATTTAGTGATATGCGAATCCTTTGGTAATACAATCGGGTGTTTTTGTGTATAAGGAGTAGAGGCATTTTGTAATCGACCACCCACGCAAACCAAACCCCCGTCATCAATAAATGGACATAATGGTTTTAAATTACCTTTAACAAATTGTTTTATTACATTTTAGAACATGAATATCCTCTGACAAATACGTTTGTTGTTCATATTTTACAATCATTGACAATGACATATCAAGTTCCTGAGTTGTAATATAATTAACATTATTTTTAGAGATCTTTGACTTTGCATTCTGACCGAAACGCAAGATGTAAGCTAAAACTCTTATCATTTTATTGATATCAGTTTTTTTTTTCAAGAAAACCGAGACAACGATTGCTTACTGGAAGTAGTACAAAGCATTGCTCTTAAGCATGCAGATTCGATGCAAACCTCTGGTAAGTCCTGTGGCAAAATTAAATTTAATTGTGGCTTGTACTCACGTGAATTCAGGAACGCTGGGCCTTTCCACCACAGGTCATGATCGGCTAGCTCGTTTGGCATGACTCTTCGGCTAAGACAATCGGCGGGGTTCTTGTTCGAGCTAACATTTATTTATTTATTTATTTATTTACACAACACTTCTATCATAACAGGATATCCCAAAGCGATAGGGTGGTACTTAGCTTATGCTTATTTTACAAATAGTAACACAAATGGTATGCAGTTATTCTTGCGAATTCATTCAATGAACAGTAAAAAATATCAATCCTTTCGGCGACTTCATTAAGTGTCCGTAAGGCGCGAGTAACTGGAGCTTTTAGAAGCAAGTTAGTCCTGCCGCTCGGCACTGCCAGCAGTTGCGGCCGTCTCCACCTCATTACGTAGTTGTCGGGGACGCACAGATTCACCTCCTTTAATACCCCCTGATTATTAATTTTACCATTAATTAATTTAAAAATATAAATGGCGAGAGTCATATCCCTTCTTAATTCTAACTTGTTGTACCCAACCATGCCTAGAACAAACAAGGTCGGGTACATTAATGGATAATAAGGATATACTCCATACAGTCTCCTGTACAGATACCTTATGAATTTATTTTGTATGCGTTCCAACATGAGACTGTATTTAGTTTCATGTGGTGCCCAAATGATTGCATTACACTCTAACTGACTTCTTATCAGCGCATTGTACAAAGTTGTAATAGCTTTAATGTGTTTGAACTCTTGAGCACGACGAAGTACGAAACCAAGGCTCCTATACGCTCTTTTGCAAACTTTGACTATGTGATCGCGAAATGACAACTCCTTGTTAAGGTGTACTCCTAGATCACGTACCATTTCTACCCTTTTCATCGTTGCGTTGTCTAGCTCATAGTCGTGGTGGAGAGGAACTCATATGCGGCTGAACGTCATGATCGAGCACTTCGACATATTGAAATGTAGCTTATTTTTTCTACTCCACTCGACTACTCTGTTCACGTCACTCTGAAGACGAACACAGTCCCTTTCATCTTTAATGGCCAAATACAGTTTCAGATCGTCCGCGAATAACAGACAAGTGGCCTCCCTGACCACATCGGGCAGGTCATTAATCATAATGATAAATTGAAGAGGTCCTATGTTACTGCCTTGGCTCACACCGGATCTGGTATAATAAGGCTCCGATTTTTAGCCAGCATATTCGACAAACTGCCGGCGGTCTTTCATGTAACCAGCAAAGAACTTTAGCAATTTGGGAGTGCAACCAATAGTCGCCAGCTTTGTCAATAAGATGTCGTTGTCGACCAAATCAAACGCTTTTTTGAAATCAAAGTAGGCGACATCGACTTGCACTCCCGCATCCACATGTGGGACTACATATGTCATAAAATTTAGCAAATTGCTAGTTGTGCTGCGGGCTTGTCGAAACCCGTGTTGAGCATCCGACAAAGAAGCAGATACTTGTTCGAACACGCATCGCTGTATACCCGCCTCAAATATTTTTGCTGGTGTCCACAAAACTGCCACTGGTCTAAACCCACTCACTTCCGATCCTGCTTTGCTTCACCCTTAGGACATATGACCATGTGTATTTTTGCGTAAGTTGTGAGATGACATTAACACCATTCGCTATATAAGCCTTAAGTGTGTTCATGTTGGTTTTGAGCCAGGCCAATACTATTTATGAGTCAGAATAATGTCTAACATTCTGTATTTGCATTTAAACAGTCAACACATTATAAACTCTGCTAACAAGCTTTGCAAGCAGCAGAGCTGCATTAAGTTCGAGTCGAGGAACTGATAAACTCTGATTGATAGGATTTATTCGTGATTTCGAACAAAGTAAAGATATCTTGACATTGCCTACTGAATCCATGGCTCTTAGATATACACAACAACCATAACCAGTATTGCTAGATGCATCAGCAAACCCTATAATTCGTGTAAAGCTTGTGTCATGCGCACCTATATGTCATGGTATAAGCATTTGTTTCATTGCAAGCAAGCTATTAATTGAATTGCGCTCACAGTGGTATGGTGGCAGCCGCAATACAGTGACACTGTAGCGGTATCAACATCGCCACATGTGAACTACACGTCATACTGACGTCACGCAAATCCTGCATCGCGCAATCAGAGTTTACCGCGCGACTAGCATATATACAACGTCCCGACATCAACCGTCGGGCAGTTGCCCACCAGACACGACACCCGTCTGGTCGGAGGATCCTCCCTTTTCCATAGAGTATGAGTGAGCTTTACGCCCTGTTCCTCATACCTCTATAACACCATATAACATTTTTTCTAATTCATCCACAACTTATAAGGCATCTGGTTAACCGACTAAACGTAATACCTGCTACTACAGTTGCCATACTATGTCACAGGTGTACTCTTCAATTTAGCAACGTTATCTAATTCGTTGTATTTTCTAAAAGGTTTAGGGAACCTGTCTTTTCGGGCCCTTTACAATAGACAGATTACAAATTATTATACTATTTTATAAATCTAACAAAAAAATTGTGCTCAAGCAATTAGATGTACGAAGAGTATAGTTTACAAATAAATTATAAAGATTAACATACATTAATAAAAGAGGAAACTATCGTATAAATCGCAAATAACTTTAATTTTGATGTAACGTATTTTTAAACAAGAAAGTGTCAACTATAAATAAAAAATATGAACTATAAATACTATATATAACATCGTTTTTACAATTTGTTTGCCTTTATTTAACTACCTAAACCTTTCGAGTATAGATCAATCTCATCAAAATGTCGTTGATCTTTTTGTATTTCTTTTAATAATTCTGGTGAATTTGAAACCCACTTGTGTAACTGAAAGCTTCCTAAACTTAACAAGCTACGTAATTGTCCTTTTTTAAAATTTAACTAATGATCGTTCAGAAAAAAGAATGTCATCGACATTTATGTAGAATTATTTATAATAAAAGCAGCTATGGGGAATTCATCTTGGTATTGATCTGCCAACATTTTTAAACATCGAATTGCCAAATACGAGTAGGATGCACTCTTTAACCCATAAGTAACTGTGTTTAATTGAATACATTTAACACTTTCGTTTGGAAAGTCTCTCCATAGAATATTTTGTAATGACCTGTGTTTTGAATGTATGTTTATAATTCTAAACATATTTTTGATGTCTGTTACAAACAAATATTCAAAAACTCTGAATAACATTAAGACATCTACTAATTCTTTTTGTACTACAGGATCGTTGAGTAATAAATCATTTAATGATGTTTTTGTATTGGTTTTCATGGAACCATCAAATACAACCCGGCATTTTGTAGTCTTTTTATCTAACCTAAGCACAGGGTGATGTGGTAAAAAGTACACTGGATCAGTAGATAAGTTATATTGACTGATATTAATTAATGTACCATGACCTTGCTTTAAATATTCATGTATGAACTTTTTGTATAACATGTAAAGATTAGAATCTTTTTAAAATCTAAGTTCTAAGTTATGAAATCTTTTTAATGCTAAATATAATGAATCTCCTAAAGCTTGATTGATTGAATCTAATGGTAACTTCAGTGGCAAGACTACTTGAATTTTATTACTTTTTATATGTTGCTCAACATTTTCACAAAATATCTTTTCTCACAAGTCATGTTCAAAATGTGTCCCTGGAAAGGTCTCTGGAATACTTTCCCACTTCCAAAACTCAACAATGGAATTATTTAAATCAGAATCACATTTTTTGCAAAATAAAATAACAACGGGTTGTGTGTGGTGTGTAGGTGTGTTACCTGCAATTACGTAACCAAGTCTAGTATTTAATAATGGAACTTTAGATGTGACACTGCCATCAGCTGCCTCAGAGCTGGATGGGAGAACTTGAGGCTCAGGCGGCAGCAAGATCTGGAAAAATATGTCAGCACCTAATAAAATGTGTATGTTACTTGGCTCATTTAACTTCTTGTCAGCTAACATAATTTTGAGAGGTAAGACTAAGTCACATAAGTCAAACTTTCTTTGTGGTAACTTTGAAGTTATTTTGTCCAATAAGTAACATGTGACTGAAATTTTAAAATGCTGAGTGAGGGAATGTACTTCCAAATTGACCTTCTCCTTTAACTTATTTAAAGCTTCGCTTATACCAATAACTGGAGTGTTGGCTGTATTAATTTGTAAATTTAATAGACTTGCAAGCTCTCTAGTCACAAAAGATACCTGTGAACCAGTATCTAGAAGAGCCTTGACATGAACCTCAGTACCATTGCTCGCTTGTAGTTTTACCTGTGCTGTAGGCAACAGTACTTGCTCGGAGGCAGCCTCGGACATCAATATTACTGGAGACGATGCTTTATCTTCGTGGAGCAATGAGTTGTGCCCTTCTTTGCAGACATCACATTTAAAGTGATATCTGCATTTTTTATTATGATTATTTAAACAAATCTCACATATTTTGTTAGATGTAGCAAACTTGATGCGATCACTCGCAGACATCAGTTTAAATTATGGACAAGTAAAACGCTTGTGGTTGGACTTACAGAGCAAGCAGCTTCTTGTTCCTACCGCCTCCGTTGTAGCACCTGCATCTGGCTTAGCCTTCTTCATAGCTGCGACATTGGCCACCTTCGATGTTGGCTGGGATCTCTCCTGTGGCCGCCCTGCATTCTCAAGTGCAAGTGCACGCTTGTCTAGAAAATCAATTAAGTGTGCAACCGTAGGATCTCGTACTCGAGCCAATTGGAATTCCCTACTGCATAATAAGTCTAACTTTCTGGTCAGAATGCAAAGTACTATTGGATCCCATTGATCAACTGAATGGCCTAGGTTTTTTAAGGCAGCTATTTGTTGCTTTAAAACAGATACAAAACTTCTTAAATTACTTGCTGTTGACTTACTTATTGGAACAATATCTAACTAAATGTGTATATGTTCATTTGTAATTTTATATTTATTATCGTATCTATCGAATAGAATTTTCCTGGCCTCATGGTAGCTCTCAATAGACAAGGTGAGATTTTTAACCAGGTTCTTCTCGTAGAAAATTACGTAAATTGAAAAACTTTTGCACGTCATCTAAATTGGGATTGTTATGTATGAGCGAATCGAAGAGTTGTATAAACGGCTTGAACTCGGAGTAATTACCAGAGTACATTGGTACATCTATGGTAGGTAACTTTGTATTGAAATTTTTCGTAACACACTCGTTTTTACAAACGTTTTCACAATGAATTTTATCTAACAACTCCCTGATGACGGTGAGCGTGTTGATGTATTTTTCTTCAACATCATCGTCGGCATCGATATCGGGTTCTATGGCGCATATCTCCAACGAGTATTCTTCATACTTCTGGAATGCATTTCGAAGACGCTCTTCCTTGAGAATCAACGCCTGTTTTGAGAACCCATACCTGTTTGTCTTTGAACATGCTTTCAATCTTCGTTATCGAACCTTTGATTGACGCTCGTTTTCTGACGAGCGTTTTGATTTTGTCGACTTCCATTGCCGAAAATGTATTTTTATTTTTATTTCTGAATGCACAAGTGAGAAAATTTGGCGTTTGCGACGCGTTGCGTTACAAAAATCTTCCGAGTTCCGTCTGGACGGAATCGCGCGGCGTGGCAGCACGTGTTCGTCGAACGCGATGATGGGCTCGCCCGTCGCTGGTTGGCTCGTCGTGGTGGCGTGATATCACGTGAGCCAATCAGATGCGTGCTGCTTGGCGCGGCGACGAATGTATCACGGCGTTACCGGTAGGTGTTTCGTTCTGCTACTCGAACAAAATTGTTTCTATAGAATACTCGAACGCGGCGGCGAACTTTCTGAAACGTTTTGTGTTTTCCTTTGAAATTTGAAGAAAGGACTTGCCCGTTCCTTTGTTCGCGACGACCAGCGTGGGTATCTTCTTAGTCACTTTTCTGATGCTGGATTATCTACATTTTGTTTGCTCGAAGGACCATGTTGGGGGTTTAAAATTTTCACTGAGCTATTATTTTTATTATGTAAATTAAAACTGCAGTTTGAATGCCAAGAACGTGTGCTTCCTTTAATATGTTTATTAGGTCTATTCTATTCTATTCTATTTTTCTTATGGCAAGCAAAGCTGATGTCGACTATTCTACCAATGTCTAAAGTGAATTGAAAAGCAAATGTGTATTATTTTAGATTAAAAAAAAACCATAAAGATCTACGATGATACAGTTGAACTTAACGTAGATCTTGCGGGGTTAGTACTAGACTGAAACAAACAAAAAGATAAAATTATAGATTATTGTTAGAACATTAAATATACTTATACCACATCCACAATGAAAGAATATTTGGGGAAACAAGTCATAACTTTATATTATTGTGGCGGATGAAAATCATCAGCGGCACAAGCAGTTCTGGAGAGGGATATGTTAAAAGGGAAGGGAAATTAATCGGAAGAGGGATCTTAAATTTAGGGAGACGGTTATACAGATCTAGAGGTGCGATGTTGTTAGAGCATTCGAAAAATATGTGATCCAAAGTGCCTTCCTCCAACCCGCACTCGCAGAGAGAGGAGTCTCGAACATGGATTTTATGTAAAAATACGGGAGTGCAACAAAAACCTAGATGGATTCTACAAAGAACAGAAATAATAGTTTTCGATACTTTTTTGTGACCGAAAAACCACGGTTTTGGTTTGATAATCGGTTGCACTGCATAAAAAAACTGCCTTTCTTTTTACTGGATATATTCCACTGCTCCTGCCAGGAACTGCAGGTTCAGTCTTGGAAAAAAAAAAAAAAGTTATTTATTACCTTCAGTTGTACAAAAACACTTAACTAAAACATTATGCAGCGTTACAATTAAGGGAAAAAGTGTTTTCGATGAACTCTGGCACCCAAAGTAAGATTTAACTTGTGTTTAGGGTGCCAGCGGCCTCGCCTATAGTTTGAACATATATCAGTAGGTAGTTGTAGGACGAGCACAGAATATTATTATTAACATAACTACTTACTAATAAATGTATATAATTATGATGTGGCCTATAAAGGTACCTATGTGGGGTTGTGTGTAGGTATTGAGAGCGAGAGATAACGATGTTGAAAAATTTGTGAAATTTGCGCTTATGTAAGTCTGCATGAATATAATTAATTGTAAATGTAAATATATGGCTTGATTAACTACATTAGGTTTTTAAGCGATTGATACATGTAGTAAAACTTCAGTCCTATCGTAACTCAGTGTCAATAGCCACTTTGTGACCTTGGTCTTACAACCATTTCGACACATGGGAGAAGAGAGAATAGGTCGTAACCTTGATAGGAATTGTGCTTGAGATCTGACGTTATAGATGAACAAGCATCTTTCCAAACTCAAACAAACCATCAACACATTCGTTTTCCTTAATGCGACAATGACTTGGTAGCCAAACTAACTGAACATCCTTATGACTATTAGCGCAGGACAATAAAGATTTTTAAATTTTTAAAATAAGAGAACTGTGCAATTTACTTTTAAAGGGATTTTGGACTAAAGCTTGCAAACAACTAAGGGAATCTGTAAAAGTAACGGCTTTCTCAATATTATGATGTGATTCTATAAAAAGGCAAGCTTCCAATATAGCCACACACTCACCAGTGAATACAGAAGACTCCTTAGGGCTTTTAAACTGTAGGATAATTTTGGAGTTTTGGTAATAGACTGCAGCTCCAGTGTGACTAAGCTCGGATAGTTTCGAAGCATCCGTAAAAAATAATTGAAAACCATGCCATCACTCGCCCACCACCACATTGAAAGCCAAATTCGCTGACGGAGATTTTTTAGATATACCAATATTAAAGATTTTTTTTGGGATATAACTTAAAACTTCATATGGAAAATTATACAGGGGTAATCTAGGATATTGGAGTATCGGGCATGCTAAATTTAGAATTAGTCGAAAGGATTTTAGGATTAAGGGTATTTCTTTATTTTTCCAGTAATTTGAACTTTGCATATGGCATCTAACTCGTTCAGTTTTCGTATAAGAGGATGGGAGGATCTACATATTAGTCTAGACACAAAACAGGAGGCCAGATATTGCCGTCTAAGTTCCAGAGGAGGTTCAGCACATTCGACCTGCAATGCGTTAACGGGAGAGGACTTCATACAACCTGAGATGATTCGAAGGCACTTGGACTGAAATCTATCTAGCTCTGCCAAAGCACCTTTGTTGCAAGGAGTCAGAAGATACATTCCATAATCTAAAACACTACGAACTAAGGCATTATAAACTAATTTCATGGTGAAGGGGTGAGCACCCCACCAAACACCAGCAAGAACTTTTAAAATTGAAATAACTCTTTCACACTTTTTAATAAGATAATTTATGTGATGTTTGCTGGTTAATTTTGTATCTAAAATAACGCCTAAAAATTTAACATTTGTAACTACAGGAATATTGTGGCCTAAAATGCTCACTGAAATATGAGGAACAAGTCTTTTGCGAGAGAAAATTACCGCCGAACTTTTTGGTGCAGATAGCGATAGACCATGGCTTAAAAGCCACTGATTCAAAGAGTCCAGAGAGAGGCATAAAGATGACGCAGCGTCAACTATGGAGGAATCTGTCACATACAGAACAATGTCATCGGCATATTGTAGCATCTGACAATTGTTGTTTAGGCAGGACCCAATATCAGCCGTATATAAATTGTAGAGTATGGGACTGAGGACATAGCCTTGTGGGAGGCCCTTCCATGTCTGCCTTGCATCGAACTCCTCACCCTGGACTCTCAGAACCAATGAGCGGGACAACAGAAGTTCACATATGCATTGTATCATCTTAGCCGGAAGACTCAGCTGTTGCAGTTTTGGCCTGAATACGGGAAGAAGTACATTGTCATACGCAGAGGAGATGTCAAGGAAAGTGGCAACAACAGATTCAGTTTTAAAATAAGCTAAGCGAATATCCGCAACTAAAATACTAACACTGTCCATTGTACTAAGACCTTTCCTAAAACTAAATTGATGATTCGACAGTAAGTCTCTCGATTCGACTATCCACTCGAGACGATTTTTAATAAGGTGCTCCTCCAGTAATTTGGCTAGAACTGAAGATAAAGCAATTGGCTTAGGGCCATTCGGATCATCTGCATGTTTGCCTGATTTCAATAAAGGAATAATAATTAGTAATTTCCACTGATCTGGAACCCAACCATGATTATAACAAAAATTTCATACATTAAAAAAAATGATTTTAGCCTTTTCACCACAATGGGTTATGAAGGAATATGGCACGCCATCAATACCAGGCGCTGAGTCCTGGACATGTTTGAGTACCACATTCAGTTCCTCCAAAGTAAATGGCGCATCGAAAGGATCCTCTGTTAAATTATACAGGGGCGCGTTTTGACATTCAGATGAGAGTGGAACATAAGATGGTGCTATTTTGTCAAAAAAAAAGTTCAGCTGTTTCCCTAGTGATTGGTGAAGAGATTGACGGGGAACACCCACGTCTAAACCTATTTATATTTTTCCAGACCACTGAAATTGGAGTATTGGGAGATAAAACTTAACCCAACCCGTACGTTTCTTCTTGCGAAGAAAACGTTTGGTTCTGGCATTAAGCTGACAGTATGCCAACAGATTTTCAGTGCTCATATCTACATTGTAACACACCTCAGCCTCGTTCCTACCCCTGATCGCCGAAGTGCATTCTGAATCCCACTATGGGGGTGAAGGGATTTTATTACGGGCACTGTTTTTTAATGGAAAGCAGGAATCTGCACTCGAGGTAATAGCTGTTACAAAACTCTTTGGCATGGCAGTGAACAGAAGTATCTGATAAATTTGAATTTAAATTTGGAAGAATATCAATTTTATCCTCCAATAATGATACAAATTTTGTCCAATCTGGTGTGGACAGGTTATATTTCAAAAGTGGAGGGGATCTTTTTTCTAAATAGGACTTATTAATCAAAGATTTGACTATAGGGTAATGATCATTACCATGCGACAAGGTTGTGCATTCCCAGTGAGTCGATGCTGCTAACTCAATTGAGTAAAATGTAAGGTCTACGCAACTCTTTTGCTGTCCCGGAAGAAGTCTTCGTGTTGAGCAACCGTTGTTTAAAATGCAGAGGTCCAAGTCATCCAAAATATCTACACTAACTCTAACTAGAGCTACACCAAGGGTATCACAGCGTTCAGACCCCCATCTATAATGGTGGCAGTTAAAGTCACCCATGACCAGTATTGGACCATGAACATTAGTAAAAATATCTTTTAAAATTATTAAAAAACCATGATGTCGACGAGAAATATAAATGGAAAACACTGTAATGCCCTCAACCCTCCCCGCGGCAATACTCATATCACCCGTAAGTGAAGGCAAAGTAAAGGGCAAAAGTGGGACCCGATTGTTGACTAAGAGGGCCGAACCTCCATAGCCATCTGGTCTGTCACATCTGAGTATGTTGAAGTGTGGCATACGCAAGCTAAGACTTGGAGTAAGCCAAGTCTCAGCTATGGAACAAGCCAATGGCTTGTATTTATTTAAAAGAAATATGAGGTCATGCTTTTTATGCCACACGCTCCTCACATTCCACTGAAGGAATACTTGGCGAGACGCCATTTCTAATGTCTAAGAGAAGAATTATAAGTTGGTCGGCAACGTTGGATGGTGAATGCGTATTAGAAGTAGAAGAAGAAGAAGAAATAACAGTAGGTAAGAGTTTTATAAGTAGTTCAATAATAGAATAAGTACTATTATTGGAAGAGACATTATAGTTGAGAGCGCAGCCATTAGGCTGTAAAGGTTTGGGGGAACTAATTATCTGCTGATGAGCAGCTTTGTCATAGGATGGGGAAAGGGGGGCATGAGTCTTAGACTTTAAGGTTACAGTCTTGCGATAAGACTGAGAAATCGGAGTTTTTGTGTCATAGTTGTATACATTGGCATAGTTCCGGGAAGCTGTAGGAATTAATTTGCTAGTGATCGCGACGATAGATCGTGGTGGAGCAAAATGAAATGGCAGTGGACTGTATAACATGTGTAAATATATTAAGATGAATATAATGATATAAAAAGTTTATTTAAAAATGACAAGACGTTAATAAAAACGCGCAAGCGCAGCCGTGCGTTGACGCATGCAACAGCTGACTGGTGTGATGCGGTGCGGTGGCCCGCGCTCGGCCGTCGTCGGCGGGCTGACTCTCCACTGTCCCCGCGCCCCTCGTTCACTGCCGCCTGTGCGCGGCGATGGTGAGAGGAGCGGTCTCAACATACTCCCCCTGTTGAAGAGTCTTCAACAGTGGTTACTGGCAACGGGCAGATGGTGTTGAAGGCGCGCCGGATGACACCCTTTCTTGTGAGGATGTCGGCGACCCTCGCGACGCCATCTCTGCCTGGGAGAACTTGTGTGATGCGTCCTAGAAGCCACATAAGAGGAGATAAGTTTTTGTCCTTGATGATGACCAATGTTCCTTCCTAGAGCTCGCCAGACGACCGGCACCATTTTGTTCTCTTCTGTAACCACGGAACATATTAATGGGAGAAGCGAGCCCAGAAGTGTTGCTTCAAATACTCGATGCGGCGAAATCGTTGCAAGCTGTTGACGTTGGTGTTCTGGATCTGTGGGTGAAGCAGCATGATTAGAGAACGACTAATAAGGAAGTGTGCCGGGGTTAAAGGAGCGAGGTCGGAAGGGTCGTTGGACAGTGGAGTTAAGGGTCTTGAATTCAAAATAGCCTCTATTTGAATTAAACAAGTAGCCATCTCCTCAAAGGTCAGGTTTGTTAATCCAAAAATGCGTCGTAGATGATGCTTGGTGGATTTAACTGCAGACTCCCATAGGCCTCCGAAGTGGGGTGTATATGCAGGTATGAATGAAAAGTTTATGCCAGAGTATACGTTGTTTAAGTTTAAGTTTTGCGAAAGCAGCCTGGCCAACTCATTGAAAGCACCGACAAAAGTTGTACCGTTATCTGAAAAAAGTTACGGGGTTTTTCCCTTCGAGCAATAAAGCGGTTTAGTGCAGCTAGGAAAGCTTCCTTTGTAAGGTACGACACAAGCTCCAGGTGTATGGCTCTCGTAACTAGACACACAAACACACAAATGAAGCATTTGATGAGCCTACACCCTCTACCTTTCCGGTCAGCTATCATGATGGGACCGGCGAAGTCTACCCCTGTATCTAAAAATGGAAACTCTAAATGTAGCCGCTGCTCAGGGAGATTACCCATGATAGGCGGAATGGTGTTGGCCTTGATCCTGCAACATTTTACGCATTGATGTGTGATCTTTTTAGCCAGGTTTCTACCTCCAATAGGAGGTGAAGTGAAGTGATGACGAATAGTGGCCAATAAAAGCTGTGGCCCAGCATGCAAATGGTTTACATGAAACATGTTGAACAAGAGGATGCAAATTATTTGAGAACTAGAGAATAGAATTGGATGCTTAATGTTATAATCATAAAATGAGTTGTTTAATCTTCCTCCAACACGAATTAGATTAGAAAGAGTATGAAAGAAAGGAGACAAAGATAATAATTTGTTCTTTGCTGGTAACTGTTTACCTGATTTAAGTAAGTGGTACTCTTCCAGGAAAGATTCCATTTGACTAAGTCTTAATAACAAGTTTAAAGAATTGTTAAGTTCAGTAGAAGTTAGTGAATCGCATGACATATCACACGTTGTAATGTGCTAAAGTTTGAAAATTTTGAAAAATTAATGCAGCAATAGGATTTTGAATAATATGATTAGAAACATGACAAGAAGAGATTGTTTCCGGTAAACCAGATTTATTATTATGTGACTCAGGGAACTGAGGCCATGGAGACATATCTTTACTAAGAAATTGTGGTGCTGACCACCACAATGAAGATGACAGCAGCCTGTCAGTTCTAAGTCCACGCGAAGCGAGGTCTGCGGGGTTTTCAGCTGATGGAACATAGTGCCAAGCGTCTCCTCCCACAGTTTCCTGAATTTCAGACACACGATGACGAACGAATGCCTTTACCTGATTTGGTGAAGTAGATAACCATCCCAAGACGATGGTGGAATCACACCAACAATGGACTTCATCAAAATTTAAAGTAAGTGACTGACGAACCTTTGAGTACAACCTTGAACCCAACAACGCACCACACAGCTCAAGCCGCGGTATGGTTGTGGATTTGATTTTAGCTACCTTGCTTTTAGCGGTAAGGAGTTGTACGTTAACCTCGCCTTCTCTCGAAATACTGCGAACATAAACACACGTGCCATAAGCTTTTTCGGATGCGTCAGTGAATATATGCAGTTGTAGACAGGACGCAGATTCACACAATACCCACCGAGGTATCTTGAACTCGTTTAAAAGGTGCAGGCTATTTTGAAAGTCATTCCAAGCATACTGAATATGCGTGGGAACAATCTCATCTCAAGAACATTTGGCCAGCCACAAATGCTGCATGATAATTTTGGCTTCCACTATGCATGGAACGACCAGGCCAATGGGATCAAAGATCTGTGCTATAGTTGATAAAATATAACGTTTAGTGGCTTTGTCGGTGGAGTTTAAGTTTATAGAAAAGGAAAATGTGTCACTTAAACTCTTCCATAGAAGCCCCAGAGTCTTCGACTGCTCGTTATCGCTCAGGTCCACAACATCAGAAACGTCGTGTTCACTGCTAAGCGCCTGCAGCACCTGACTGGAGTTGAACCGCCATTTCCGAAGATTGTACTTTGCTGACCGAAGGACATCATCAACATGGCAGCTTTTTTCTAAAGTTTCTGAAACAGATGATCCACCGGACAAGTAATCATCCACGTAGAAGTCACGTGCTATCGAAAACCTTGTTGAAGAATCTGAGCACTCTTCAGCCAGTTGAAGCAAACACCTCGTAGCTAAAAAGGGTGCTGATGCCGTACCATACGTCACGGTATTAAGCGTGTACTCCTTTAACGGATGAGTTGGTTCTGCCCTCCAAAGTATTTTTTGTAAGGGACGATGACTGTCGTGAATAAGAGTTTGTCGGTACATTTTTTCAATGTCCGCGCTTATGACAATTTTCTTCTGACGGAATCGAAATAATATTGACAACAAATCATCTTGAATAGGGGGACCAACCATCTGTATTTCGTTAAAGGACTTACCTGATGCAGTTCTGGCGGAAGCGTCAAAAACTACCCTTAATTTAGTGGTTGTTCTTGACTCCTTCAGAACACCATAATGTGATAAATAATTAGAGCATGTTGAGTCAAGTGGGCGCCTTGTAGATTCAGACATGTGTCCCAACTCTATGTACTCATTAATGAAGGCAAGATATAGACTTTTAAGGCGAGGATCTCTACCCAAACGACTCTCAAGAGATAGAAATCGCTGCTTAACCATCATGTATGAATCACCCAATACGTCCAGTGACTCTTTAAGTGGAATACTTACCACAAATCGCCCATCAGAATTACGATATCTGGTATCTATAAAATGTTGTTCACAGGATCTCTCTTCCCCCCAGAGTGTTTATGTATAGACGACACAGAGTCTAACTCCCAAAACCGATCTAAATCTGCTTGTAAGTTATTAGTATGCATACAAACATGTGAAGAGGAATCAGACTGATGATATGCACCCGAGATGAGCCAACCTAATTTTGACTCAAGCAAAGTGGGCTTATGGATACCTAATGCGATACGGCCAGTGCCTATGATACCCCAAAATACTTCCGCACCGACAAGGACGTTGATTGAAGACGGAACATAATAAGTGGGGTCAGCTAGACGCACGTTCGTAGGTACACGTATGTTGCTAGTATCAACGTAAGTATTAGGAACTGATGCAGATACTTACGGTAATAAGAGACATTCAATGTTCAGTTCGTACTCACTGTCATCAATTGATTTTAATGACACTGAGTACCCCTGAGTACAAATAGAAGTTTAAGAATTGATACCTGTTACCTTGGACTTGGTAATGTAGGTAGGAACATGTATCTTATGAATAAAGTCCTCCGAGATGAAATTTGTTGTACTTTCACAGCCCAGCAAGACCCGTGCTGTGTGGTGGTTACCGTCAGCGTCGGTCACCCTCACGAGCGCTGTGGAAAGTAAAATTACTCGAGATGTAGACGATTGACTAGCTAATAATGCAGTGTTATTTGTAATAGGAAGAACATTATCACTATCGATGTGTAACAGAGTGTTGTGTTTTTGACGACGATATTTACAATGGCCTAATTTGCATTCGGAAATATCATGACCTGGATGAAGACAATTCATGTACACATTTGAACCCTGAGCCTTTTTAATACGAGCCTGTACTGAGAGACATTTAAACTGCTCGCATGCAAAAGTAAAATGATCCTGACGACACATGGGACATGATAAAGGTTTTAACGATTTCTCAGCTAGCACAGCACTGCTCCTAGGTTTGGTCGCAGGTGTGCTTTCAACCTTAGCTGTTACAGGCTTAGACTCCTCAAGTGTCTCCAGTAAGTCAGCCCTGCCACTGATGAAGTTTATGAAGGCAGATAATGTAGGAGGTTCGGAAAAAGTGTTTCTGTGTTCTTCCCACTGGCGATTTGTAATGTGCTCGAGCTTACTGGTCATTATGTAAATGTCAAGAACATCGACGAAGGCGTTTTGAACTGGTTGACCAAGTGTTCCAAAGCTCTAAGATTTTTGTTTGTTGTGTCGATTATGTAACGTAGTGACTTACTTGACTCTCTATATATAGGCTGAACGTTAAAGAATGCTTGCACATGATTATTGACAAGCAATCTTTTGTTGTCATACCTCTCACAGAGTAACTTCCAGGCCGCGTCGTAGTTTTCTGACCTGAAGTCAAGGTTATCAACAACAAAAGAAGCACTACCCTTTAAAGAAGCACGCAAATAGTTTAACTTATTAATTTTATCCAAAGTTGTGTTGTTGTGTACTATAGAAACAAAAGTATCTCTAAATTCCAGCCAATCATGATAGCTGCCTGAAAACTTGGGTAAATCAATTTTGGGTAAACGAATTGAATTGTGTTTGTGTGTACTAGTAATACAAGAATCCACCTCGGCTGCGGAGTCTCCCTCAGGAAGCTTTCTTGCGCCGCTGATCAGCTGGCGTGTAGAAGCCACTAAGCCGTAGTAAAACTTTTCAAACTCTTCGCGTTCCGCATATTGTTCGCTGGGGTCTGGATGACCCCAGCGAACAATATGCGGAACGCGAAGACCTAACGCTTCCAATTCATCCTGTAATGCATCATATTTCTCGTATAAGCTTTCAAATATATTAAACCGATATTCGATTTCGATGACTTGTACCTCACTCAACTTTTCGCAAGACTTAGAAATATTTAAATAAGAAATAAATTGCGTAAGCTTGGCTTTAGTTGAAGCTCGCTTCTTGATAAAGCTTTTCATTTCAGCCATGATAATTAAAATTTGGCAGTTGCTATATGAAAGTAAAGAATAAGAAAAAAGAAGGTACTATTTAATGATTACTGATACTAAACGATTAGCAATAAGTTGTGAAATGGGCACGAGAGCTATGAGCAGTAAGAAATTAGGTTGCTATTACAAAAGCGTTAGGCGTTTCCGATCGAATCTGCTGAGTAATGCTATGCGAATGATGCAATGCTTTCCTTACACAAAAGACAAATAAAATTCAATACAATTAAATGGAATAATGCTAAATATATCGATTGTAAATTGTAATAAATACGATTTAGAATAAAAACATCATAATTAATGGAATTGTGATTGGCAGAAATGAATAAAATGTTAAATCACAATTGTAAATGGCTTATTTAAACCTTGGTACTTTTTATAATAAAAGAAACTGTTTAAACAAGTTGATGGGCTTGAAGAAATTACTAATTGAATGGTAACTATTGAATAAGTTCAAATTAGGCAAGTAAAGATGATTAGGCAATATGTTGGAACAAAGGAATTAGAACATTCTCACGGTTTTATGCTGTCAACCTTTGATGATGAGTTTGATGAGTAGATCCTGGGATCTTTCCGGTGCCAGTTGACGAACGTTGACGTAGGTTGGTCTTCAAAATCTTCTTGTCCCCCATGTTTCGATGATTTTTTCTTGCGCCGCCCATTGATTTGAACTCGATGAAGACGGCTGCTGCCGTATCGACGTTCTCGATGACCAAATGCAAGTGATGACACGTAGAAAACGAAGAACTCTTGTGGAACTTGAACCCGAAGATGAAGTCCTTTGTTCTCCAACCGACGAACATTTGATTTTTGAATTTTGAAAATTCCTTTGTTCGGTTCAAATGCTAACGGTAGAAGGACCAATGATCGCGACGATAGATCGTGGTGGAGCAAAATGAAATGGCAGTGGACTGTATAACATGTGTAAATATATTAAGGTGAATACAATGATATAAAAAGTTGATTTAAAAATGACAAGACTTTATTATAAACGCGCAAGCGCAGCCGTGCGTAGACGCGTGCAAAAGCTGACTGGTGTGGTGCGGTGCGGGGGTGCGCGCTCGGCCGTCGTCGGCGGGCTGACTCCCCGCTGTCCCCGCGCCCCTCGTTCACTGCCGCCTGTGCGCGGCGATGTTGAGAGGAGCGGTCTCAACAGCTAACCTCAGCATAAGGTATAGATTTTTCAGCCATAGCCGTCTTAATGGCTTTCTGTCTACCATGCTCGGGGCATGACCTGCTATTGGGAAAGTGATTACCCGAACACAGAATACAGAAGGCCTCGCCCTCAGAAATGCCGCAACCATCACCTGAGTGATCGTGGCCACATTTACTGCAGCGTGGTTTTGACCTACATACATTAGCCACATGTCCAAATCTACAACACTTGCGACATTGAGTTGTGGGAAATATGTACTGCTCAACTGGAAGGGATGTGTAACAACAGAAGATTCTTTTGGGTAAGACTTGTCCATCAAATGTGATCACACAAGTTTCAGTTGGTTTCCATTCATTAACTCCATCTTTGTGAACTTTCCTATTAATACTACGAACTTTGAGGATTTGCCCACAACCTGAGGGCACAGACAAATAAGTGATAGCCTCATCTTCTGAAATATCAGAGGGAAACACCTGTTATTACTCCCATCCTTGTGATGTTAAATGTAGGGATAGAGGCAGTATTACTTGGGTAACAGTGCGTTAACCAAGAAAGAGTTGGCATCCTGAGGGGACGCAAACTCTACGGACACGCGGTATCTGCCAACTCTGTTAACTCCACCACGAACTATGTTCGCAATGTTGTTGTTCGTTAAAAACTTACCAAAGTTAACGGGATGTAAGGTGGTGCTGGAATTGGGTTGGGTCTCTACACGGGAGACATGTACGATGTAAGGAGCCTTATCCATTGCCGAGTATTTGTTACGACCGATTTGGCTTTTCTTTTGTTTGCTTGGGGGGGACGGTGTCAAAATATCATCGTTACCGGGCAAAGAGATTTAAGATAGATACAATAGAGAGGCTATGCAAAGAAATGTCATAGAAAAACTGTGATCCCACGTCTCAGTGATGCCATCTAGCATAATATAGCAAAATTAGAGCGGCTACTGGGAACATTTTCATACAAACTTTGATCTCGAGCGTCAGTAACACCATCTAGCATTGAATAGCAAACATACGAATTAAAGAACAATGGACAACTTTATATGGATCGTGGGCCCAGTGATATAGATGAAAAATGAAAATCCGAATAAGCTTAACATTTTATTCTATGGCAGCATTACTCTAATAAATCAAATAAAAAGTATTAGCGGTTCCTAAAGTCCAATAATTACCGTTACAAATAAATGCTAATATTATGGCCTCAAGATACATATAATTATGCATTCCGACTGGCAACATGTAGATACAATTATTATATCTACACGTTGCCAGTCGGAATGCATTTTTCTCTTTTATATGAATCCTACTTACATATGTGAATATGTCCCGCTCGCTCCTGTACTATCGATAAAGATCGCTACATCACCACAAAAGCCAGCATATCCCTGTGGCAGTGCAAGCGAATGCTTGGCAGGAATTGGGGAATTAGCCCCAAGGTCACTTACTGGCTGTACACCACAATCATCCGACCAATCATAACATATGGCTCACTAGTCTGGTGGCCCAGGACAGATTTGAGCACAGCCCAGAGAGACCTCGAAAAACTACAACGGTTTTCTTGTGTAGCTATCACTGGCTGCATGAGAACCACACCCACTGCTGCCCTCCAGACGATGCTCGGACTGCCACCTCTACACCTCATTGTGCGAGAGGAGGCAGCCCTGGCTGCCTTCAGGCTGTACATAGCAGGGACCCTAAGCAAGGACTCTAGAGTCAAATACATACGCATTAAGGAAGATGCGATCAAACGACAACCTTTGATGGCATCGCCCTGCGACAAAGCCCCGAAACTGCACTACTTTCAAAGGCATTATAACATAATACTTACAGAAGAACGTTGTGACTACTCAGGCCCGAAAGAGCTGAGAGTATATACCGACGGATCGAAGACCGATGCCGGAACCGGAGTCGGAGTTTTCTCGCACGACCTTAATATAAATATATCCAGCCCGCTGGGAATGTTCAACACCGTCTACCAGGCGGAGTGTGTGGGCATTATACAAGCGGTGTACGCAATAGAGGCCAGAAGAGTTATGGACTCCCATATACGCATACTCTCCGACAGTGCCTCAGTCCTCCAATCCCTGGGGAGAAAGTATATTACCTCAAGTATAATACTGGAATGTCACAATGCTCTAGAACGTGTGGCGGTGTCCAACCGTAACACAATGACACTGCAATGGATTAAGGGGCACAGTGGATCACTGGATAACGATGCAGCTGACGAACTGGCTAGAAGAGCATCCAGCGCGTCAGTCTGTGGACCCGAACCCATCGTGCCCATCCCCTTTAACCAGCTACGCAGATGGTTACAGGAGTACACCCATACACAAGCGGACAGGTGGTGGACCTCGACACCCGGCTGCAGGCAGTCCAGGGAAGCCATGCCATCCTTAGATGGCAAGCTTACCAAACGTTTATTACGTCTGGACAGAAACGGTCTGCGCCTGGTGACGGGGACCATCACGGGTCACTGCTCGCTAAACAACCACTTTCACACAATAGGCATAACGGACAGTCCTCTGTGCAGGGCCTGCATGGAGGCTGAGGAAATCGTTGCGCATGTGCTCTTTGAATGCACAGGCGTCACCCAAATTAGGTCACAAACCCTCGGGGCACCCATATCCTACACAGATGCTCTCAGCAGACCGGGAGATATCATCGACTTCTGGAGGGAGGTGGGCTGGTTGGAATAACCACCGACGGCCGCCATGGCCCACGCACAATGGTCCACATGAAGGACTAAGTGCGGAAACCATAACCCTAAAGAAGAAGAAGAAGAAGAAGATCGCTACCTGCACTCGCGCTGACCGGGTTCCAACAATACCACTGCGTGTTCTGTCCTGCTCAATCCTGAGTATTCCTTTTTTTGTCTATTTCTAATAGTTCACTTAAGCTATTAATAATTCATTAAACAAAGAAAATGTATAAAAAATATTTATTGGCATCGTTAGGTCATAATATAAGCATTTGTAACGGTAATTATTGGACTTTTGAATTTGAACTTTTAGACTGTTTTAAGCTCTGCAGCATACGCTGTTAGAAAAATTCGTAATTTAACCGACACAGAGACAGCCCGTTTAGTGTACTTTAGCTATTTTCATAGTGTTATGTCGTACGGTATTCTGTTATTGGGAAATGCCGCCGACATTCAGACTATTTTTATTTGGCAGAAAAGAGCTTTTCGATCAATTTATAAATTAAGTCCAAGACAATCTCTCAGAGAGAAATTTAAGGAGATTAATGTAATGACTGTGCCTTCTCAATATATTTATGAAAATCTTTTACATGCTCATAAAAATATAAAATTGTTTAAAAATACAGTGATATCCATAATATAAATAGTAGGAATAAACACAAATTTGTTTTACCTACAACAAGGCTCATAAAATAGGTGGCTCGTTCAGGTGTCAATGTATACGCTTTTATAATACAACTTCCAAGCCACGTTCAAGATCTAAGCTTAATAAATTCAAATCATAAATTAAACGTAAGTTGTGCCAGAAAGCTTTTTATACCGTTAAGGATTATATTGAGGGCAAAAGGGAGTTGCTCCAATTTTTGCATACTGAATGTTTTTTTTAATACCATTACCATTTCAGACACAAATCTACATGGTCTTCACATGATCTGACCAAGATTATGTCTGGACTTTAAAAGAGACTGTGACCTCTGAGTTTGTTTCGGCCTTTCTTCTCAGAGTAGTCAGTTATGAAACGCTGACCTCATCTAGTTTTAAAAATATGATTGACGTGTAAAAGTGTTTGTACAAACCTACTTACAGAAATAAAATCATTTATCATTTATCATTTACCACTGTAACTTTATTATTTGATTCATTAGAGCAATGCTGCAATATAATAAAATGTTGAGCTTATTCAGATCTTCATTTTAAGACGGGTAAGAAAGTGCTACAACACTGGGCCCATTGTGCCCGTTCTTCTTTAATAAAATATCATGTGGTAGTGATGATACCATTTAGATATCAAGGTATCGATAATAATGATAAAAGTTACAAAGACATTTTTTTTTTCACATTTTATTATATTCAAACATATGCCAAAAAATTTGGAAACCAAGAAAATGATCAGTAGTTTCAATGTTTACAAGTTATTTATTTATAAAATTTATTTACATACAAATGATTAAATTATAATTATTATCGTCTAATGACCCAGTGTTAGACTGCTGATCACGAGGTCGTGTGTTTGTTTCCCACAGGACACAAATATTTATGTGATGAATATAAGTTTTTGTTAGTCTGGGTGTTTCTTATGTATTATAAGTATTTACAAAAAAAACGTATATTAGTATTATATCCATTGTCTAGTACCCATAGTACAACTCTGCTTAGCGAATTTAAAACAAAAAAAAAACAATTCAGAAATAAAAATAAAAATAAGCCAAGCTGCAATAAGCAAAGAGATGACCAGTCCTTACTGACGGCATCCGTTCACGAATATGACGTATCGATCAGCACCATTCAGCTCTACCAATTTGAAGGGAACTTAATGATCCGACACACACGCCACCACCAGCGAGACATTTGAGTGAGCATGACATACTCTCAGCCGCCAGCGTACATTCAAGTCAATGAAAGACGAACCTAGTAAATTAGTAAATCGTAGCTTGCTACATGTGCTATGCAATTATGCATTATTAAGAGATTGGATTTATATAATACAAAGATAGTTTTTACAATCTTCAGCAGCTCCAACAGTATTTTCGAATGCTAATCAATTAATTTATGCGCTCTTCTGGAGCAGGACCAGCGTACTTCCTTACGATTGCCTTGCCTTGCCTTGCCATACTTCCTTACGATTGTTAGTATCTAGTACTGCAGGTATGCACCAGTTCTCTTTTGCCAAGGAGAGCGGGGTGAGGCCCTTGTCCACTGCAATCACATCTCGGTGCATCCCCACGGCAGTTTGAAGGAAATATTCCCTGAGACTTCAAATCTCGCGGTTGTGAAGGGTTTTAGCATTTAAGAATCCTCGACCCCCACACTTCTGCGGGATGTACAGTCTCATCACTGATGACCGTGGGTGATGCATCCTATATGCCGTCAGCAATGTACGGATCTTCCTATCCAGAGCATCAAGTTCCGTCTGAGTCCATTTGAGTATGCCGAAAGTATACATCAAAACCGGCATGACCCAACCGTTAAAGGCACGCACCTTGTTTCCGCCTGATAAAAGACTATTTAACACTTTATTCAGGCGGCCAAGGAAGCGCTCCCTCAACGATTGTTTCATGTCAGCAGCATTGATGCCTAATGCTTCCGACATACCCAAATACTTGTAGGTTTTGGTTGAGGAGAGGGATCTGAGGTGTATAGAATCCGAAAATTGGGTTGCCACGGATTCCACAATCCTCCCTCGCTTTACATGCATGACTGCACATTTGTCCACACCAAATTCCATCCTAATGGCACTACTGAACGTTTCCGTTACCTTCAGTAGCTCCATCAGTCGCAAATTATTGTTGGGGGCAAAGAGTTTATTTATTATTATTATTATTAAAAATAGGTGTAATAGATGAATTAATAATACAGCGATGCCTTTTTATAATTATATTTAATATTTTTGTATTTACGGTTTCACATTAATTTCAGATCCATACTGATTTCAGAACACATGTTGTCAGGACGCCGCCATAGTGTGGCCATAACGACAGCATGGCAATAATTTAAAAACTTTAATTTGTGTGTACAACAAAGATAACATTCTCAAATTCACAGATTAATATTTTTCCTTAATACAGTGTATTTTTCCCCGCTTTTTGATATAATGTACAAATGAAACATCTCCTTTGAATCCTCTAAACACCATGCAGCCAAGCATATTATAAGTTGGGGGACCAGATCGCCGAAAAAAATGCCAGGGTCAGCGCCGGTCCCGTCTGAAATAAATGCTTTGAGTTTGAGGTTGAATTTAGAAAAATTGGAAATAACATACATTATCGAACTTAGGTAGGTAGCTAAATAAATAAATTATGTAACTTTAACTCAAAATCCGTGTTCTAAAATATTATATCAATTTTTTTTTACTCAGGCATTCAACCGACCATACAACGTAAATTTTTTCAAGCAAGTGGGTATGTACCATGGTTGGACATTTAATTTGTAATAGGACGCTACTTTTATTCACACCTATACCTTAGAGGATCGGTTGTTCATGAAATTGCTCAACGTTAACGAAATTTCAATTACTATGCTTTACAAGGCTACCCGAGCTTCTGAGCCAGAGTCTAATTATAATGGGAATATTTGTACCACTTATCTGTGCTCTGGAGCAGAAGTTCACTTTAACACAATTTATCTCTGAGGGAGTGTCTGGGACTTAATTTATAGATTGAACGAATTGCCCTTTTTTGTAAAACAAAAATTGTCTGGATTTCGGCGGCATTTCCCCACAACAGAATACCGTACGACATCACACTATGAAAATAACTAAAGTATGCTAAACGGGCTGTCTCTAAATCAGTTAAACCACGAATTTTTCTAACGGCGTATGCTGCAGAGCTAAGCTTTTTTGACAATTTATCTATGTGGGGCCCCATTGATGCTTGGTATCCAAAGTTATGCCGAAGAAAACTGTGGTATTTTCGGGTTTCAGCACTTCATCCTTTATGAGAACACTGGGCTACCATAGGGTGCCCCCGTACCTCCGCCACATGGTTGGGTTATTTGGCTGAAAGGTGTGTCACCTATAGAGGACGCGACGGCGTGGGCCGGCACGACATGTTGTGCGGTGTTCCACAGGGCTTGGTCCTGGGCCCGCTGCTGTGGAACATCAGGTACGACTGGGTGCTGAGGGGCGAGCTCCAACCGGGAGTGGACCTGACGTATTACGCGGATGACATGCTGGTCATGGCCCGGGGAAGCTCACACAGGGAGGCAGCGTTGCTGGCGACGGCTGCGGTTCCGCGGGTAGTGGGCCGCATACGGCGCCTGGGCCTGGAGGTGGCCCTCAACAAGTCGGAGGCTGTGGTTTTTCATGGCCCTCGGCGGGCGCCAACGCTGGGATCACACATTGTGGTCGGGGGGGGCCCAATTTCTGTCGAATCTACCTTGAAGTACCTATGACTGGTGCTCGACATCCGGTGGGACTTTGGCCCCCACTTTCGGTAACTGGCGCCCAAGTTGATGGGCGCGGCGGACGCGCTCGCAACGCTGCTTCCCAATCTGGCGCGCCCAAGCACCGCCTGTAGGAGGTTATACCTCGGGGTCGTGCAATCCATGGCCCTGTACGGGGCCCCGGTGTGGGCCTCTGACCTGACGGCCGGCAGCATCGCAATGCTGCGAAAACCACAGAAGGCGACGGCCGTCAGGGCTATCAGGGGGTATCGCAAGATCTCCTACGAGGCGGCTTGTGCACTGGCCGGATCTCCGGCTTGGGACCTAGAGGCGAGAGCCCTCTGTACCGGTGGTGCGTGGAGGTGCGGTCGCGGGCTGGTGGACCGATGAAGTGAGAGATCGAGCTGCGTCGGTCGCAGCTCGGCGAGGTCCTGGTGACGGAGTGGCGGGACAGGCTTTCACGCTCTACCGCCGGTCTCGTCACCATCGAGGTGGTCCAGCGCCAGTGCTCAACGAATGGCTCGGGAGGAGGCACGGCTCCCTGTCGTTTAGGGCGACTCAGGTGCTCTCGAGGCATGGTTGCTTTGGGAAGTACCTGTATCGCATAAACAGGGAGCCGGACGCTCGGTGTCATCACTGCGTCAACTGTCCGGAGGACACGGCATGGCCTACGCTGGCAGAGTGTGCCGCATGGGAGGAGCCGCGTCGTGCCCTCGTGTCAGTAGTTGGAGCCGACTTGTCGCTTCCGGCCGTCGGTTGTTCGATGGTCGGGAGCGCCGAGTCGTGGGATGCGGTGATCTCCTTCTGCGAAACCATCATTTCACAGATGGAGCCTGCGGAAAGGTTGAGAGAGGTCGAGGCCACTCTCCCGATCCGCGTCAGACGTACCGGGCGTTGGCGGAGGGCGGACAACGCCCTCTGCCAGCCCCCATAAACGGGTCCAGAGGGACGGCGGACCTGGGGACGTCCGCCACCCCTCATATAACAGGACCCGAGGCGGCAGCGCGTAGTGTTCCACGTGCACCCCTATTGGACGTCCGGGTGGAGTTTTACATCTCACTCCCCCCGCGGACTTGAGGAGGCCCGCAGAGGCAGGCCGGCTGGCACTAGCCGGGGATCGTGGAAGGCGCACAAGTTCCCATGATCCCCGGTGCAAGTGTGGGAAGGGAACACCGGGGTGGTTTTTGGTCAGTAAGAGTCTGACAGACCCCTCCGCCCCCCAGGACGGAGGACATCCATTAGGATTTTCCACCCCGGAACAATAAAAAAAAGGCATTGGCCTTACGTCCCAGCTCACTGCCAACTGCTTTTCTGGCCAATTTGATTCTGGTATCTTCTCAATGAGTCGCAACAGACGAACATCCGCTTCATCTGCAGTTTCTTGATCACGGCTTTGGAGAACACAGCATATCCTTGATCGTTGTCCATAAGATCTTGTCAGGTTGTGCCTTGGTAAGATACATAGCGGCACGGCCTTTCACGGTATGAGTAAGCGCCAAAGTCGGTCTACATCCTCTAATTAATTTTTATCACACATCATTTCACTGATTCTGGTTTATCAGGATCAAACGCAACGAGCATAGCATTGCTTGGAGTAGCTTGACAAGCAGTCATAGCAACCACAACTTTTTTTTATTATAGCAATCAATATTGAAAGTTCTTTCATTAAATTACTGTTATGAGTACTATCATTAGTGGACGGTGGATCCAATCCCACTTCTGATGACGGCAGAGGGTACAACATCTTAAATGAAAGTAGGAATATAGCAGAAATAAACTTTTATGACCACAGCTTAATAGTTATTAATTCACTATAATAATAATTCAGATTAGATTCTTATTGATTTTAACTCAGACTACAATTTAGTATCTAAGCTCTCCAACATGGCGCACGTGCTGTTTATAAAAGTATGACGACGCAGCGCTGTCATGTATATCAAAAAGGGAAAGACGTAATTGAGATGACTCTACGCTATTTATTTTGAAAATAACTGCAATTTTCGCTTAAAAGCATACCGACTTCTGGCCGTCCTGATACCAAGAGGAAGCGCATTCCAGAGAAGAATGGACTGAATACGAAAGGAAGAATAAACAAAATAAAAAGTGTAAGAAGGACAGAGTAGGAGAAGATTGTTGGAAGAACGCAGATTCTTATCGTGTCAAGAACATAGATATTGAAAGTGAGACATAAGATAATAAGGAAGGGTGGGAGAGTTGAGAAACGAGAAAAGCGTGGTTAAGGCGCGCAAACTTCTCCTTTGGCGAATGGACATCCATTTGAGCTCAGTCCTGTAACTCGACACATGGTCGTATTTCCTAACTTTGAATATGAACCAGATACCATTGTTGAGCAGTCTGTCGAGCTTATCCAGCCAAACCGCATTCAAGTCAAAGTAGCACACTTCACTTCAATGATAGGGAAAACCAAAGTCTGCACAAGCATAGTTTTCGTCTTAGCGGGCAAAAAGTTTCTCAAACGATACAAGGATCGCAGAGTACCGTTGACCCTTTGACTAACACTAGAAACCTGGCGTTGCCAGCTAAGTGTCGAGTCAAGATGCAAACCGAGATCTTACACCGTAGCGGTAATATGTATGATAGTACCATTAAAAATAGGAGGAGGAAGAGAGCTAAGCGCCACCCTACACATCATGCGCGAGCTTCCAATTACAATGGTCTGACACTTTAAGGGGTTTACTGATACCCCAAAACTATCAGACCACTACCTGATAGCAGCTAAGTCTCGGATTACATCAGCTATAGCATCCGATAAAACTTCTACCCGCCCAGCTGTATACAACTGAAGGTCATCAGCATAAAGATGATACGCATATTTCCCCCAACGCGTTTTATTTTTTTTGTATTTGTGTGTTTTTTCATTGCGTCATGTATATCGCAAATAAACGTATTTTCTTTCTTTCTTTCTATACGAACATCGAAAACAGTGAGTTATAAAATTGATGAAAGTGAAGAATAACAATGGAGAAAGAATACCGACTTGTGGAACACCAGCATCCAGGTCGCGCCAACTCGATGAGCTCTCATCAACGCGAACCGACTGCTGATGTCCCCGAAGATAAGAAGAGAACTATTTCAGGGCGTCAGGTGAAACCATAAGATGAGAGAAGATAGAAAAGAGAATATCATGGCTGACAGCGTTAAAGGCATTGGAGAAATCAACTAATACCAAAACGGTAGTCTTGGTATCCTCCATCGCTTCTCTAATGTCACCAGTCACTTTTAGGAGAGCGGAAGTTGTATTGTGCCTAGGCCTGAATCCAGACTGAAAAGCGCTAACAAGGTTGTTCCGGTGAACAAACCCAGAAAACTACTTGTGTACACAGGCCTCAAGCACTTTAGACAGGAATGGGATAATGGAAATAGGTCGAAAATGGCTGGATAGGGAGGGATTTGAAATTTTAGGGAGTGGGCTGACATAGGCCATACGCCACAGGGATGGGAATTGTCCGGAATCGATAGAATAGTTGGTGATATGAGTAATCAGAGGGAGAAGAATGCCGAGGATCCAAACGACCATATTGCGACTGATGCCGTCATGGCCCACAGCCTTGGATTAGCAGTATCCTCCGCAAATGAGATGATTTCGCCCTGGGAAAGTATTATGTTAGTAAGGTCGTTAATATATAAAACTAGCTTCTGCCCGCGATTTCGTCCCAGAGGAATAGTTACTTTGGGCTAGCGCTAACTTTAACCCGCGACTTTGTTTACGTAGAAGGTGAAAATATTTTTAAATAATACGTACGTTAAGGAGCTGTTTTCGGTACTTACATCACGCTTTTATCAGTACACGGAGAAAAGATTTCTTGAAATATTCCTGGGAAGTTTACGAATTTTTACTGGGGCTCTGCAGTGAAAATCTGCAGTGGAACTTTTACTGGGTTACCGATTCAATTTTTACTGAGGTACTCAGTAAATTTTACTAAGTTAAATGGATAGAAGTTCCGAGCTAAACTGATTTTTCACCAAAGAAACATGGTTAACCATAATAATTTTTGTACTTAACGATAAACTAATTTCGCTCCACATGCATTTCAACCATAAGCTTTAATCTTTAGGTTCTACCTAAGCACCTGTGTACTGTATGGCCCGAAGGATTAGATTATGAAGCCATATTTTATTTTCTTTAGCTTGGAAGAATAGACATAGCTATTTCTATACAAAATGACATTTCGTTTCTCCATTTTTGACATCGCCTCCTAAAAATCCTTCTACAATCCGTCATTTTGTCTTACGTTTCTTCCGATCGTTGTCTAGGTCCTGTAATATGTAGCATATTTCAGAAGAAAGTTTTCTATCCCAAACTGTCAAAGTCACACTGACAACTGACAGTTGACTAAGGTAGTGAAGACAATTTGATTTTGTAATCGCCACGCTAAATACAGTAGAAAACTTTTTACTCGACGGCCATTTTTGTGTATTCTTCCGTCTACAAAACGGTGCTCGTGATAAGCCTGCTGGAATATTTCAAGCAATCTTTTCTCCGTATAAGAGTGTAACTTTAAGACGTTAGGTAAAAGTACTGGGTCTTAATCAATCATTTAGATTGTGGGTTATTCTCAATAAAACTCAAAACTAATGTTATTTTAAAGTACTTCTGCGTACACAATATTTTTAGTTTTGTTTCCTTCCGGCAGAAAAATTAATCGATGATATTTTGGAAAAACGATTTTAAAAAGTAGTTCGCGGAGCACAACCGTTTCCTAAGGAGCCGATCGCGCGTTTGAGCCGCGCGGCAGCGCAGTACTTGATCATTATTTTGCTGCGATGTTATTTTAAAACTGCGAAATCTCCTAAGATATTCATTGAAATCAAATGATGTGAAGCGCAATTTTTCTTTAAATTAAATACTTGTGATGAATAACGTATTTATTTGGATAAGGATTAATATTATGATTATAAAAACATCTTCGCAAATAATGCATTATTTTAAAACAAATTTGGTTTTAGCATAAAAAAGGTTATAGTGAGCCAACCTTATAAGATAGACATATGCTGTTGCGGACTTTTTTTTAGAACTTTTAAATAGGTACAATATTGTAGTACATAATTTTTGCGAAACTTTAACCGTTTACGCAGCGCACGCAGCGGAAGCTCTCAAAAGGAAAAAAAAACCCTGATTTTGAAACATTCCCCATTGGTGCTCCGCTTCTTTTGATCGTAGCGTGATGATATATAGCCTATAACCTTTCTCGATAAATGAGCTATCTATATTGTTTTTTTTTTTTAAATCGGTCCAGTCGTTTCTGAGATTAGCACGTTCAAGCAAACAAACAAACTCTTCAGCTTTATAATATTAAATAAAAAATATATAATAAATAATAATAAAATAATATATATATGTAATAATATAATAATAATATAAGTAATAAGTATAAGTTTATAAGTATAAGTATAGATAAATAAGGTTGGCACCAATATGCTACCCTTTGGAATCCCTTCTGTGACTAGGCGGTCAGTGCTGGTAAAGTTTCCCACACGAACACGCTGGTGGCGGTATATAAGATAGCTTTCAAAGATTTTAACTGGGTGCCTCTAATTCCCAGTCATTCTAGCTTGGCCAAGAGGACTGAAACAGAGATTGTCTCTAAGGCCTTTGCTAGATCTAAAAAGATGGCCGGCACTTCTGTTGTTGATGTTATCTTTATATCGTCGGGCTTAACTAAATAGAAGATATATTAAAGAAAATAATCACCCGAGATGAAAAACAAATAAGAATAAGAATAAAGGAGACTGGGATTTCTGGGCCAGATTGTAATAAGTTGAGATTACGGTTTAAAAAAAGTGTCATATTTTTCTATTTCAAAATACAAAAAAATAGCCTCATTCACAATCTGGAAGACGCGAAATCTTAAAAATAAGTTTATGTCACGAATAAAAGGGGATATCGATTACTATAATGAGTTTCAACAATTGAACACAATATCACTTGCACCAGATGATTGATTCAATAAAAGTAATTATATACTAATACATTACAATTAACATAATGTCCGTAGTTAATATAAAGAATAAACATAATGTCCGTAGTTTAAAAAAATAAAATATTAACATAATATAAAGAAATCATAAAGTTGATTCTCGTATACAAATTGATTTATTACTCGTATTTTGTCAACTGTATTTTTAATCTGTACTGGCAGTGACAGCCACAGAATACTTTTTGACAGCTCTAGTAAACTGTCAATCACTCGTTTCGTAGTATCGTTTAGTGCGTGTGCGTTTTGAGTGTTTCCCGTTGTTTTATTGATATTTTCCTCGACTACTGCTTTCTTTCTACGGACTTCTGATATTGTTAAACTTATACGACCCTTGCTATCATATCAGACACGGATAATCTCGTTTTCTCGTCTGACTTTGGCTCGCTTATTTGCATTTTACGGCCTGTATATCGATTGGATATTGACACCATGGATCGCTGTGTTAATTGCGGTATAGCGACTAGTCACTGTAATACACTTGGCCGACAAGCTTAAGATGATGTAACGACACTGGCAATGATTCGTCATTGGCGTGCACCACAACCTGTAAGTACACACTTGTACTCACCTTTATGTTGTTACCTACCCAGTGTCTACAATGCTGGTCTACAGGACTCTTCTTTTATTTTCCATAAACGTTATGCACATGCAAAGGCACATAGAGATTGTTTACATTTAAGTAAAAACCTAACTGCTGGTATATTTTACTGTAATCAAGATTTGTTTAAATTAAAAACTTTCCCATCTTTCAGGTAAGCAGCAGTGACTATGTTTGCCAAGCTTGTTGGGATTTGGCTCAAGAACCATCTGTGGAAGCACAACATCTTGGCCACCGTAGTGTTTGTCTCCGCTGTGGTCGTTCTCTTACATCACGAGTTAGCAACCCACTTAACACGGACTCAACTCGTGAATTGAGAATTTATAATGTTATACGAGAGTGGATAATGCCTCGAACTGTAAGTTGAATCAGTTTGCATGTTAATTATAACTATATTACAGCGAGTCAAATCGATTTTAAATACTTATAGGATTATGTATGTTTGTTGCAGATAGAAGTAACAAGTTGCATATGCCACAATTGTTGGGTGGCTGCAGATATAGCTGCTGTACGTATGGTCTCAGGCCCATCAACTTCTTCCCAAGGAAGTTCCCGTGAAGATGTACAGCCACAGGCACAAGTTCTTCCTACTGAATCTCCAAATGAAGAAGTTAGAAATAACGAATCCGAACTTACCATTGTGTTACCAAACTATATGAGAGCTATTGAAACAGAAAGTAGGTGCTTTATTGAAGGATGCCAGAGATCAGAGAGATAGACAGTTCCTCTTTCTACAAGAAAAATGTTCAGTATAAATATTATATTCCAGAAAATAATCGCCTGTGTGATCGACATTTAGTCATTGAAGCATGGGATTTTCTGGACAGTTTAAGAAATAATTATGTACATACTTTTACTGCTAAACATATTCAGGACATGATGTCCTTAAAAGACGTTGAGACAGGATTGTTTCATTTTGAGACAATAGATAGTACATAAATGGATTGGGTTAAGTAAAGCACAGTTCCGTGAAATGTTTACTGAGATGCCTCAGTTATTAGAAATCCCACGAGCGCCCCTAGCTTTAGCAGCATATTTAATAAAGCTTAGGTCTGGTGATTCTGATGAGAGATTGTCAACTTTATTTAAAGTATCTAGGCGAACCTTAGAGAAATGGTTGCACCAAGTTAGGGAACTTCTCACCGAATATTTTTTGCCAAGACACTTAGGCTTAAATCATATAAATAGGCAGCAACTAGTGCAAAGAAATCTTGCAATACCTACCACATTGTTTGGTAACTTTGAGGGCGTTGATAGGCTCATTATAATATTTGATGGAACATATTGTTATGTTGAAAAGAGTTCAAATTACCAAAAAAGAACATACAGCATGCACAAATATAGAAACCTTGTAAAACCGTTTTTAATGGTATGTACCGATGGACATATAATTGATGTTCTAGGCCAGCTACCACTTCTGGTGCTGAAATTATGCAAAAAGAAATTTTCAAATGAAAGACTATTACTGTGTGGATGTGTTTACAATGTGGATATAGGACTTATGTGCCTGCTTCATTAGAGGAGGGTGAAACACAGCTTTCTACTAGTGAAGCAATTACTGTACACAATGATAATTTAAATGATTTTCCCCAGCTTACCGATAGTGAATTAATTCTAGTTTCATTAGGGACGTATCAAATAAAGCAGGCACGTTCCTACTATGATGAGCATGTAAGAGGTAATGATAGCTTTATTATAGAAGTGTGCAGGGAGGTCAACAGCAGCCTGCTTGGAGAGCTGTCGGCTACTAATTTTTCATGGCTACTAAGGGGACGCATTCAGTCCAGACATATAAGTCGAAAAACTTATTTTGTTTACATTTTAATCGACAGCTCTCGAAAAGATAGGGAAGCAATACGCAAATATTATTGTAACTGCATTGTAGGCAAACGAACGGTAGGCTGCTGTGCACATCTAATGTCTATAATATGGTACCTAAGTTGGGCTAGGTACCAAGATAGTATAGTACCACCTGCACAATTCTTAGAAGATATTTTAATTATAATTGAAGATGAATAAAAGATAAATATTATTCATAAAGTTATTTTTTTATTTTAAACATCATCTCATCAGGAAACTCACAAATAATTAGGAGATAGGTGATCTCCTAATTATTTGTGAGTTTCCTAATGTCCCCCACTCAATACAATACAATTAATATAGTAAACAACAGTCTAATATAATAAAATAGCAATCGCTCTTCAAAAATCAGCTGTTTAGTATAGGTTGTTGCCAATTTATTGCATAACCTCACTTTTAGAAAACCTCTTATAACTCTGCTCTCAGATTGCCAAAATTCGCCGAATTTTCAGTGATGCTTTGTTAATATATTATATAAGCTATTAATAGACACCAATTTCATCTTTTTACACCCAGGCCCAAGAATGTATGATAAATGATAAATAATAAATGATTTTATTTCTTTAAGTAGGTTTGTACAAACACTTACACGTCAATCATATTTTTAAACTAGATGAGGTCGGCGTTTCCTATCTGACTACTCTGAGAAGAAAGGCCGAAACAAACTCAGAGGTCACAGTCTCTTTTAAAGTCCAGACATAATCTTGGTCAGATCATGTGAAGACCATGTACCTAGATTGGTATCTGAAATGGTCTTTTGAGGAAAGAACCACCTCAGATTGAGTGGACCTGTCCAGTCGGTGCACGCATTTGTCAGTAATCGTGCAGCTCAACTCAGAGGGTCAGGACTTAAGGAGCTCAACGATTCGACGAACAATACCAAAGAAAGGACATTTGGGTAGGCCACATAAATTACTTAATCTGCCAGATCATGATTAAAAATAACTGCGAAAAAAAAGCAATGACCCACATAATCCTCACATTCACAATAATTAAAATAACATAATACTTTAAAAGTAAATACTCATGTCATTGTGTATATAAAATTCAACAATGTCAATGTGTATATAAAAAATCGGACATAATGTTTGAGAACCATGTAGATTGGCATCTGAAATGGTCTTTTGAGGAAAGAACCACACAGATTAAGTGGACCTGTCCAGTCAGTGCACGCATTTGTCAGTAACCGTGCAGCTCAACTCAGAACTTAAGGAGCTCAACGATTCGACGAACAATACCAAAGAAAGGACATTTGGGTAGGCCGCATAAACTACTTAAACTGCCAGATCAAGAATATAACTGAAACAATGACCCACATAGTCCTCATATTCTCAATAATGAACATAATATAATACTTTTTACAGTAAATATTCATGTCTAAAATAGCTAGCAAATTAAAATCAACATTCACCGTGTAAATTTATTGGAGCAGCTCAATCCCAAGCCTTTTTGTCCTCAATATAGTGAAAGCGTATCCATCTCCTTTATTTATTAAGCTTACATTCATGTGGATTGAATTCCTAGACCCCTTACACTAGGATTCCCTATATTGTAAGATCCAGGCTCCTTCGTTCCGTTAACCACAATATTACACATTTAGCCAAAGAATCTTATTGTGAAATATTGACAGAATGATATTACTAATATTCTGAGCTACACCGTGTATCTGCACTATAGACAGGTCAACATTCATAGTAGGCAATTTGTTCGCAATACAATTGACGACAAAAGTCGTTATATTATAAGATTTATTTTTATTTTTTTGTTGTATTTTGTTCTTTACGTATCCTTCAAAGGGCGAGAAGCCGACCCAACACCCTTTATAAAAGAATTCGTATGCGGAATAACATTTAAATGAACTACGTCGCGGGCAGAAGCTAGTTTTTACCTAAACTTGAATTTTCCAGACAACATTTACTGTGTCCTAATTAGATTTGTCGCAAACAATTCAAGCCCCCGCACTTCCGGACGCCGCACGGTGGATCGAAAATCGGCTGTAGAAGACATAGGATCTCGATTTCTTAAATGTTATTTTTTTTGCTGGAAATGACTTCTGCTGATCATTACTGTTCTATAAAATGTCATATGAAGTAAATGTGTGCACAAATGGAAGAGTTATAATTTTTATAAGAAAAAAATGTATGGAGCTACTATGAAAAATCGAATTATCTCCTAAACGTCATGTTTAACCGTAATATCCTTGGAGGTGGTCATAGTGCTAATTATTTATAATTTTTTGGTTGCAGATTTGACGAAAAATTTCATGCCGTTTTTTTAAAAAAATCGTCAAAATATTTTCATTTGTTTTTTCATATGAAACGATTCCTTTTAGTGTTTATGTTGAAGAACACGGACTTTTAACTACACGTAACATAAAATAGCATCACTCCTATATTTTCGAAGGAGTTGGCAGAGGTTTATAGTACACCCACACGTAGACTTTGTAAAAAAATTATATATGTACTTATTTGTAAATTTGTATTTGAGTCTGTTTGGGTTTTTTTTTTGTAATTTAATGATATTTTGTCTTTTTTTATTATTTATTTTACTTTATTTTACAAATGCTTAGTATTAATTCCTTAAATTAAATTATTTTGTATATAATATAACTTTATATGTTACTTAAATAAGAGTTCGATAATCTTTTTTTATTTAAATTAGTAAAAATGTGTCAAAAAACAGCAATTTTTTTATTTAATTTTTCTTGTTTTGTGTGTTCTTAATATTTGGGTTAATAACATATCGAACTTTTTAACTTGGACACTAAAAGGGATCGTTTTACATGTAAAAATAAATAAAAATATTTTGACGATTTTTTTTAAAAAAACGGCATTAAATTTTTCGTCAAATTCGCAACCAAAAAATCATAAATAATTAGCACTATGACCACCTCCAAGGATATTACGGTTAAACATGCCGTTTAGGAGATAATTCGATTTTTCATACTAGCTTCATACAAATTTTTCGTAAAAAAAATATATTTCCTTCGTTTTTGGGCAGAATTAACTCGGGTGTCATTTTTGTACATAGTAATGATCAGCAGAAGTCATTTCCAGCAAAAAAAATAACATTTAAGAAATTGAGATCCTATGTCTTCTACAGCCGATTTTCGATCCACCGTGCGCCGCCGCGCGGGCCCTCTCCTTCGCTTCAACGACTATGCACTCGGGGCATAAGAGAGGGAGAGCGATAACGTACCGCGACGCTCACGCGTTCGTCACTCGAAGGTACACACGTACACGTCCCGACGAACCGCCGCATACGTTCGAGATCTAACTGACACGCGTTAAATAGTTCCCGTGACAGTAATTACCAGTCTTATTTATAAACGTCTCTTAAATTTTAATCAATTGCTAAGCAACTGATTAGCAAAATTCTTATTCATAAACGCTATTTAGCGTTATGAGGTCGCTAAGCAATTGATTAGTAGCTGTCAAAATTAAACACCACCGGTGCACTGCTAAGAGGATGCTAAGAGGCAAGATGGCGGATTGTATATGAATCAGCTGATGGATATAATACGATTATTGTGAGCTTCTAGGTTATTTTGTTCCTAATATCGAGTTGTACCTTAGTAAATATGGAATTCGACAATCTTTTACGGGATTTCAGAACGGCGCAAAGAATTAAATAATTTTGAGACGCCCGGCGGGAAGTAGACGGAGGAAGACCTACAAACTTCGTTTAAATCCAACCAGAATGATTACTTTTTACATATTCTTTATTCGAAGTACACATGATGAAAGGATCTATATGAAAAGCTCAATCAGGAGGAGGCTCAAATCGAATTCATTCTCTTCAACCAAACCAAACCAACTCAATCTCTTCAAACCTCCTGAGCAAGGTGCTCAGGAGGTTTGAAGAGATTGAGTTTCTGAGGAAGCTCATGAGAGATTGTGGTTATCCAATGTGTTATCCCATGTGCCCCTCATAATAGGACGCCCGTTTTAAGGCCCAGAACTAAAGAAAAGCCATGTTGTGGCAGTCACAAAAAAAACAAGAGACATTTTGTTAAGCAATTTATTTTAATACATATTAAAGCTTCATTTTTGTTATAAATTTATTATTTTTGATTTTTAATATTCTTCCTCCAAATACATGGACCGTTCCATTCTTTCTCTTGCCACTCATTCCTCATCTTTTGCACGTAGCATGATCTCGTCCCTCGCCATCTTAGCGAATAGTTGAATAGTATTGGTGCCAGCTGCGAGTGGCTTTCATAGCAGCAGTCAAACTTGTAGGTACCTGTAAATAACCATAATAATTGTTATTAAAAGACACTGAAACCTCGGTGCAAAAACAATAGGAAGTAATATAAAATAGACACAAGTACCTACGTACATTTCTAAGAGTATATTCGTGTTATAAGGCCTAAAGGACATGAAAATACATAGCTATTATCGGCTATTGCTTTAACATTCATTTGGTCAGTTTACATTGGCAAGTAGATATAAATTCAAAGATCCTCCATCCAGAGACCTTTACCTGTTTACTCCAATTATTGGAGCGTATTATTTTTATTGCTACCATCCCGAACACATTGAAATAAACATATTAAATAATTTTAATCAAGTTCTAATATTCCGATATTTTTTTTGACTTTTGTCTGTCAAAGTCACAACAGATACAAAAATCTTGGGTATGACATTTTTTTTCTTAAAATTCTGCTTTTGAGTCGACTATTTTGAATATAATCTGTGCCGAACGCATAATTTCACCTCTATTTCGTTTCGCAACTAATCACCTGCTAATTATTGTAAAGAGAAAAGTGAATCATTGATTAAGAGCTAACTAATTAGTTAGCTAGTCAGTGGCTAATCAGTCATTAGCGAGATTTTTATAAATAAGGCTGTACAATATTTGTGTACCTTTTACCTGTTTACCGTGAATATACGACATTTAGATTACACAAGTGTTTGATTCCACTATCCGCTTCAATCCAGTATGGACACAGTTACGAAAGATTTGATTAAATATTGGTGTAGTCCATTAGCCCTACTTGATTGTAGTGTAGTTGATATTATGGGTGTGGGTGTGGGTATTCACAGGTCGGTGGCGGAGCGGCTGATGCTGGGGTCGCGCGTGGAGCCCGAGGAGTTCTCCGAGGTGTCTATCTACTTCAGCGACATCGTGGGCTTCACGGCTCTGGCAGCGCGCTCCACGCCCGTGCAGGTGGTGGACCTGCTCAACGATCTCTACACCACCTTCGACGCCGCCATCGAGCAGTACCGCGTCTACAAGGTATACACCCGGCACTCTAACCCTGCACTCGTCACGTTCAAATATCTTAACATAAGACATAATACTTGATGATACCTACAGTCCTACATACATGGGAGACTTGATGAACATATAACGGCCGGACGAATTGAATTTGAACCGCAGCAACAGCTACTAGTAGTCCTATTTACATAAGTACATAATTAGAATCCATATTTAGAACAATGAGTGGGTACTGGTAGTACCTGTGACTAGTTAGTCCACAGAGTGTAGTGTGTGTGGCGTAGGTGGAGACGATCGGCGACGCGTACATGGTGGTGGGCGGGCTGCCGGTGCGCACGCGCGAGCACGCGGAGGCCGTGGCCACCATGGCGTTGCACCTGCTGCACCTGGCGGGCCGCTTCCGCCTGCGCCACCTGCCTGACACGCCATTGCACCTGCGCATCGGCCTGCACTCCGGGCCCGTGTGTGCCGCTGTAGTGGGCCTCACCATGCCGCGCTACTGCCTCTTCGGCGACACCGTCAACACTGCCTCGCGTATGGAGTCCACCGGTCAGCTGTTTGTCTCACTCGTTTCCACATGTGCGCACGTGAGACACGTATGGATACGAGCAGTGTGTGTACTGTGCAGGCGCAGCGTGGCGCATCCAGGTGTCAGCCACGACGGCGGAGCGGCTGGCGGCGGCGGGCGGCTACCGGTTGCGCTCGCGTGGGCTCATACAGATCAAGGGCAAGGGCGCCATGCACACGTACTGGCTGCTTGGCAAGGACGGCTTTGACAAGATGCTGCCTACGCCGCCCCCTCTACAGTTAGTAACTCTTTTAAGGGTCCATTTACGAAAAAAAACCTCCTTTTGACAATTTCTAACCAAATTGGAAGTTAGTAAGCAAAAAGATATTGAAATATAGGTTTGTGTGACTATTAAAGTACAGATGTCACGGTGCGAAACCATTCGGCTCAGTCACAGCACCTGTTACAGTTTTATCACTTTCGCGCTTTCGAAAAAATACGAAATAGGTAGGTAATAGGAAAAAATACATTTTTATCTGATTGTTTTTTCCTTGAGGTGGTATCATTTTTAACACAGTACTTAATGTAAGAAATAATCCTGCTTGATAAATGATAAATGATTTTATTTCTGTAAGTAGGTTTGTACAAACACTTTTACACGTCAATCATATTTTTAAACTAGATGAGGTCGGCTTATGTTACAACCCCCATCATCTATGGGGGATGGGAGCTGGATGACAAAGATTGTAAAATTTTTAGCAATTTTCGTTTGCCGGAAATAGCATAATTTTCAACCGTGACCAAAAAAAAATTTGTGAGGCTAATCAGTACTTCCAATTAATTTATCCAGAGGAAATCGATCGTGACAAATTTTATTCTAAAACCTCAATAACTATGAAAATACAGATTTCCTTTATTGCATTTATCAGATACTTTTATACCATCATTACACAACTACATACTTCATTTGTTTTACTTCTAGGGCTTCCTCTCTCCTGCCCTTTTGCGGTACCCTACAGGGTCCGTAATGATCTCAATTATGATGTTACCACCTAAGTACACATTATGGTAAAGCAATAAAGATATTGAGTATATAGAGGTATGAGGAACAGGGTGTAAAGCTCACTAGCTACTGCACTCTATGGAAAAGGGAGGATCCTCTGACCAGACGGGTGTTGTGTCTGGTGAGCAACTGCCCGACGGTTGATGTAGGGACGTTGTATATATGCTAGTCGCGCGGTAAACTCTGCTTGCACGATGCAGGATTTGCGTGACGTCAGTATAACGTGTAGCTCGCATGTGGCAATGTTGATACCGCTACATCACTCCCCCCTGGAGACCGGAGTTCGATGGTGGGCTGAGTCTTGTATCTTGCGATGCTTGCCAGGGCCAGTTGAGGTTCCAGTGAGTCGGAACCAGGTGTCGCACAGTTCGCGGTGGGTCGGAACTGTCTGCGAAGGTTTCCCCAGTGAGTCGGGGTGGCGCTGCGTTATGCTCCAGTGCGTCGGATGAGGTACAGCGCCGAGTTGAGGCTGACTGCTGGCGTCGACGAGGAGAGGGTTTGAAGGTTCTGCTTGTGGACCGGCCGAGAGTGCAGTGTGCTGTGCCGAGGTTGCTGACGAGGCTGAGGGTGTAGTCTTTACCACTTGGAGGGGCACTTTTGAAAAACTTATGTTGACAAAGTCTATTATTCTAAACTAATCACTAAAGACGTTTAGCGCTAAACGAGTTTTAAGCGTCATTCTGTTTCTGTCATCTTCAAATATTTGACAGAAACAGAATTATGTTTGTAAACTTTGTACACTGTATGTTGTGGACGTAGCCTAATGTACGAGTATGTGTACGCCGCCTAATGAGCATGACGTTGCACACGAAGAATTAGAGATGAGCCGTACTAGGTAAATTTTATACTAGGTGCACCTAGTCCAATTCCGTACAAATACTCGATCCAAATACCTGTTCCACCTAGTCCACGAAGTACGCAGACTTTAAAGTAAGCTTAGTCTTTGCGTACCACCGGTACGGGTACGTGTAGGTACACAGTACCGACGTACCCAGTAATGAATTGTAATCTTCCCTCCATACTTTACACAGGCTTAGGACTGTCAACGTAAAGATTTATCTACATTGTAGATTTTTGGCGTATTTAAAAGATTTCAATTCATGTTTTTTTTTCAGAGTAATCAGATTTTTGCCTATTTTTATTTTTTGTCTGTCCTGACATATTTTTATAAACTATTTCAGCAGTTTGAGCACTGGATGGTGATTGCGGTTGGTCTGAATGTCTGATGGTGATGGTTGTTGGTTAGTCTGGGCTGCTACCACTGGAGTTGGATCGTTTCTTCTACCTAAACTTACGAATGGATGTTTACGATTTATGTGCTTTGTAAGGTTTGATACAGAACTTTTATAACTCAGTTGTATTTTACAAATGTTACACTCAGCTATTTGTTGTCCGTAAAATGATCCCAAGCGACACTACTTCCTTTGGGAGATACTTTATTGTCGTAATAAAAATAAAATCAAAAATTCTACCACAACAAACTTCGAAACAAAACCGATTGCAAAATAAGTCCGCTACGCGTATCCGATTGTGACGTCCAGTAGGTATCAATACGGCGAGCCGCGATCACGTTTGCATGAGTCCGTACTTGATTCTCGACTGCATTGCATCTCAGTATAAAGTCTTCATTCGCATCGAATATTGACAAGTACCTAGTATAAAAAATAGGCAAACACGAATACGCGTTGCGTTACATTTATGACCATTGAAATATGGTTCAAATCAAATGACTGACATACGAATAATTTAGGCAAACACGAGTGAGCGGCAAAGTAGACTTGCTATCTCGCTTCCCCGCGCCGGTACTTCGACTCGAGTGGGCCACGCGAGGGGCCCGGGGGCGGGGGATGCCGTGCCGTGCATCGTCTAGGCACAGTGAGACTAACTAGGTGGATCGAGTATTTTGTAAAGTTGGAATAGGTGCAACCTAGTCTCATCATACAATTTAATAAATCTAAACATGCCAAATACAATTTCAAACTTAATATTGATCGATTGAAAGAAGTTTCACATACAAAATTTCTGGGTATACTCATAGACCAAGATTTAAATTGGAAAATACATGTAGATAATTTGTGCAACAAGTCTAATAAGTTCGTTTATGCTCTCAGGCAAGTCAAGAATGTGACGAATAAAAAAACCGCCATTATAACCTACCATGCTTACATAGAATCGATTTTGCGATATGGACTTATTTTTTGGGGTAACAGTACAAATAAAAACAGAGTGTTTATCGCGCAAAAGAAATGCATCAGAGCCATTTGTGGGATCCGTACTGACGAGTCCTGTAAACCGCATTTTAAAAGGCTTGGTTTATTACCACTTCCTTCACTGTACATCTACGAGATATGTAATTTTGTATATAATAATAAGGAATTATTCAAGAAAGTCGATCAAATATACTCTCGTAATAGGGATCCATGTAGACTTGTATTGCAGGATACTCCTAAATCAGCCAAGTACTCTAAAAGTTTTCTGGTGATGTGTGTACGCATTTATAATAAAATTCCAAAGGAAATTAAATTGTTATTTAATATTAATTCTTTTAAAAACAGACTCTTTAAATGGCTGAATGAACATAATTTTTATGACATTAAGGATTTTTTTGACATTAAATTATAATTCACAAATAATGACGTCGATAATGTTTATAATTTTGACATTTTTAATTTTATAATGATTGATTTTATTGATTTCCTTTTTTTTTACTTTAAGTTATGTTATGTAATGTTATGGAACTGTTGCGAATAATGTTTACTTTTATAATGTTTTCTTTTATTGTGACTTTTTGATTTTGTTCGTGGAGATTAATTTCTGACATTAAATAATATTATGATAAGATGATTGTATTGTGGAGAATGTTTTATAGCTTTGACATTTTATTTCTACTTACTAATTAATTCTAAGTATTTTGCATGCAATTGATACACGATGTTGTATAGCTAAACATGTGGACTATATTATATTACCAAACTGTAACACCTTTTATACCATGTTTAAGGCAAATAAAGACTTACTTACTTACTTACATTAAATACCTAGTCCCTGGATCTGTTCTAGTATATACGCTTCATCTCTACGAAGAATGACAATGACAGGACTCGAGATAGAGAATTTAAGCCTGCTCGTGAAGTAATTTATTTCTCATTGTATAAAAGTAATAAGGAAAAGAAGTAAAGTTCATAAAATAGCTAGTTTAACTAAGTAAAGTAATACAATGTCGACCTACTAAAATATTGGAAGTAAAAAACCTTTAGTTGTCGATTTTTCTATTTTTAGGTTAGTATGCCAGAATTCACGATGTGTAAATATTTGATCACAATTATAGAGTATTTTAATTTCATAATAAATGTAAACTTTTCTATTTTTAGATAAATCAAATTGTGCGTTATTTACTCCCGTATCATCTTACATATTACATGTTTTAAACCCGTTTACCGCTAAACATGCTTAGTAATTGGCGGTGAAAGTGGGCCTTAGTATTCGTACCAAGTTTCAAGTGAATCGGATCTTTGATTTTATTCCATATGTAGGTATTCTTAGTTCGTAAACTTATAATTAGATTATAGAGGTATGTGGAACAGGGTGTAAAGCTCACTCATACTCTATGGAAAAGGGAGGATCCTCCGACCAGACGGGTGTTGTGTCTGGTGGGCAACTGCCCGACGGTTGATGTCGAGACGTTGTATATATGCTAGTCGCGCGGTAAACTCTGCTTGCGCGATGCAGGATTTGCGTGACGTCAGTATGAGGTGTAGCTCGCGTGTGGCGATGTTGATACCGCTACAAGATCATATGGACCCTGTCGGGCACAGCAAAATAAGTGAGTCGGGTTAACTAGCATGGAGATCATAAAAACATGTATAACATCTATAGCCATGTCATGTCATGTCATGTTGGCAAACAATAAACGATTTGATTTGATTTTATAATAATAAAACAGTGACAAGAAAAAAAAAAAAAACAAGCTTTTATCTAAAAATAAAGTGAAATAAAAAGTTTTTTTTTGTGATGGCTTGTCATCTCATTCTGAAATGTTTATAGATCCCAATACATAATACATATTAAATATTTCACGCCTCTGCTCCTCTGATTTGTTCGAGCACAAATATCGACAACAATTTTTTTGGGAAAAATTACATTTAAGTACGTCGATGTTTCTCCAAAAGAGCGATATGATAAATGTCACAATTTTTTCTTTTTACTTTTTAAAATCATTTTATAAAAAAACGCTTTTTATTTTTCTATTACATTTATATCCGTCCTGGGTTATTTTTTTTTTTTCAAATTGCTTTTTTTAAATATGTACCTACGTTTGATGGGCGTGCTTGTTAGACAGCCCGTACAGACAATCTCGATCGCGCATCTCGATCCGATCTCCGTATTCAAAGCAATGATCGCGATACAGATTGGGTTCCCTCTATCTGGCAGAATCTTGATGCTCCGAAATTTATTTGGCATAACAAACATGGCATAATCTTCTTTAAACGAATATTTTTAAGACATAAAAGTTATTTAATATAATTATTGTCTCGCCGACTGTCTATTTAACCGAATTTACAATAGCATACTTTTAAAATGGCAGAATTTTATTTGGCATAATTACCTTTGGCAATGTTAACCTTCCGCATAATTTCGTTTAGTATAAGTGCATAACGTTTATTTAGGCAGTATTTCCCAAAGTGGGCGATAACGCCCCCTTGTGGGCGCTGCAGGCCTAAAGGGGGGCGGTAAGAGACCCAGAAAAAAAATGGGGGCGTTGTGTAGAGGCATGGGGGGCGATTTGTAATTTCATCTAGGAGGACTCTTAGACACCGACTGAGCTCTCGACTCTCGACTACAACTTGTGAACATCAACTAATATTAATTAAGAGATTGCTCAAACTAACTTGGTTCGATATTTCTCTCCGCGTAGTTCATTGGAGTATATCTGTCCTGTTTTATTGAATAAATAAAATAAAAATCATGTCAATCGGTCGCTCCGTTTCGAAATGAAAGTAGACACAAATAAACAAATAAAAAGGCAACAGACACTTTCGCATTTTAACAGTCATTAGTATTCCTAATAGACCGCGGGCAATCACGTTTTAACAAGTTTTTATTAAATAACCCGGTTTGTGCATTTCTGTATCAATCGGCTGGTTCATAGAATACTTGTTCTTACTTGTTGAGTACGATTGAGCGTCGAATGAGATAAACGAGTTTATACATTTTTGTCTTATTCCTGTTGGTGCGTGCTGCTTAGGCAATCCTATATAAACAACGTAATATTTATTTAATTTTCATTTGTGGTTTCGCGCCTAATAGATAAACAGTACTTAAGTTCAACACTTACTTACGTATTTCTCAAAACAAAACAATGACGGAAGTAAAAAAGAAGAGACAGCAATAATACTATGCGGAATATATTAAATTCGGATTCATTGAAAATCCCACAAACTCATCGTCGCCTTTGTGCCTTCTATGTCTAAAAACATTTCCGAATGAAGCCTTCAAGACTGCAAGATCATTTGAATAAAATGCATTCAGATAAGAAAGACAAGAATGTAGCATATTTTCAAGACTTAGAAGAAGCATAATACTCAGCCAAGTGTAGCAAAACTATTTGCGGCGCCTGCTAAGCAAGATGATGACGGAATTCGAGCTTCGGACAATATCTCTTTGCTCAAAAAGGCAAACCACACAACATCGGAGAAGAGTTCATTTTGCCAGCAATAAAGGAAGTAATAACTACTGTGCTTCATAAACTGGCCGCAGATATTATCCGAAAAAATCCTTTGAGTAGTAATTATGTGCAAAGGCGAATTGATTAAATGGCTGAAAACATTGAAGAATCATTGTGCAATCATCTGAGGACGAGTCAATTCTCAATTCAGATCGATGAGTCCACTTTACCAACTAATCAAGCATTGTTGCTGTCCTACGTGAGGTTTATTAAAGATGAGAAAATATGTGAAGAACTATTGTTTGCTACCAATGTAGAAACCGATACAAAAGGCGAAACCATATTCGATATAGTGAACATATGATACAGTGATACAGTGAATTTTCTGCGATACGATGGTTCTACTTTTTAGAGTTCCGTAGTTCTGACAAGGAACCCTGTGTCAAATAAATTTATTTTCTTTCTTTCATTCTTTCTTTCTATAGTTGCATCATGTCCGTCTGTCTGTCTGTCCGAGGTTTTGCTAAAAGACCGTTAGTACTAGAAAGCTGTAATTTTGTAGGTGTTTGTATATCAACTACGTCAACAAAATCGTGAAATATTTTTTGTAAAATATATTTTTTTACGGTAGCTCCTCTACTTGTGAAGTGGGGATGAATATTTTTTTCGTCGTCTACCCCATCGTGTGGGATATCGTTGAATAGGTCTGCTAAAATGACTTCAGGGTAGCTAAAATTATTTTTCGATTTAAGGCTCCATTTACGAAATATTAAAGTTTAAAGTACAAATTTTTGTTCCAGTATTAGATTTTTCCAGATTTTTCAAGCCAGTAGTTTAGTTTTTAGAGGGGGGCCTTTAAAAACTAAACTGCTGGCTTGAAAAATCTGGAAAAATTCACGATGATATTGCATTTCATGAACTTTAACGGAAAATTATGGCAGTTAAGATAACTTTATTATTTTAGCAGTAATAGTCGTTGAACTACGTGTTGGATAATTTTGTACCAAATACAAAATCCTTAACATTAATCCTTTTAAGTGACTAAGATGAAGTAGTTGCTTGTTTATAACGGGTAAAAACTTGCATTGAAAAACAAAATACGAAATATAAAACCATAATAAATTATCATAAGTTTCACAATACTGCCGCTAGATGGCGCTGTACCAACGGGTTACGTTTTCATTATATTCAGAAAAACATACAGTCGAATTGAGAACCTCCTCCTTTTTTGAAGCCGGTTACTAAAGAACAACAGAATCGTACTATATTGTGATAACGGGCTACTACGGAACCCGACACTGTGCGTGGCCTGTCACGCACTTGGCTGGTTTTAATTATTATGGATATGAAATTTACGTCTAAAGATGATTCTGACTTACAAAATTGTGAGTTTTGAATGTATGCCAAACGATTTTCTGCGAAATGTAGTTTATGCTATCCGCTGTTATGCAAAATAATATTAAGACATAAAAAGTTCTGCTTTAAAGGGTAGACCCTACAGATTTAGAGTGTAGATATACATTGACTGATTGATACATCTGGTCACAAAATTACCTTGATATTGCGACATCAAGATCACGATCCACTGATCACGTGCCCCGAGATTTCGGATCGTGATCATCATTGACTGTGTACACGTTGCCTTGCTTATGTTGCCAGGTCTGAGGAAGTATTATTTGAGGTTGAGGGTGAGAATGAGAGTGAGTCGTCCCCGGCCCCCAGCTCGCCACCCGCACCGCGTCCCGCGAACTTCGAGCGCCAGCGCTCTGACCCCACCAGCACCCCGGACAAGCAAGGTGTGCCACTGGATCCTGGCCTCTCCATACTGTACGCTTCAATCCGAACATATCTGCTTGATTGTACAATTGATTTACAGCGTGGCAGCGGTCTGGCGCCGTGTCGGCAGACAGCAGCCCGCCGCGGCCCGAGCGCCGCTCCACCGACTGCGGCGACGCGCGCGGCTCCCGCGACTCACGCGACTCCCATGACACTCGCGAGGCGCGCGCGACGCTCGCGCTGCCCGTCGGCGACCACAGCGCACAATACTCGCGTTACAGGTGGTTCCACTAATTCTGCAGGCATTATATTTGTACCACAATACGTGATCCTCATCTGTAAATACTTAAACAAAAAATATGCATATTAATGATGAAAAAAATACCGATTTAAAAAGGTACCATTCAAAATAACTCGTGAAACAGGTGCTTCCTCTTTCCCCTTACGTTTATGTAGGCAGTAACTATTCTATAACGTTAAGTGGGTGAATACCATCCAGGTGCCTGGGAAACGGGAGACGTCCGCTGCGACGTCAGTGGTCCCTGGAGCGCGGCGACTCGCTGGCGGCGGCGGCGGCGGGCGCACCGCCCGGGCCCGCCTCCGCGCCGCCCTCGCCGCCCGAGCCGCTGGCGCTGCTGGCGGGCGTGGCGCCGCGCGCGCCGGCCGCGCGGTACCGCACGCGCCCCGAGCGCGACGCGCCACCGCCTGCGCCGGGGCCGCCGGGGCCGCTGTAGTAGACGCTCTGTCGCTAGATCGACAATAATTTTCGTAGACGATTCTCTTCCGCCCGGCCGCAGCCGCAGCCGCCGCCGCGGAGCTCGTCGGACTTGCGTCGGCGAGCGTCGCGGCTGGCTCGCAGTTGTGGTCGACGACGGTGCCTGTCAATATACATTTTTTACTATAAGTAATATCTAGGGTTCGAATTGTGATTCATAGCGGATGATAGGTGTATTTTTGAAATTTTTCGGATATCTAAATAAATAAACTATGACTTCATTGTTTCTTTCACTCACCCAAAAATAACAAGCAGCAACTGGTGAAGAGCTACAAATTTTATAAATAACCGACTGCGTTCAAAGTGAACTTTAAAAAAGACAGAAACAAGATGACCTATTTCTGTCTCCGATCCCACACCCCGCCCCCGTACTAGTACACCCTCAGCCGTACAATCTCATGCAGTCGGAGACAATAGGTCTTTATGGTTTAATTTAAGAAGATACCTCCGACTGCGTGAGATTGTACTTACTTACCTTTTTATTTATTTATTCTTAATTAGATTTTTATTTCCCTTTAGGTAACGGTCGTTAAAATTATCTTTTAAAATAGTAAAATTCTGGGTTAGTCATTAAATTTTATGAATTATAATTGTAATAATTATTTTTACGTTAATAAGCCCTATTATACGACTAAAATTATGTTAGAACTGCATCACGGTTTTATTATAAGTTTTGAAAACTTTTGAAAATTTGAGAATGGTTGCTAAACATCTTTAAATCGGTATAGATCCTAAATGTTCATTCAAAATAAAAAATGAATACAGAAACCTAAAAATATTTTGTAAAGACCTATTCAATGACATAGTTCGTCAACTTCCATTTTTTCTATTTCTCAATCTGTGGTTCATAATTCTTTCTCACAATCTGGTTGTCGGGTTACGTATTATAATACTTAAGTTTATTCTAACTATTTTCAAGATAACTACGGTCCAAAGACCTACCATTGAAAATATCTAAAGATCGATTCGCCGATTTTTGTAATAACTAATGAACGAAATCCATAAAGGAGAATTCAGCTACGGTTTATTCAACTTATGAGGGAAGTTATCGTAGAGAAACCACCTTTTCAGTAATACAGTACAAATTTGGGAACGAAGACCCTAAACTAAAATAGTATTTTTCGCGTAACAATGGCGGTACGAGGTAGGCACGTCGCGACATGCGCGGTATTATCGAATGCGCGTCTACGCAGTAAGCGTGTGGGCAGCGGACTGGCGTGCATGGCCGCCGTGCCTTCTTCGCAACAGCCAGGCGAGAGAAAGAGATGTGTACAGCTTATTCCCTGTATCGTGGCGGCACGCGACCGCGGGACGCTCGCACTGGCCGTAATTGCGTTTGGTTTGCTACATACTCCCCCTCCAGTCCTGAAGAACGCCCTCGGTCCTGGACTGGCACACTAACAGCAGCATTAGCTGGACGTCCGCAATTTCTTTTTGGAATAACGGGTTTCAGTAAGGAGTCGTCACTACCTCGGTAACGTGTAAAGTCCTCGGAATTTTATATCCCTATATCTACATTTGGTTGTTCTGTGCTCGCGATGGTGTACGTTGTTGGACTAACCTTTTTAGTAATCTGGTAAGGGCCATCTCGGCGAGGGTAGAATTTAGAAGTGAGGTCTTTTGATCCTTTGCTCAATAAACGAGATTTAAGCCTGACTAAATCACCTACCTCAAAGGCATCAGATGGTCAGCACGAAGCGTCGGCATACTGCTTTGTCTTGTCCTGCTGGATCTCGACGCGTTCTCGAACAGCTGACAGTGAATGCAGGAAGTTTTTGAGGTAAGGAGTCACTTGTGGGACAAAGTTTTTTTTCACCTTGATGGCACGAAGGTCGTGAACGACCTTTGTGGGTGACCGCATCTCCCTGCCAAATGTTAAATAAGCCGTTGAATTGCCTGTTTTGCGACATTTCGCGCTATTCAGGGCAAAGCGGATCACTGGCAACTTCTTCGGCCATGAGGTGTGGTCATCTGCCACCAGGTGGGCCAGCATAGCTTTAAGGTCGCGGTTTTTTCGCTCTGCAGGATTAGCTTGTGGGTGATACAGCGGGACACAATTTTGTTTGATATCTAGGAGTGACATATAATACATTGTCGCATCACGGCAGAAACGAACTGGACACCGTTGTCCGAAATAATCCTGCGAGGCAGACTGAACCGCATGAAATATTCCTCGATGAGGACAGGAGCGCAGCCTTCCGCTGTTGCTTCTTTTAGAGCAAACAGCTCTGACCATTGAGTAGCAGTGTCTTCTATAAGAAAGACCCATCGCTCCCCCTGGTCTCCTTCCGGAAGTGGGCCGAAGAGGTCTCTGGCCAACACCTCGTTCCGCTGGCTCATGACTGGTGCCTGGAGTAGGCCTGGGGGTTTGGTGTTGTTGGCCTTATATCGCTGACAGTGGATGCAGGCTGAGACATAATCGGTGATTATTCTCCGCATCCCTGTAAAATAATTCAGCTGTGTTACCTTCTGGTAGGTTCTATCGATACCTGGGTGATCAGCTATCTGAGAGTCATGTAACTCCTTCAAAATAGCTGCAACATGATCGCCAGGTTCAACTAACTGAGGGGATTCACTCTCGGAGTCCGGATGAGGTGACCCCTTTCTAACAATCTTTTTGATGCAACATCTTCAGGTCCGTCTAGTTCCTTAACGATCTTGTCCACTTCAGGGTCTGAAGTCTGTTCCAGGCGAAGCTGTCTAGGTTTCTTCGCGGGAAGATCGCAGATGACTGTACAAATACCGCAACTGTCGCTTGTGTCGCTAGAACAAATCGGTCTACTCAGCGTGTCTGCTACGACATTCGCCTTCCCTGGAGTATATTCGAATTGGATATCAAAAGATTGGAGTTTCATAGCCCAACGAACTAATCTGCCTGCTGGTGATTTAAGTGATAGCAACCAGCGTAGAGGCTGATGGTCACTGCCAATCACGACTGATTGACCGCCTAGGTAAGGCCGAAAACGTTCCACCGCCCACACTTCAGCTGCGTTGAGGAGACGGCTGGCATATTCGACTGGCCTTTCCTAATTACCGTCGCCATGCAATAAAACTGCGCCCATGGCGTAGTTACTTGCGTCAGTACGCAGAATGAAAGGACGACTGAAATCGGCTTGCACCAGTATTGGAGCTGTGGTCAGTTTACTTTTCAGATCATTAAATTCTGTTCTGAGCCCCAAGACCATACTTGACTTTTCCTAGTCAAGCGTGTCAATGGTTCGGCAACTTTTGAGAAGTTGGGTATGAATTTTCTGAACCACGAAGAAGTTTGTAAAAAGGTTCTCAGGTGTTTTAGGTTTCCTGGTACCTTCATCTCGAGTATAGCACTCACCTTCTCTGGGTCGGTGGAAACACCTTTTTGCGTAATAACGTGACCGAGATATTTTACGCTTTCCCGAGCAAAAGCGCACTTCTCCATAATCACATGGAGGTTAAACTCGGCCAGACGTTTAAAAACTGCCTCGAGGTCTTGCAGATGCTGTTGGTATCCCAGAGATATTACTAACAGATCATCTAAATTCGCTAGTAAAGTTACATCTTGTAAAACAGAGCAGGATCGGAGACGATCGATGAGACGCTAAAATGTAGCTGGCGCGTTGCGGAGACTGAACGGCATTCTTTTAAAACGGTAAATACCTAGAGGACAGACAAAAGCCGTTTTGTCTCTATCAGCTCCCCTTACCCTAACCAATCAATATGAAGATTGAAGGTCTAGTGTATTCATGTAAAAGTCCCGTTTTCTGCTCTGAAGTAACTCGACGATGCGTGGCATCGGATATGTATCAGCTTTGCTGACCGCATTCAGACACCTGTAGTCGACTCAGAAGCGTTGGACTTCGGCACCATCAGCGCCAGTGAACACCAAGCCGATTCACACTCTTCTATTATGTCATCGTGTAAAATATTACCTATTTCAGATTTCAAGACTTAGCAAACGTTCACAATTTAAAAATTCATATTGAGGTAGCTACTCGAAAAATTTCTTGTATAGACCATATTTTGAGTAACGTACCTAATGCAATCTCGGCAGTGCTACCGCTTCATCTCTCTGATCACGATACAGCACAAATGTTAAGCTTCCCTTTAAGGCTTCAAACAACAACAGCCGCAATATACCATATCTACAAAAGAGACTACAGTCTAGATAATACGCGTAAATTCCGTGAATGCTTACAAAGTCTAACCTGGGCAGATATTTACATTGAAAGCGATGCAAATACAGCATTCAGCGCTTTCCATGAATTAATATGTTTATTTTATAATCTCTGTTTTCCGAAAGTTAGGATAAAGATAAATTTGAACAATAAAATAAAGCGAACGTGGATAAGTAATGGTCTTAAACAGAGTTCTAAAACGAAGCGTTTTTTACGATATCAATATTACAGGAATAAAAATGTAATAAATAGGACTAGATATACCTCATATTCAAAACTACTACAAAAGTGTATCCACAATGCTAAACGAAATGATAATATAAAGTTTATGAATAATAATGACAATAAATGTAAAGCCGCATGGACGGTCATAAGAAATGAAATACACACGGACCCCAAAAACAACATTGAACACTTTAAAATTGACAAAACCATACTTACCAAACCAGCAGAAATAGCCACTGCCTTCAACAGTCATTTTACAAATTATATTCCTACTCATAATTATTGTACAAATAGCTGCCGCAGTGACACTCTAACTGCTAACTCGATGTTTCTCACACCTATATCCGAAAATGAGATAAGGAAACAGATACTATCGTTGAAAAATACGAACTCTGAAGGCTATGATGAACTTACCACCTGAATTATTAAGACATGTGTCAATGATTTAAGTGGGGTGTTGACGTATCTTATTAACCTGTCCTTCTCACAAGGTGTGTTCCCTAACGCTTTAAAAATATCTGTTGTCAAACCAATATTAAAAAGGGTGAAAAATGTGACATGAATAATTATCGCCCCATAACAATTATACCCATCATGTCAAAAATCTATGAGAAATGCATGTATCAGAGAATAGTAAACTACAGTGAGAAATTTAACATTATAAAAAAAGAGCAATTCGGCTTTCAGAAACATAAGTCCACATCCCTAGCCATCTTTTCACTTTTAAAAGTAGTATTGAACAATATTAACAACAAACAACTAACGACAGGGCTATTCTTTGATCTGTCAAAGGTATTTGATCTGGTTACACATGAAATTTTATTAAAAAAACTAGAGGCTATCGGTATTAGAGGTCTGCCACTCCAGTGGATATCGTCGTACTTAACTAACAGACAACAGAGAGTCACTGTCACTAAACTTAATGAAAGTAGGGACATGACAGAATATTCATCTGAATATATAAGTGTAAAACGCGGCGTCCCCCAGGGTAGCATATTGGGCCCTATCTTATTTTTACTCTATATAAACGACCTAGTTAATGTAACCAATCATAAATGCTTCCTTTTTGCCGATGACATTTCCATAATTGTCACTAGCGATAAAAAATATAAATCCATAGCGGGTCATGAAGCGGACATAAATAATACGATAGACAATATAATTAACTGGTTAAATTATAATAATTTATCTATTAATCTTAATAAATCAGTATATATACAATTTAATCAATCTTATAATAATACATTTAATTTTAAAATGGACATACCGAAAATTATACAAGTGACACAAACTAAGTTTTTAGAAGTAGTAATTGACGAACATTTGGACTGGAAAGCACAGGTTGATGCTGTATGCAATAAAATAAATAAATTTGTCTATGCTCTGAGACAAATAAAAAACAAAAGACATATAAAAACGGCTGTGATGTCATACCGCGCTTATGTTGAGTCCTCACTACGGTATGGACTTATAATGTGGGGAAATAGTACTGACCACAATAGAGCATTTGTCGCCCAGAAAAAATGTTTACGAGCTCTATACGAGATTCCATGTGACGAATCCTGTCAACCTATATTTAAAGAGCTTGGTTTGCTACCGTTTCCTTCATTATATATTCTTGTGTATTTGACCCTAATTCACTTTAAAAAAACTCACAATAACACAAGTACCTTAATGCTTTAATTAAATAGTCAAATACAACAAAATAAAATGTGGGTAGAAAAATGTCAGACAAAGTATTCCACGGAAACGATGTTGTCTCGTCGGTGGCTGGCGGCGAAAAAGGGCCGTCCCTGGTGTGCGCCGCGTTTTTATAACCTCGGTGAGGCCATAGTGATGTGATCTCCCATACGGCCTCTCCTGACAGGAGTCCGTCCTCGGGCTCCTTCAGCTCTGCAGGTCAGTCTCCAGCATCGGCAGTCAGGCTCGTGAAGCTATTGCTCTGGGCTGTGAGAGCTCCCGTCCTCAGTAGTGGCTCCTGTCGCTGGCTGCTCCTCTTGCAACTCGTGGGCGACGCTGACGTGTGTCTCAGCAGCTGGTGTGCTTGGGGGCACGCCACCCTGCACTCGGGACGTGCTGGGCTGCTGCCTCCCGCTGACAGCTGGCTCCGTGGCTCTGGATGGCGACTCGTTGCCTTGGGCAGCAATCGCAGTAGACTCCTCGTGATTCTGGCTTGCATCTATGTAACAGTGTACATACAAGAAAATAAGATTATGGCTTTCAAAACATTAATGATATTTACAGGGCATACTAAGTCAGAGGCACTGCGTGAAGCTATAACTTAGTAGTTAGCATAAAAAAATACAAGCTAAGATAGAGGCACTACGTGAAGCATATCTTAGTCTCACACAACAGGGGGCAAATCAAACTAAGATAGAGGCACTACGTGAAGCTTATCTCAGTTACATACTCGTAAAACAGAAGACAAAAAATCAAACTAAGATAGAGGCACTACGTGAAGCGTATCTTAGTCACACAAAAGTCAGCTAAGTAAGAGGCACTACGTGAAGCATTACTTAGTTACATAAAACAGAAGACAAATCAAACTAAGATAGAGGCACTACGTGAAGCGTGTCTTAGTCACACAAAAATCAGCTAAGTAAGAGGCACTACGTGAAGCATTACTTAGTTACATAAAACAGAATACAAATCAAACCAAGATAGAGGCACTACGTGAAGCGTATCTTAGTCACACAAAAGTCAGCTAAGTAAGAGGCACTACGTGAAGCATTACTTAGGCCACGGTTGAGAAAAGAGGCACGACGTGAAGCTTATTCTCAACCTTTAGGATAGTAACACAGAATGTCACTCATCCCAACAGAAGACACCTCACCATCGAAGAAAGCAGCACATACTTCAGGAGTCCACTCTCCGCGCCACGGGATCATGTACTCAGCCGCTGCTTGAGTTGACTTCCCATAGGAGCCAGCCAGGAGTTGCAGTTCATACCGCCCATGTGGCAGTATCTTCGTCACGCGGTAAGGTCCCCGCATACAGGAGTCCATCTTGCCGGTTGATTGAGCTTGTTTCCTGACAAAAACTAAAGAATCCACTTTAAAGGCCCGAGGAGGCTTCCTCCCCGCATTAACATAAGAGTCTTGCTGCTTTGGCGACCCATTTCACGCGGTGCATCTCTGTTATGGTTCGCGCCTTCCAATGCCACGTCTCGAACTAAGCTTCAAATTAGTGGCGTCGCTGCGTCTATACCCACTAACAGGTTGAGGGCAGAATACTGCGTGACTCGGTGCTAGGTTATGTTTAGCACCAGTTGAATTACATTCAATACGCACAATATTAAGTATCGTGCAACAATAACGCATCTTGTGCATCTCCGGAGTAATCAGATGCACATCACATCCCATACACTTAACCCAGTCAAGGAATTTGTTACTTTGTAACATTCGATCTGTATCGGCCACAATTAATTTAGGTGTCCCAATTAGGGAAATTAAATTGGTAAAATGAGTTTTCAGTTCGTTTGAATCTTGTTGATACATGGGGTATAAAAGACAATTTTGAAAAAGCATCGACTACTATTAGTAAGTCGCGATACCCATCTGCTTCGGATGGTATTGAATGGAGATTCGGGTTTTTCCCATGAATGGATTGACTGTAAAGGGGCCCGTGCTATTTTTTAACCGACGAAAAAAAAAGGAGGAGGTTCTCAAGTCGACCCGTATACTTTTTACCGAGTAGTCCGATTTTGATGATTCTTTTTTTAATGGAAAGAGTATACCCCAAAGTTGGTCCCATTTAAATTTGAAAAACGAAATCCACCCCTAAGGGTAGAAAAATAGGGGTTAAATGATTTTTCACCTACAGAATGTTCCCTTGTGAACCGATTCTGTTGAAACTTGGCACATATACGTAGTTCTAATGATGCTTCAACAAAAAAGAGACCTGAAGATCATCTGATGATGGAGACGGAAGACAGTCGAGAGGGCTCCTCGACAGCTTACAGCAGTTAGATCGTGTTTGGGCTTATTTCATTCATCTTGATGAGAACTTTAAGCCTAGCTGGAGTATGACTGTCATAGAGGATGTGATGTTGGGTACGGAAGGCAGTCGAGGGAAGTTCTAAATATTAGCAGTGAGAGCATACTCAAAACATTCAAAAGCTTATAAATTAATAAAGGTAATATTTATTACAGCTATAAACAGCAAATCCTTAACTTCTGGCATATTCCCTATAAAATGGAAAGTGGCAAAGATGGTGACTATACATAAATGGGATAACAATTTCAACATAAAAACTATAGGCCCAACTCAATTTTGAGAGGGAAGCCGATAGTATGATTCAGCTGGGATGGGCAGCATTTGGTAAACTTCATCAGGTCTTCTCCTCGTCTATACCGCAGTGCCCAAAGACGACAGTCTTCAACGCGTGTGTCCTACTGGTTACGACTTACGGAGTAGAAACGTCGACACTTACGGTGAGATTGGTCCATAAGTTTAAAGTCACTCAGCGAGTTATGGAGATAGCTATGCTTGGAGTCTCTCTGAAGGATAAAATCCAAAACGACGTTATCCACCAGAGAACCAAGGTAACCGACATAGCCCAAAGACTAAGCAAGCTGAAGCTGCAATGGGCTAGTCACATCTCTCGTTGAAGTTCAAGAGTGGAGAACGCGTTTAGGCAAACGTAGTGTGGGGCGCCCGCCGGCCAGGTGGACTGACGACTTGCGAAATGAGGCTGGCAGACACTGGATGACGAGAGCCAAGGATCGGGCTCAATGGCGTTCACTAGGAGAGGCTTACGTCCAGTAGTGGACAAATATAGGCTGATGATGATGATGATGAATGGTGCAAAAATAAAAATAAAGTATTTGAACTCAATGAAGTGTTACTACGTTAAATATACAGGAACAAATAATCTTATAATTAAAGGCAAAGTAATAATAATAATAATATTAAAACAGACTATACACATAGACACAATCAGGTAGCAAAAGTCATCCATCAAAAACTAGTACTCAAATATAAACTCATACAAGATATGAGCACTCCTTATTACAAGTACGTACCACAAACAGTTCTAGAAAATATCACTCTAAGACTATGTACCAAAGTAAAATATGTTAACTTCAAATAAAATAAACCCTCTCTATAACGAGGTGCCTAAAGAACAACGCCTTAAGTTCCAAAATAATTATACACTCATCAGAATAATTGTACGTGTTGTATTTATATTCTTATTGCCTACCAAAATGGATAAATGCTCACCAAATCTAACCATAAACGGTCGACATCAGGGGCACCCCGAGGTTCGGTTGGTTAGGTTCCTTTAAACCCTTTAGACAGAAATAGGAGCCCCGCGGAGCGGGGCTCCGTCGACCTGCTTATTAACCCTAACCCACGCCGGTCGACGTCAGGGGCACCCCGAGGTTTGGTTGGTTACAGAAATAGGAGCCACGCTAAGCGGGGCTCCGTCGAGCTATCTTGGCAGGTAGTAAGAAATTAAAAGACTTTTATAAATCTTTATGGCATAGAATATAAAGGAAAATAGGTTCATTTCTACAATACTTTATGAAACACAATTTGGTGAGCATTTATCCATTCTGGCAGGTATTTCGAATTTGTTGGTAGTAAAATAGGCACTTTTCTGGTAGGCGTTTAAATACGTAATGTGGTGTTTACCTTAAAGTACCTAATTAATCCACTGTACTAAGTTTTAATTTCATGTTTTTTTTAAAGACATCTGTAGTGTAAGCTATTGTTGGTAGTCCTAAATAAATTAGTTCATTTATTTGAAACGGAAACTGAAAAGCGAAAAATAAAAAACTTTTTTACAAAAAATTAAACCGACGAAAAAAGAAACTGAAAAGCAAAAAATAAATCTTTCAGTCTAACTAAGCTCTTAAATTAATGTAAATTACAAATTTTGAGTCGGCGCCAAACATACAAGGCGCCATGAAAACTTATGGCAGCTTGATTGATCGTCGTTAATCGATCTGCGGTGATTGTTTGGCGCCGACTCAAAATTTGTAATTTACATTAATTTAAGAGCTTAGTTAGACTGAAAGATTTATTTTTTGCTTTTCAGTTTCTTTTTTCGTCGGTTTAATTTTTTGTAAAAAAGTTTTTATGAGATAAGTACACTAAACAGTGTGAAACATACTTTTGAACAAATGCACGTAACCCAGGACCAAAAATATTTAGTAATTAGGTCAGTTGTCTTGTCAACTCCAGGTTGTTCGTGCTCATCATGGAATATACGAAGGGGACTTAGTCTGTGCTTTTGGGAATGTAGCAAAGAAATCGGGACTGTTCTCCATAACCTATTGAGCTTGCATCGGAATGCACCTCAATTGGCAAAGAAGGATCATAAATAGCGAGAACGGGTTTATTCGTAAGACATTCAACTATAAACTTACGAGCAGCCTGCTGCTCAAGCCCCAAGAAAACTCTACTCCCTTGTTAGGCTAGCTATGCAGGCAGTGTTTGAGCGAAGCCAAGTATATATCTCCTGAAATAACTGGCTAAGCCCATGAACTGCCGAACCTGTAACATTTTTCGGTTAGACGGAAACAACTAACGCTTTAATTTTATTATGACTCGGCCGTACCTGACCACGACTGATACAGCTAACAATTGTTCTAATTGATCACCAATAAGTGATGTTTTAATTGGTATTGACGCGTCAGACTTTACAGTCATAACCCTAACCAAGTTACTTACTGCCCTAGTAAGTTGCTGAGAATCACATGTATGAACGTAGCGTACACCTTCTCTATTAAAGACATCTGATTGGTGTATTCGTAAATTCAGACTCCATAATAAATAAATCAGCTTCTAAAGTTATACCGTCAAATTCCACAGGTAAAGTAATATAGGACGTACTTTCAATTTCTTGACTACCAAGACCTTTCAATATACGAAACGTTGGTTTACGAGCGCAATTGAAATATTTTAACATTAATGAAGAAACGAGTGAAATAGTCGATTAGAATATCAACAGGTACACACTGAATTACATCCCACCACATTATTATCGTTATTGCGGGTAGGTAGTGTTTCCTTACAAAAGTTAACATTATTTTTATTACGCGACTCAAATTTGAGCTTCGCAAAACAGGTATCTATCTTGTGACCTGACTTTTTGCAGAAAGAACAGGGTTCGGTTTTTGTTGGTACAAAACTGGGTTTCGGAGTATCGGTATTACTTGAATTTCTGCTAATCGAACCGTCGACTGAATCAATTTTACATTTCTTACACGATGCTTGAGTATGCCCTTTCAGTCCGCACGTAAAGTACTTGCCGTCATCAAACCTACGCTTTCTGTTTGCACTATTAAAGTTATGGCTATCTTTCGTATTATGAAAAGTTTGAGACGTACTAGGAACAGTACCAGTTTTAGTGGTATTAGATTTTACATAAATTGAAAAAAACTTTACTAAATCGTCAGGTAATACTCGTAGTTTTGCGTTAGTAGCAGATGCTCGTATGTGGGGATCAGTGATACCGCGAATTACAATCGCAGCTACTAATTCATCACTAAGTCCTTTCACTATACGTAACCGAAGTAATGAGCGGCGAGCATAATCCGCATACGTAGGGTATTCGTCAGAATTTTTACACATAACTTCGAATAAAATGTTTGCAATATCGGGTGTTTTTGGACATAAAGGTTTGAACTCGCGCTTAAAATTGCTCCATGAACGGTCGTTAGTTACCCACTCATTTAACCATAATCGAGCATCTCCCCTTAAGCAATTTCCTATACGTGAAAGACACTCAGAATCACTCCAATTATTTAAAGACTTAGCACGATCAACCTCGTCGCACCAATCGTCAATATTATGTAAATTAGGATCAAATCTGGATATGTAAAAATTTTGATTCGACCTTACCGTGGTGTTGATCGACCTGATAGCATCAACAATCCTGTCTGTTACCGAAGGCTGCGCTGTTACACTCGCCTCCCTGTCGGCACGCTCTGAGCTGTCTTCAAACAATCGGTCCGCACGTGACTCACTGAGGGATGATAACGCGGGTGGTCGCGACGGCCACACCGTCGCTAAGCCGGCAGCCGGTGTCTCGGCCACCTGCGGCGCCGTCTCAGACCGCTCTGACGACGATGATGTTGCATGCCTTTGTTGTGGCGGCGGCGTATGCCCACGCCGGCCACATAAAGGCGGAGTGTGGCACCTCGGTGACGGGGACCGGTGGCGCCGCAATGGTGGTGAGGCTCGGCGCGGACTGTCAAGCGCCCGCGGCTCATGTCGTTCTTGCGATCGACAGGGTCGCGCAGCGGATCGCTCCTCTAACGCTGTGAGCCTACTCATCATCGTTTCCATTACCTGCCTGAGCTTACCTTCAGGCGTGCAGTGGCGATGCCTTCTCGAACGCCGAGCTTAACTACCACGTCGGCTGCGACGGTACTCACCTTCAGACCCGTCTGACATTTTTCGAATAATTAATTAAATCAAATAAACAAAAACCAGGTGGGCGATATAGAATCTCAAAGATCCTATCCCACTTCTGATCTTGTGTATTTGACCCTAATTCACTTTAAAAAAACTCACAATAACACAAGTACCTTAATGCTTTAATTAAATAGTCAAATACAACAAAATAAAATGTGGGTAGAAAAATGTCAGACAAAGTATTCCACGGAAACGATGTTGTCTCGACGGTGGCTGGCGGCGAAAAAGGGCCGTCCCTGGTGTGCGCCGCGTTTTTATAACCTCGGTGAGACCGTAGTGATGTGATCTCCCATAATATATATGAAGCATGCATGTTCGTTCAAAAACACAAAGAACTATTTAAAACAGCGGAGGAAATAAGCTCTCGAAGTAGGCGAGACCAATACAGACTTGTGCTGGATGTACTGCCTCGATCAGCGAAATATAATAAAAACTCTCTGGTTATGTGTGTACGTCTCTATAATAAATTACCAAAAATGTTTAAAACGTTAAATTGTACGTTATTTAAAACACAATTATATAAGGGTTCAGACGAATGTTTAACCGCGCATACGCTTCGTTGTTTTTCCAATTCTTTTGGTATACCGGTACTGAATTGTTGTAAAGTATATATAATTATTGCATACAAATGATTGCCTATCATTTCAAATATAATTACACAAAAATCATGTAAAATAAATTAAATCCTATTTATAAACACACGTTTTGCAGAACCCTTATCTGGACCTCGCAGGGGGCATGAAATTGTTGCGGGAATGGGGTGTTTGTTTTGGTGTAGTGTGCTACTCTGAGCAAACCAAGTACGGACATATGGGTATCAAAAAAAAGCTTAGATAGTCTAGTTTAATAATTAATAGGTTTTATTGACACAAACTACAAACTAATGTACAAAATTTCAGTAAGAACAAATATTTTACGGAAATTCAACACATATTTTTAGTTTAACATTTTTTTACAGTTCTTTCGACTATGAAGTTGTATGGTAGTTTTAACACTTGTTGATTCTGTATGGTTTCAGCTACACACACGATTTTTTATTAAGGTATAAGTTCGGTAGTTTTCAAGTTATTACACTTTATGTTAGAAATGACCGGTGCGCGGTGCCGTGACCGGGCGACTATAGTGACCTTGACGTATGACACGCCTGCAGGCGTTTGACGTTTACGTTTGAGCGGATAAATGGCTTATTAATAATAATTTCTATGGTATTAATGAATTTTTTTATATGAAATCTATGTAATGTATTTCAATTTCATAATGTATTTTTAGTAAGTAAGTTTGCACGCTTTAGTTTTAAGCAAAACATGTTTGATCTATATTTTCTAATACCACCTTTTATACCATGTTTTATGCAAATAAAAAATATCTTATCTTATCTTATCTTATCTTTCATGAGCTCTTTCTTCGAAGGGTTTAGGGGGTGGAGGAACAGCAATTGAAGAATGCTCACCTGTATCAATATGGTGTAGGACCTCCACCTACCCTAAAGACGCGTGCGTGGCTGGTTAGGACGACAGTGAGCGCTTGACGCTCAGCTGGTTTAAGGTGAGTACCTTCATCATCCCTAAGTACATCTGTAGCGGCTCAGGACACGTCACGCGAGTTAGGTTCAAAGCACAAGTTATACTTTACCTTATCACTTTTACTAAAATACCAAATTTATTATTACTTAAATCAATAACTACTCCTGCGGTGGTTATGATATTGATACCTAATAACGTCTCGTTATTTGTCGAGTCGGGAAAAAACTTAAAATGGAATCGTAATAACTGCCGTTTCTAAGCACACCTCTAACGTGGTGGTAAGTACTTCCATCGCATGGATTTCACCTTCCCACCTTAACTTTCCATGTCGAAGAGCTGAGGGGATGACCTTGATGTAGAAGAAGAGTATATAATGTATGACCCGCAATGCAGTGTTTGGTGGCGGTGTCAATCAACGCAGTGCCGGAAAAACCCAAATTTTTTATACTAAAAATAGGTCGTAATTTGCGACCAATAGAGGGTCCCGAACCGAGGATCGTTACACAAACATATCTCGGTTAAACATAAATGGACATTATCCTTTTGATCATTTAAATCACTATTATAAATAAAGTTTTATGACATGGATGCACATTGTTCTTTGGATTTTTGAAATTGTTACACACCACACAAAATATTTTTTGACATGGATGGACATTGATCTGTTTTAAATCACAACAATTATTATTGTTACACACGTTTTCCGAAATTTGTGAGTTATTAACATCATAATTATTGGAATTACACATATTATTATTTAAACCTATAAAAATAGGAAATTGGCTAAAGGACCACAATTGGGAAATAAATTTCTCTAAAACAAAACTTATGCAATACAGACTTTATCAAAAACGTCGATTGAATATTTGCTACTCGTTCAATGACATACCGCTCCAGTGTGTCGATGAATTTAGACTCTTGGGTCTGACAGTTGACACTAATATAAATTGGAAAGCACATATTAATGTTGTGTCAAACAAACTTGCAAGTTTTGCGTATGCTTTGAATGGGATGAGAAGAGCAACCGACTTCAAAACAGCGATGACAGCATACTACGCCTACGCCTACTCATGGTTAACCTATGGCATTGTAGTGTGGGGAAACTGCGTTGACGTAGAAAAACTCTTTATTTTACAAAAAAGATGTGTGAGAATTCTTGCGAATATAGACCAAATGCAGAGCTGTAAACCTTTTTTTATCAAATATAAAATGCTCACCCTAACAAGCATTTACATTATGGAAGTAAGCAAGTTTGTTAGAAAACATGCGTCGTTATTCCCTGTAGCTAAGAATCAAAAACCACTGCAACGCTCCTTAGGAGTAAAAAAATAATTAGAAATTGCCGAATTCAAAACTAGCTATGTTTCACTCAGGAACTCTTGTAATGTGCTCAAACGTTCACTACAAATATATAATAAATTACCCAATGAGATTAAAGACAGAATTTGACAATAAATTTGTAAACGCACTTAAAATGCACCTAATACAGAAGTGTTATTAACTTATTATAGCCTAAATGAGATCCTAACAAATTGACATTCTGTAATATCAATATTGTAGATTATTTGAAGATTGACGCAATGTAATAATGTAGAAATGTAATAAAGACATCCAATAATAAATTAATTAATAATGAAAGGATGACAATAATAATGTAATAATATATTTTTTAAATAACTTTATATAATAATGCATGCAATAATAATTTAATTTAATTTATAAATAAGAAACATAATGTTGCGGTGCCCTAGCAGGGTCCATGTACGAAACTTATATTTGTAACAACACCTTGTAAACGACATGAATGCAATAAATAAATTAATAACTTTGTGGGCTAACATCCTTTTGTTTAAAACAGTAACGCGCATTTTCTCGTGGAATAAAATTGTTTTCATCACAAATACAGGCCTGACGCGAAGTTTTTAGTAACTAAATGAGATTGCACGGAATAAAAACTTTGACCACTACTTTTTCTTTGTTCACCCTCACCTTGATTCTGCAACTTACGGCAATGCTCTTTGGTGTGGCCAAACCGTCTGCAGTATGTGCAGGCGTGGCTTTTTTGCCGTGTACTGCTTCGGTGGAAAAGGCGCGGGCGGCGCGGCTGGAACAGGCACGGGTGGTGCGGGCGGAGCGGGCAGGTGCTGCACCAGGGCGGCGGGCGTGCCCTGGGCCTGAGTTCGTGCGGAGGCGAGAACGCGCGTGGGGGCGCGGGGGTATCACGAGTGGCGTGTTGCGTGGACGTCGGTAATGTTGCCGGTGTTTGTGTTCGACTCTCACTCGCCGTTGGCGTAATGCTATTTACCTCGTCGAATGAATCCTCGATATTTCGTGCGAGGGGGAGTAATTCATAGAAACTACGGCACTCCTCTCTTCGTAGCCTTTTTCTTATTCTGCTGTGGAGAAGGCCGTAGATCAAATCTATTCAAGCCGACTCCGTTATATCGTCTTCAGGTAAGCGTGCCAAACTAGCAACACTAGTATTAAAAATGTCGATATCAGCTTCCTGGCAGGTTGCGTTGTACATACGCCTCGCTCTCACCATGTATGAATTCTGTCTGTACGCAGTGGCTGCCACTGAGGTGTGCAGTAAATGAGGTCTACGCAAAAACACAGACGGCACTCGCAGCCCGATCTTGTGTAACAACTCTGTAACACCAGTTGTACCATTGGCAATCTTGAATAGAAACATAAGATCTGATATTTTTCGCCTTTCGTAAAGTGGAAGGATATGAAATTTAATGCAACGGTAGGTATAATTTGTTGAAAACGTTTTAGACCGATATTGAATGTGCCTTAAAAACCTTTTCTGTATGCTCTCAATACGATTTATGTAGACATTATAATTAGGGTTCCATACCTGAGAGGCATACTCCAAATGACTACGAATAAAGGAACAGTATAATATTTTCATAGTCTTTATATTTTTGATCTCAGAGGACACCCGGAGAATGAAACCCAGCGCTTTTGATACTTTCTTGACTACATTGTCTATGTGAGCATCAAAGAGGAGCTTAGCATCAAAGGTAACTTCCAGATCCCTAATAGTGCGGAACCTATTTAGCGTTGTATCCAAAAGCATATAGTCATGGACGATTTGGATAGGTTACCGTGTAAAGGAGCAAACGTAACACTTGGAGACATTCAAATCCAACTTATTATTAATACAATAGTCTTGAAAATTATTAAGGTCTGTCTGTAATAGATGAGAATCTGCCACTGTATTTATTTGTCTCATTATCTTCATGTTATCAGTATACAGCAACAATTTTGAATACCGGAACGAAGAAGAGATATCGTTGATAAAAATATTAAACAACAGTGGCGTTAGTAACGATCCTTGGGGAACCCCGAAAGGGACTTTTATAGGCTTAGAGCAGTATCCATTTAGAACTACAATCTGATATCTGTTCTCCACATAAGACTTGAACCACCGGTACAGATCGCCCCTGATGCCAACCGATAAAAGTTTTCGCAACAGGATCACATGATCTATACGATCAAAACACTTACTATAGTCGGTATATATAACATCGACTTGGGACCTCTGTGACATACACTCGGAGAGGTAGTCGCTACAGACAATGAGATTAGACGTGGTTGACCGACCGCTCATGAAACCGTGCTGGCTCTCACTTAAACAGTGCTTGAGTGCCGAAGAAACCTGTGCGTGCACAATTTTCTCCAGCATTTCAGCAAACACAAACAGCTTCGAAATAGGTCCGTAATTTTCAACCAATGTCCTTGACCCTTTTTTATGTATCGGTGATATAAGGTGTATCTATTCATACACGAAATATTTTAAGAGATACATCTATAGCTGGTACAGAACCTAAAGACAAGAAAAAAAAAATATCTAAATGTTTTTATTTTACGCAATTATTATAATTTTAAAACTGCTTGAGACATTTTGCATAAAACCTTTACTTCCCATTCTATGAATGACCCGCCCGACGCCGCGAGGGAGGCGGCGCACGGTGGATCGAAAATCGGCTGTAGAAGACATAGGATCTCGATTTCTTAAATGTTATTTTTTTTGCTGGAAATGACTTCTGCTGATCATTACTGTTCTATAAAATGTCATATGAAGTAAATGTGTGCACAAATGGAAGAGTTATAATTTTTATAAGAAAAAAATGTATGGAGCTACTATGAAAAATCGAATTATCTCCTAAACGTCATGTTTAACCGTAATATCCTTGGAGGTGGTCATAGTGCTAATTATTTATAATTTTTTGGTTGCAGATTTGACGAAAAATTTCATGCCGTTTTTTTAAAAAAATCGTCAAAATATTTTCATTTGTTTTTTCATATGAAACGATTCCTTTTAGTGTTTATGTTGAAGAACACGGACTTTTAACTACACGTAACATAAAATAGCATCACTCCTATATTTTCGAAGGAGTTGGCAGAGGTTTATAGTACACCCACACGTAGACTTTGTAAAAAAATTATATATGTACTTATTTGTAAATTTGTATTTGAGTCTGTTTGGGTTTTTTTTTTGTAATTTAATGATATTTTGTCTTTTTTTATTATTTATTTTACTTTATTTTACAAATGCTTAGTATTAATTCCTTAAATTAAATTATTTTGTATATAATATAACTTTATATGTTACTTAAATAAGAGTTTGATAATCTTTTTTTATTTAAATTAGTAAAAATGTGTCAAAAAACAGCAATTTTTTTATTTAATTTTTCTTGTTTTGTGTGTTCTTAATATTTGGGTTAATAACATATCGAACTTTTTAACTTGGACACTAAAAGGGATCGTTTTACATGTAAAAATAAATAAAAATACTTTGACGATTTTTTTTAAAAAAATGGCATTAAATTTTTCGTCAAATTCGCAACCAAAAAATCATAAATAATTAGCACTATGACCACCTCCAAGGATATTACGGTTAAACATGCCGTTTAGGAGATAATTCGATTTTTCATACTAGCTTCATACAAATTTTTCGTAAAAAAAATATATTTCATTCGTTTTTGGGCAGAATTAACTCGGGTGTCATTTTTGTACATAGTAATGATCAGCAGAAGTCATTTCCAGTAAAAAAAATAACATTTAAGAAATTGAGATCCTATGTCTTCTACAGCCGATTTTCGATCCACCGTGCGGCGCGGCGCCGCATCGAGCGAGGCGTCTCATCTATTCTGTGTCGAGCAGCGTGTTGGTGAGGTTGTGTTTGCATGCACATCTCCGCGAGGCCGCGCAAGCTGCCGGATGCAAAAACTTTTTTTTTTTTTTGACGGTGTGGAAATCCTCATGGATGTCCTCCGCCCTGGGGCGGGCGGAAGGGTCTGTCAGACTTCTACTGACTAAAACCACCCCGTGTTCCCTCGCACACTTGCACCGGGGGCTACGGGAGCACTTAAGCACTCTTCAACGCAGCCCCCGACTGGTGTCGGCCCGCCTTTGCGGGCCCCGTCTAGTCAAACGGGGGGAGTGAGGTGTTTGGCTCCCCCCGCGACGTCTAAGAGAGGCGCGCGTGGAACATTACGCGCCACCACCTCGGGTCTTATATGATAGGGGGCGGCGGACGTCCCCTAGTCCGCCGTCCCTGGACCCATTTAGGGGGGCCGGAAGAGGGCATTATCTGCCCTCTGCCTACGCCCGGTGCGCCTGCTACGGGCCGGGAGAGCACTCGACATCTCCCTCTCCCTTTCCGCTGCCTCCTTCTGCGACATGACATTTTCGCAGAAGGAGATCACCGCGTCCCACGACGCTGTGCTGCCGACCATAGAATTAATAACAGTCGGCAGCGACAGGTCGCTACCCACCTCCGATACAAGGTCACGGCGTGGCTCCTCCCAAGCTGCACACTCTGCAAGCGTATGCCACGCCGTGTCCTCCCGGCAATGGACGCAGTGATGACACCGAGCGTCTGGCTCCCTGCCTATGCGATGCTGGTACCTCCCGAAGCAGCCGTGCCCCGAGAGCACCTGCGTCGCCCTAAATGACAGAGAGCCGTGCCTCCTCCCGAGCCAGTCGTCGAGCACCGGCCGGACCGCCTCGATAGTGACGAGGACAGTGGTAGGGCGCAGAAGCCTGTCCCGCCATTTCGCCACCAAGACCTCACGGAGCTCGGACCGGCGCAGCGTGATCTGCTGCTGCACCAGTTCCACGCCCCTCGTTCGCGCCTCCACGCACCACCGATGTAGTGACGCGAGGGCTCTCGCTTCCAGGTCCCACGGCGGGGAACCGGCCTGTGCGCAAGCCGTCTCGTAGGAGATCGTGCGATACCCTCTGATGACTCTGACGGCCATCGCCCTTTGCGGTACTCGCAACACTGCGATACTGCGGGCCGTCAGGTCAGAGGCCCACACCGGGGCCCCGTACAGGGCCATGGATCGCACGACCCCGAGGTATAACCTCCTACAGGCGGTGCTCGGGCCCCCCAGATTGGGAAGCAGCGTTGCGAGCGCGCCCGCCGCGCCCATCAACTTGGGCGCCAGTCGCTGAAAGTGGAGGCCGAAGTCCCACCGGCTGTCGAGCACCAGTCCTAGGTACTTCATGGTAGACTCGACAGCAATTTGTGCCCCCCCGACCACGATGTGTGATCCCGGCGCTGGCGCCCGCCGAGGGCCGTGAAAAACCACAGCCTCCGACTTGTTGAGGGCCACCTCCAGGCCCAGGCGCCGTATGCGGCCCACTACCCGCGCAACCGCAGCCGTCGCCAGCAACGCTGCCTCCCTGTGCGAGCTCCCCCGGGCCGTGACCAGCGTGTCATCCGCGTAACACGTCAGGTCCACTCCCGGTTGGCGCTCGCCCCTCAGCACCCAGTCGTACCCGATGTTCCACAGGAGCGGGCCCAGGACCGAGCCCTGTGGAACACCACACGACATGTCGCGCCGGCCCACGCCGTCGCGTCCCCTATAGGTGACACACCTTTCAGCCAAATAAGCCCCAACGATGTGGCGGAGGTACGGGGGCACCCTATGGTAGCACAGTGCCTCCCGAATACAGCTCCAGGGCAGGGTGTTGAACGCGTTGGAGATGTCCAAGGATACCGCCAACATCACCCCGCCCCGGGACACCGCTTCCTCCGCCAGGACTCTAACCCGCATAATGGCGTCTACAGTGGAGCGCCCATTTCGAAACCCGAACTGACTGTCATCCAGATCCGGCCCCTCTCTGTACAAGTGGCCGACGAGGCGGGCTGCAATTATCCGCTCAAAAAGCTTGCCCACCTCGTCCAGCAGTACTATGGGCCGGTATGCGGACGGCGAGTCCGCTGGGCGCCCGGCCTTCCTGAGCAGGACCAGTCGACCTGTTTTCCACTGGGTTGGGAACTGCCCTGCTCAAGGCAAGCTGTGTAGAGTGCTTTCAGCTGGGGCTCTAGCTCTTCCAGAGCGAGGACGAGCGCTCGGCCAGGAACTCCATCGGGCCCCGGGGCAACAGTTTTGGCCCGGAGCCGTGTTATGGCTGTCCTCATCTCAGGCTGTGTCACCTCAGGGACGCTAACGACTCCCTCATCATCCAACTCTGCGGCTGTGGGTATAGCCATCGGCGGCGGTATATGCTCTTCTCTAGAAGGGAAGAGGGTGGCGACCACTTCATCCAGCAGCTGAGGCTGCAGACTCTCAGTGAGTGGGGGTGCCCAGGCACGAAGTTTGCCTCGAACAGACCGCGAACAGGTGCGGCTTTCTACCCCTCGCTTGCCTGGATTGCTCTGAAAAAAGAAAAAAAAATAGACCTGATAGTGTTTCGCGACCAATCTCGGTCGCGAAACACTATCCCGACTCAATATTTTTTTCTTTTTTCAGAGCAAGCCAGGCAAGCGAGGGGTAGAAAACCGCGTCTGTTCGCGGGCTGATGGACAAGAAAGTATTATGTGGAAAGTGCAGACCAAAATTATGAATTTCAGATGAAATAACGTGATTTTATACTAAGAAAATATTTGTCTTCAAACCGCTGATCTCGGTCGCTAAACACTATACCGACTTAATTTTTTTTTCTTTTTTCATAGCAAGCCAGGCAAGCGAGGGGAAGAAAGCCGCGCCTGTTCGCGGGCTGATGGACAAGAAAGTAATCTGAGGTAAGTGCATTTTTTTTTATAATGAATTTCAGATGAAAAAAATTGATTTTTACCAAGAAAATGTTTGTCTTCAAACCGGTGATCTCGGTCGCGAAACACTATCCCGATCATTTTTTTTTTCTTTTTCCAGCGCAAACCAGGCAAGCGAGGGGTAGAAAGCCGCGCCTGTTCGCGGGCTGATGGACAAGAAAGTAATCTGAGGTAAGTGCAGTTTTTTTTTTATTATGGATTTCAGATGAAAAAATTGATTTTTACTAAGAAAATGTTTGTCTTCAAACCGGTGATCTCGGTCGCAAAACACTATGCCGACTCAATATTTTTTTCTTTTTTCAGAGCAAGCCAGGCAAGCGAGGGGTAGAAAGCCGCGCCTGTTCGCGGGCTGATGGACAAGAAAGTAATCTCAGGTAAGTGCAGTTTTTTTTTTATTATGAATTTCGGATGAAAAAAAAAAAAAAATTATAAGAAAATGTTTGTCTTCAAACCGGTGATCTCGGTCGCAAAACACTATCCCGACTCAATATTTTTTTCTTTTTTCAGAACAAACCAGGCAAGCGAGGGGTAGAAAGCCGCGCCTGTTCGCGGGCTGATGGACAAGAAAGTAATCTCAGGTAAGTGCAGTTTTTTTTTTTATTATGAATTTCAGATGAAAAAAAAAAAAATTATAAGAAAATGTTTGTCTTCAAACCGGTGATCTCGGTCGCAAAACACTATCCCGACTCAATATTTTTTTCTTTTTTCAGAACAAACCAGGCAAGCGAGGGGTAGAAAGCCGCGCCTGTTCGCGGGCTGATGGACAAGAAAGTAATCTGAGGTAAGTGCAGTTTTTTTTTTTATTATGAATTTCAGATGAAAAAATTGATTTTTACTAAGAAAATGTTTGTCTTCAAACCGGTGATCTCGGTCGCGAAACACTATCAGGTCTATTTTTTTCCTTTTTTCAGAGCAATCCAGGAAAGCGAGGGTTGAGAAGCCGCACCTCTTCGCGGGCTGATGGACTAGAAAGTAATCTGAGGTAAGTGCAGTTTTTTTTTATAATGAATTTAAGATGAAAAAAATTGATTTTTATCAAGAAAATGTTTGTCTTCAAACCGGTGATCTCGGTCGCGAAACACTATCCCGATCATTTTTTTTTTCTTTTTTCAGAACAAACCAGGCAAGCGAGGGGTAGAAAGCCGCGCCTCTTCGCGGGCTGATGGACAAGAAAGTAATCTGAGGTAAGTGCAGTTTTTTTTTTTATTATGAATTTCAGATGAAAAAATTGATTTTTACTAAGAAAATGTTTGTCTTCAAACCGGTGATCTCGGTCGCGAAACACTATCAGGTCTATTTTTTTCCTTTTTTCAGAGCAATCCAGGAAAGCGAGGGTTAGGAAGCCGCACCTGCTCGCGGTCTGATGGACAAGAAAGTAATCTGTGGTAAGTGCAGATTTTTTTTATTATGCATTTCAAATGAAAAGAATTGATTTTTATTAAGAAAATGTTTGTCTTCAAACCGGTGATCTCGGTCGCGAAACACTATCAGGACTATTTTTTTTTCCTTTTTTCAGAGCAATCCAGGCAAGCGAGGGGTAGAAAGCCGCGTCTGTTCGCGGGCTGATGGACAAGAAAGTAATCTGAGGTAAGTGCAGATTTTTTTTATTATGAATTTCAGATGAAAAGAATTGAATTTTATTAAGAAAATGTTTGTCTTCAAACCGGTGATCTCGGTCGCGAAACACTATCCCGATCAATTTTTTTTTCTTTTTTCAGCACAAACCAGGCAAGCGAGGGGTAGAAAGCCGCGCCTGTTCGCGGGCTGATGGACAAGAAAGTAATCTGAGGTAAGTGCAGTTTTTTTTTATCCACTCACGCGCCCCATTGCAAAAATTAGTAATTTTTGAAATCCGTGAAACGCCCCCATCTTCATTATTTCACCACTTCAAACTGTCAGCGGACAGCACGTTTGTTTTTTATTTTTTTGAATTTTATGCGTGGACCCACCCCTTCTGTTTCATGTTTTTTGGAAAGGTGGTTAAATTTTGAATTTTTGTTTCGAAAGCCATGTGTGTGTATCGGACGTAAGAATAAAATTATCTGTGGTTGAAAATAAGTTTGCGAAGTGTACTGTGGGCGGTCAATCTGCCATTTCGTCGTCGCGGATTTTATGATACACAATTAAACGGTAAGTAATGATTATAATCAACATTATATACCATTTTGTTCGTGAGTTAACGCTCTTTCGAGTTATCTATACTACATTTGAATTTCGAGTTTTAAAATCGTTCCTATAATTAGAAATATGTTTCATTGTTGTCTGAAAAATTCTTAGCTCTTGAAAAACGTAATAAAAACGAATCTATTACTACTTTTTACGTAAATTAATGTGTATTAACCATGTAGCCTGGTTAATTACGAACAGTTTGGTACCAATATTATATCATTTCGTTGTGATTTCAAAGTACAAAATCTAATTGCAAAAACCAATAGCCAATTTTTTTCGAAGCACGCGGCTTGGCGTAGTTCATTGACACGGATTAAAGAAACCTATTCATGATAAATTGTGGTTATTCTTCTCTCTTGAAACCTTTGAGTTCTGATTTGTGATAATTACTCAAAAAAAAAAAACAATCTCGATTTTTGCCATATTTTTCAGAAAAAATGCAAAATGGATAATATTATTCAAGGACAGGGTGGCAGGCGAGGCTCAGCAGGTCGCAGGCGCTCGCGAGGGCGAGGGCGATGCCTATTTGGAGAGAGGTATAGTGTATAATGTATATCAAATACATAAGTACCTGTTTCAAAAGAGGTATAGTAGCTGTATAAAAAGTATATATCTAATACATTTCTCTCTCAAAGAGAGGAGCCCTGTGTCCCAGCAGTGGGAACTTGATAGGCTAGTTACACATACCATCGAACTGATTACCTAACTTAACGGGATCAACTTTGAAATCAAATTGTTCTCTCAACTTCTTAACTCAAATTGTATATAATATAATACATTTCCCTCTCAAAGAGAGGAGCCCTGTGTCCCAGCAGTGAGAACATTATAGGCTGATTACACTACATAGCATCGAACTGAAAAACTTAACGGGATCAACTTCAAAATCAAATTGTTCTATCAACTTGTTATCTCAAATTGTATATAATCTAATACATTTCCCTCTCAAAGAGAGGAGCCCTGTGTCCCAGCAGTGGGAACATTCTAGGCTGATTACGCTACATAGCATCGAACTGAAAAACTTAACGGGATCAACTTCGAAATCAAATTGTTCTCTCAACTTCTTAACTCATATTGTTTTTTTTTCAGTACACCTGCAGGGCCAGCGCCAGAGGCAGAGCCAGCGCCAGGGCCTTCTGAGCTCTGTCCCGCAGCACCCAGTCCCGCAACACCCAGCCCCGCAGCACCCATGCTGACCCCGGCTGAAGAGTATGTGTTCATATCTTTATTTGCATTTCATAATGTTTGAAGATCTTACAATGGGCTTAAAGCTAAGGCACAATTATGGACCCTGTAGGGCACAGCAAAAAGTATAAAATTAATGTTTTAAATAGAATTAATACTTAATTAATTATGGATTTTCTGTAGTTTCTGCCTACCCCCATGGGAAGAAGGCGTGAGTTTATTTATGTATGTATGTTTTGAAACATGTCCTTAGTATTAAATAACTAAATTATTACATTTATTATTCTTGTTTAAATTAAAACTTATTTGATAATAAAATGTACTAGAATATTTATGTATGTAGGTATGAATGTGAATGTATAGTTTTGAATGTATGGGGATTTTGTGTCCTGTAAACATTACATAATATTTACATAACATCACATAACGTAACATCACGCCTGTATTCCCCGAAGGGTTAGGCAGAGGTGTACCTATAGAACACCCAAATTTCGCCAGTTATGTTTAAGTCCCATGTAATAGGGGGCGAGCCTATTGCCATCAACCAGGCACAAATCCAGACTCCGGGTTGCTACCGAGAAATTCCAGATGGAAAAACCCAATAGCACTTTGCCCGACCTGGGAATCGAACCCAGGACCTCATGCTCAGCAGTAGCGCTTGCGACCACTAGACCAACGAGGCATTTCATAATAATTAATATAAATATTGATGTTTATACTTATTACAGACTTATGAAGCAGAAAAAAAATATAGGTACTCCAGGCAGAAACCCGACGTGTAGCTCCTTCCCAGCTTTCGCCATTTGTACTCTTGTTGCCAGTCTGCCGGCTGTCTGGCTGGGTTTGATTGGAGGCGCACACTTGTATTTGTCCGTGTTTATGTTAACTTGCATGTAATTGTGTAGCCTATGTTGGTGATCCAATGATAAACAAATAAATGACTACTTGTGAAATAAAAGTTATAATTACGTTGTACATTTTTTATTTTTTATCGTTAATTATACCCCAATACACTTAATACTGGCCGATACTCGACAATTAATTGCATACATGCAATATTTAAAGTTACAATATTAAAATTACACAAATTTTCAGTAAATTTCAAACAAACAAACTATACACATAACCCTTTCTTGGTAGTCAGGTAAAAATAATAAACATCCGTGAATAGCGCGCTTTATTCTCACGCTCAAAATGGCCGCCATGACTCATTCTCGAGAGTATATTCCCGCGATGTTATTATTCTTTGTATTTCAAAACTTTGGAGAAAATAGTAAATATTATGATGGCATTGTGTAGTTAATGAATGGGACTTCATTTTTTGTAAAAAAAAACATAGGGTCAACGCTTTAGTTAGTGAAATAAAACAGATTTTATTATTTATTTGCGAATAAAAAAAAAACTACGTCATATATAGTTCTAAAACAAAATGTATAATCAAGCCTGGTCTGTCCACTATATGAAACAGTCATTAGTTTACTATCAGTTCATAGAAATATTTCGTGTAGAAGTCGTGTATAAGTGGCTAGGCGCACGGCGCGCGCCGACAAAAAATGTTCGCGGGCATTTCGGCCTACGTCACGCGTAAGTACAAGCGCGTGAGTGGTTATAATGAATTTAAGATGAAATAAAATGATTTTTACCAAGAAAATGTTTGTCTTCAAACCGGTGATCTCGGTCGCGAAACACTATCCCGATCAATTTTTTTTTCTTTTTTCAGCACAAACCAGGCAAGCGAGGGGTAGAAAGCCGCGCCTGTTCGCGGGCTGATGGATAAGAATGTAATCTGAGGTAAGTGCAGATTTTTTTTATAATGAATTTCAGATGAAAAAAAATTATTTTTACTAAGAAAATGTTTGTCTTCAAACCGGTGATCTCGGTCGCGAAACACTATCCCGACTTAATATTTTTTTCTTTTTTCAGAGCAAGCCAGGATAGCGAGGGGTAGAAAACTGCGTCTGTTCGCGGGCTGATGGATAAGAATGTAATCTGAGGTAAGTGCAGATTTTTTTTATAATGAATTTCAGATGAAAAAAATTGATTTTTACTAAGAAAATGTTTGTCTTCAAACCGGTGATCTCGGTCGCGAAACACTATCCCGACTCAATATTTTTTTCTTTTTTCAGAGCAAGCCAGGATAGCGAGGGGTAGAAAACCACGTCTGTTCGCGGGCTGATGGACAAGAAAGTATTATGTGGGAAGTGCAGACCAAAATTATGAATTTCAGATGAAAAAACGTGATTTTATACTATGAAAATATTTGTCTTCAATCCGCTGATCTCGGTCGCCAAACACTTTCCCGACTAATTTTTTTTTTCTTTTTTCAGAGCAAGCCAGGCAAGCGAGGGGTAGAAAGCCACGCCTGTTCGCGGGCTGATGGACAAGAAAGTAATCTGAGGTAAGTGCAGTTTTTTTTTTATAATGAATTTCAGATGAAAAAAATTGATTTTTACCAAGAAAATGTTTGTCTTCAAACCGGTGATCTCGGTCGCGAAACACTATCCCGATCAATTTTTTTTTCTTTTTTCAGCACAAACCAGGCAAGCGAGGGGTAGAAAGCCGCGCCTGTTCGCGGGCTGATGGACAAGAAAGTAATCTGAGGTAAGTGCAGTTTTTTTTTATAATGAATTTAAGATGAAAAAAAATGATTTTTACCAAGAAAATGTTTGTCTTCAAACCGGTGATCTCGGTCGCGAAACACTATCCCGACTCAATATTATTTTCTTTTTTCAGAGCAAGCCAGGCAAGCGAGGGGTAGAAAACCGCGTCTTTTCGCGGGCTGATGGACAAGAAAGTATTATGTGGGAAGTGCAGACCAAAATTATGAATTTCAGATGAAAAAACGTAATTTTATACCATGAAAATATTTGTCTGCAATCCGCTGATCTCGGTCGCGAAACACTATCCCGATCAATTTTTTTTTCTTTTTTCAGAAAAAACCAGGCAAGCGAGGGGTAGAAAGCCGCGCCTGTTCGCGGACTGATGGACAAGAAAGTAATCTGAGGTAAGTGCAGTTTTTTTTTATAATGAATTTAAGATGAAAAAAAATGATTTTTACCAAGAAAATGTTTGTCTTCAAACCGGTGATCTCGGTCGCGAAACACTATCCCGATCAATTTTTTTTTCTTTTTTCAGCACAAACCAGGCAAGCGAGGGGTAGAAAGCCGCGCCTGTTCGCGGGCTGATGGACAAGAAAGTAATCTGAGGTAAGTGCAGTTTTTTTTATTATTATGAATTTCAGATGAAAAAAATGGTTTTTAATAAGAAAATGTTTTTCTTCAAACCGGTGATCTCGGTCGCAAAACACTATCCCGACTCAATATTTATTTATTTTTTCAGAGCAAGCCAGGCAAGCGAGGGGTAGAAAGCCGCGCCTGTTCGCGGGCTGATGGACAAGAAAGTAATCTGAGGTAAGTGCAGTTTTTTTTTATAATGAATTTCAGATGATAAAAATTGATTTTTACCAAGAAAATGTTTGTCTTCAAACCGGTGATCTCGGTCGCGAAACACTATCCCGACTCAATATTTTTTTCTTTTTTCAGAGCAAGCCAGGCAAGCGAGGGGTAGAAAGCCGCGTCTGTTCGCGGGCTGATGGACAAGAAAGTATTATGTGGGAAGTGCAGACCAAAATTATGAATTTCAGATGAAAAAACGTAATTTTATACCATGAAAATATATGCCTTCAATCCGCTGATCTCGGTCGCCAAACACTATGCCGACTTAATTTTTTTTTCTTTTTTCAGAGAAAGCCAGGCAAGCGACGGGTAGAAAGCCGCGCCTGTTCGCGGGCTGATGGACAAGAAAGTAATCTGAGGTAAGTGCAGTTTTTTTTATTATTATGAATTTCAGATGAAAAAAAATGATTTTTACCAAGAAAATATTTGTCTTCAAACCGGTGATCTCGGTCGCGAAACACTAACCCGATCAAATTTTTTTTCTTTTTTCAGCACAAACCAGGCAAGCGAGGGGTAGAAATCCGAGCCTGTTCGCGGGCTGATGGACAAGAAAGTAATCTGAGGTAAGTGCAGTTTTTTTTTATAATGAATTTCAGATGAAAAAAAATGGTTTTTACCAAGAAAATGTTTGTCTTCAAACCGGTGATCTCGGTCGCGAAACACTATCCCGATCATTTTTTTTTTCTTTTTTCAGCACAAACCAGGCAAGCGAGGGGTAGAAAGCCGCGCCTGTTCGCGGGCTGATGGACAAGAAAGTAATCTCAGGTAAGTGCAGTTTTTTTTTTTATTATGAATATCAGATGAAAAAAAAAAAAAAATATAAGAAAATGTTTGTCTTCAAACCGGTGATCTCGGTCGCAAAACACTATCCCGACTCAATATTTTTTTCTTTTTTCAGAACAAACCAGGCAAGCGAGGGGTAGAAAGCCGCGCCTGTTCGCGGGCTGATGGACAAGAAAGTAATCTGAGGTAAGTGCATTTTTTTTTATAATGAATTTAAGATGAAAAAAATTGATTTTTACCAAGAAAATGTTTTTTCTTTTTTCAGCACAAACCAGGCAAGCGAGGGGTAGAAAGCCGCGCCTGTTCGCGGGCTGATGGACAAGAAAGTAATCTGAGGTAAGTGCAGTTTTTTTTTTTATTATGAATTTCATATGAAAAAAAAATATTTTTACTTAGAAAATGTTTGTCTTCAAACCGGTGATCTCGGTCGCGAAACACTATCCCGATCATTTTTTTTTTCTTTTTTCGGCACAAACCAGGCAAGCGAGGGGTAGAAAGCCGCGCCTGTTCGCGGGCTGATGGACAAGAAAGTAATCTGAGGTAAGTGCATTTTTTTTATAATGAATTTCAGATGAAAAAAAAATATTTTTACCAAGAAAATGTTTGTCTTCAAACCGGTGATCTCGGTCGCGAAATACTATCCCGATCATTTTTTTTTTCTTTTTTCAGCACAAACCAGGCAAGCGAGGGGTAGAAAGCCGCGCCTGTTCGCGGGCTGATGGACAAGAAAGTAATCTGAGGTAAGTGCAGTTTTTTTTTTTATTATGAATTTCATATGAAAAAAAAATATTTTTACTTAGAAAATGTTTGTCTTCAAACCGGTGATCTCGGTCCCGAAACACTATCCCGATCATTTTTTTTTTCTTTTTTCAGCACAAACCAGGCAAGCGAGGGGTAGAAAGCCGCGCCTGTTCGCGGGCTGATGGACAAGAAAGTAATCTGAGGTAAGTGCATTTTTTTTTATAATGAATTTCAGATGAAAAAAAAATATTTTTACCAAGAAAATGTTTGTCTTCAAACCGGTGATCTCGCTCGCAAAACACTATGCCGACTCAATATTTTTTTCTTTTTTCAGAGCAATCCAGGCAAGCGAGGGGTAGAAAGCCGCGCCTGTTCGCGGGCTGATGGACAAGAAAGTAATCTCAGGTAAGTGCAGTTTTTTTTTTTATTATGAATATCAGATGAAAAAAAAAAAAATATATAAGAAAATGTTTGTCTTCAAACCGGTGATCTCGGTCGCAAAACACTATCCCGACTCAATATTTTTTTCTTTTTTCAGAACAAACCAGGCAAGCGAGGGGTAGAAAGCCGCGCCTGTTCGCGGGCTGATGGACAAGAAAGTTATCTGAGGTAAGTGCATTTTTTTTTTATAATGAATTTAAGATGAAAAAATATGATTTTTACCAAGAAAATGTTTGTCTTCAAACCGGTGATCTCGGTCGCGAAACACTATCCCGATCAATTTTTTTTTCTTTTTTCAGCACAAACCAGGCAAGCGAGGGGTAGAAAGCCGCGCCTGTTCGCGGGCTGATGGACAAGAAAGTAATCTGAGGTAAGTGCAGTTTTTTTTTTTATTATGAATTTCATATGAAAAAAAAATATTTTTACTTAGAAAATGTTTGTCTTCAAACCGGTGATCTCGGTCGCGAAACACTATCCCGATCATTTTTTTTTTCTTTTTTCGGCACAAACCAGGCAAGCGAGGGGTAGAAAGCCGCGCCTGTTCGAGGGCTGATGGACAAGAAAGTAATCTGAGGTAAGTGCATTTTTTTTTATAATGAATTTCAGATGAAAAAAAAATATTTTTACCAAGAAAATGTTTGTCTTCAAACCGGTGATCTCGGTCGCAAAACACTATGCCGACTCAATATTTTTTTCTTTTTTCAGAGCAAGCCAGGCAAGCGAGGGGTAGAAAGCCGCGCCTGTTCGCGGGCCAATGGACAAGAAAGTAATCTCAGGTAAGTGCAGTTTTTTTTTTATTATGAATATCAGATGAAAAAAAAAAAAAAATATAAGAAAATGTTTGTCTTCAAACCGGTGATCTCGGTCGCGAAACACTATCCCGATCATTTTTTTTTTCTTTTTTCGGCACAAACCAGGCAAGCGAGGGGTAGAAAGCCGCGCCTGTTCGCGGGCTGATGGACAAGAAAGTTATCTGAGGTAAGTGCATATTTTTTTTATAATGAATTTAAGATGAAAAAAATTGATTTTTACCAAGAAAATGTTTGTCTTCAAACCGGTGATCTCGGTCGCGAAACACTATCCCGATCAATTTTTTTTTCTTTTTTCAGCACAAACCAGGCAAGCGAGGGGTAGAAAGCCGCGCCTGTTCGCGGGCTGATGGACAAGAAAGTAATCTGAGGTAAGTGCAGTTTTTTTTTTTATTATGAATTTCATATGAAAAAAAAATATTTTTACTTAGAAAATGTTTGTCTTCAAACCGGTGATCTCGGTCGCGAAACACTATCCCGATCATTTTTTTTTTCTTTTTTCGGCACAAACCAGGCAAGCGAGGGGTAGAAAGCCGCGCCTGTTCGAGGGCTGATGGACAAGAAAGTAATCTGAGGTAAGTGCATTTTTTTTTATAATGAATTTCAGATGAAAAAAAAATATTTTTACCAAGAAAATGTTTGTCTTCAAACCGGTGATCTCGGTCGCAAAACACTATGCCGACTCAATATTTTTTTCTTTTTTCAGAGCAAGCCAGGCAAGCGAGGGGTAGAAAGCCGCGCCTGTTCGCGGGCCAATGGACAAGAAAGTAATCTCAGGTAAGTGCAGTTTTTTTTTTATTATGAATATCAGATGAAAAAAAAAAAAAAATATAAGAAAATGTTTGTCTTCAAACCGGTGATCTCGGTCGCGAAACACTATCCCGATCATTTTTTTTTTCTTTTTTCGGCACAAACCAGGCAAGCGAGGGGTAGAAAGCCGCGCCTGTTCGCGGGCTGATGGACAAGAAAGTAATCTGAGGTAAGTGCATTTTTTTTTATAATGAATTTCAGATGAAAAAAAAATATTTTTACCAAGAAAATGTTTGTCTTCAAACCGGTGATCTCGCTCGCAAAACACTATGCCGACTCAATATTTTTTTCTTTTTTCAGAGCAAGCCAGGCAAGCGAGGGGTAGAAAGCCGCGCCTGTTCGCGGGCTGATGGACAAGAAAGTAATCTCAGGTAAGTGCAGTTTTTTTTTTATTATGAATTTCAGATGAAAAAAAAAAAAAAATATAAGAAAATGTTTGTCTTCAAACCGGTAATCTCGGTCGCAAAACAATATCCCGACTCAATATTTTTTTCTTTTTTCAGAACAAACCAGGCAAGCGAGGGGTAGAAAGCCGCGCCTGTTCGCGGGCTGATGGACAAGAAAGTTATCTGAGGTAAGTGCATATTTTTTTTATAATGAATTTAAGATGAAAAAAATTGATTTTTACCAAGAAAATGTTTGTCTTCAAACCGGTGATCTCGGTCGCGAAACACTATCCCGATCAATTTTTTTTTCTTTTTTCAGCACAAACCAGGCCAGCGAGGGGTAGAAAGCCGCGCCTGTTCGCGGGCTGATGGACAAGAAAGTAATCTGAGGTAAGTGCAGTTTTTTTTTTTATTATGAATTTCATATGAAAAAAAAATATTTTTACTTAGAAAATGTTTGTCTTCAAACCGGTGATCTCGGTCGCGAAACACTATCCCGATCATTTTTTTTTTCTTTTTTCTGAACAAACCAGGCAAGCGAGGGGTAGAAAGCCGCGCCTGTTCGCGGGCTGATGGATAAGAAAGTAATCTGAGGTAAGTGCATTTTTTTTTATAATGAATTTCAGATGAAAAAAAAAAAAATATTATAAGAAAATGTTTGTCTTCAAACCGGTGATCTCGGTCGCGAAACACTATCCCGATCAAATTTTTTTTCTTTTTTCAGCACAAACCAGGCAAGCGAGGGGTAGAAATCCGAGCCTGTTCGCGGGCTGATGGACAAGAAAGTAATCTGAGGTAAGTGCAGTTTTTTTTTATAATGAATTTCAGATGAAAAAAAATGATTTTTACCAAGAAAATGTTTGTCTTCAAACCGGTGATCTCGGTCGCGAAACACTATCCCGATCAATTTTTTTTTCTTTTTTCAGCACAAACCAGGCAAGTGAGGGGTAGAAAGCCGCGCCTGTTCGCGGGCTGATGGACAAGAAAGTAATCTCAGGTAAGTGCAGTTTTTTTTTTTATTATGAATTTCAGATGAAAAAAAAAAAAAAATATAAGAAAATGTTTGTCTTCAAACCGGTGATCTCGGTCGCAAAACACTATCCCGACTCAATATTTTTTTCTTTTTTCAGAACAAACCAGGCAAGCGAGGGGTAGAAAGCCGCGCCTGTTCGCGGGCTGATGGACAAGAAAGTAATCTGAGGTAAGTGCATTTTTTTTTTATAATGAATTTAAGATGAAAAAAAAATATTTTTACCAAGAAAATGTTTGTCTTCAAACCGGTGATCTCGGTCGCGAAACACTATCCCGATCATTTTTTTTTTCTTTTTTCGGCACAAACCAGGCAAGCGAGGGGTAGAAAGCCGCGCCTGTTCGCGGGCTGATGGACAAGAAAGTAATCTGAGGTAAGTGCATTTTTTTTTATAATGAATTTCAGATGAAAAAAAAATATTTTTACCAAGAAAATGTTTGTCTTCAAACCGGTGATCTCGCTCGCAAAACACTATGCCGACTCAATATTTTTTTCTTTTTTCAGAGCAAGCCAGGCAAGCGAGGGGTAGAAAGCCGCGCCTGTTCGCGGGCTGATGGACAAGAAAGTAATCTCAGGTAAGTGCAGTTTTTTTTTTTATTATGAATTTCATATGAAAAAAAAAAAAAATATAAGAAAATGTTTGTCTTCAAACCGGTAATCTCGGTCGCAAAACAATATCCCGACTCAATATTTTTTTCTTTTTTCAGAACAAACCAGGCAAGCGAGGGGTAGAAAGCCGCGCCTGTTCGCGGGCTGATGGACAAGAAAGTAATCTCAGGTAAGTGCAGTTTTTTTTTTTATTATGAATTTCATATGAAAAAAAAAAAAAATATAAGAAAATGTTTGTCTTCAAACCGGTAATCTCGGTCGCAAAACAATATCCCGACTCAATATTTTTTTCTTTTTTCAGAACAAACCAGGCAAGCGAGGGGTAGAAAGCCGCGCCTGTTCGCGGGCTGATGGACAAGAAAGTTATCTGAGGTAAGTGCATATTTTTTTTATAATGAATTTAAGATGAAAAAAATTGATTTTTACCAAGAAAATGTTTGTCTTCAAACCGGTGATCTCGGTCGCGAAACACTATCCCGATCAATTTTTTTTTCTTTTTTCAGCACAAACCAGGCCAGCGAGGGGTAGAAAGCCGCGCCTGTTCGCGGGCTGATGGACAAGAAAGTAATCTGAGGTAAGTGCAGTTTTTTTTTTTATTATGAATTTCATATGAAAAAAAAATATTTTTACTTAGAAAATGTTTGTCTTCAAACCGGTGATCTCGGTCGCGAAACACTATCCCGATCATTTTTTTTTTCTTTTTTCGGCACAAACCAGGCAAGCGAGGGGTAGAAAGCCGCGCCTGTTCGCGGGCTGATGGATAAGAAAGTAATCTGAGGTAAGTGCATTTTTTTTTATAATGAATTTCAGATGAAAAAAAAAAAAAATATTATAAGAAAATGTTTGTCTTCAAACCGGTGATCTCGGTCGCGAAACACTAACCCGATCAAATTTTTTTTCTTTTTTCAGCACAAACCAGGCAAGCGAGGGGTAGAAATCCGAGCCTGTTCGCGGGCTGATGGACAAGAAAGTAATCTGAGGTAAGTGCAGTTTTTTTTTATAATGAATTTCAGATGAAAAAAAATGATTTTTACCAAGAAAATGTTTGTCTTCAAACCGGTGATCTCGGTCGCGAAACACTATCCCGATCAATTTTTTTTTCTTTTTTCAGCACAAACCAGGCAAGCGAGGGGTAGAAAGCCGCGCCTGTTCGCGGGCTGATGGACAAGAAAGTAATCTCAGGTAAGTGCAGTTTTTTTTTTTATTATGAATTTCAGATGAAAAAAAAAAAAAAATATAAGAAAATGTTTGTCTTCAAACCGGTGATCTCGGTCGCAAAACACTATCCCGACTCAATATTTTTTTCTTTTTTCAGAACAAACCAGGCAAGCGAGGGGTAGAAAGCCGCGCCTGTTCGCGGGCTGATGGACAAGAAAGTAATCTGAGGTAAGTGCATTTTTTTTTTATAATGAATTTAAGATGAAAAAAATTGATTTTTACCAAGAAAATGTTTGTCTTCAAACCGGTGATCTCGGTCGCGAAACACTATCAGGACTAATTTTTTTTCCTTTTTTCAGAGCAATCCAGGCAAGCGAGGGGTAGAAAGCCGCGTCTGTTCGCGGGCTGATGAACAAGAAAGTAATCTGAGGAAAGTGCAGTTTTTTTTTATAATGAATTTAAGATGAAAAAAATTGATTTTAACCAAGAAAATGTTTGTCTTAAAACCGGTGATCTCGGTCGCGAAACACTATCCCGATCAATTTTTTTTTCTTTTTTCAGAACAATCCAGGCAAGCGAGGGGTAGAAAGCCGCGCCTGTTCGCGGGCTGATGGACAAGAAAGTAATCTGAGGTAAGTGCAGTTTTTTTTTTTATTATGAATTTCAGATGAAAAAATTGATTTTTACTAAGAAAATGTTTGTCTTCAAACCGGTGATCTCGGTCGCGAAACACTATCAGGTCTATTTTTTTCCTTTTTTCAGAGCAATCCAGGAAAGCGAGGGTTGAGAAGCCGCACCTCTTCGCGGGCTGATGGACTAGAAAGTAATCTGAGGTAAGTGCAGTTTTTTTTTATAATGAATTTAAGATGAAAAAAATTGATTTTTAGCCGCTCTAGCGTCAGACCCCCCGAGTGTGACCGAAAATATTTTCCGGTCTAACGTCAAACCCCCGAGCGTGACCGAAAATATTTTCCGGTCTAACGTCAGACCCCCCGATCGTGACCGATTCGGTTTGCTGCGTTCAAATCGATTTAAATACCACTGGCACACTGTACTGTTGCAAAAAAAATCCGCCGGGTGGCGCCCTATTAGTTTCCGCGTACAATATTATGCTATAATCTGTGGCGACCATAAATATTTTTTGCAAAATAAAAGTTTTAAGTCAGCGCTCCGCCATTTTGGATGACGAACGATGCGCGCTCCGTACATATTATGTGTTGATGGCGTAGTTAATAACCCAATGTATTAGTGTTATATATCATAAAAATCCTCATTAATCAAGGTTTACGAATATCTATATGTGTCATAGGTTTTGAATCAGTTTTTATGTGTTAAACTCGTTGTGAAAAATTGAGGCCGTAGCGACACGCTACGCGCCGGCATTTTCGTGTTAAATTACGTGTGTTTTACTAAAAAAATTACTAAAGTAATGCTTGTAATATGGACATAAGTTAATTATTAGTATTTTAAAACGCTCAGAACGTTTTAATACTATGAAGATAGTTCAAGATCACGAATAATCTAATTCGTTCCGCAGTACAATTTGTAATCAGCAACAGTTGAGGCGTTGACGTTTTAACACGTTCACGAATTTAACAGATAAGGGTTCAGACGAATGTTTAACCGCGCATACGCTTCGTTGTTTTTCCAATTCTTTTGGTATGCCGGTACTGAATTGTTGTAAAGTATATATAATTATTGCATACAAATGATTGCCTATCATTTCAAATATAATTACACAAAAATCATGTAAAATAAATTAAATCCTATTTATAAACACACGTTTCGCAGAACCCTTATGGGGGCATGAAATTGTTGCGGGAATGGGGTGTTTGTTTTAGTGTATTGTGCTACTCTGAGCAAACCAAGTACGGACATATGGGTATCAAAAAAAAGCTTAGATAGTCTAGTTTAATAATTAATAGGTTTTATTGACACAAACTACAAACTAATGTACAAAATTTCAGTAAGAACAAATATTTTACGGAAATTCAACACATATTTTTAGTTTAACATTTTTTTACAGTTCTTTCGACTATGAAGTTGTATGGTAGTTTTAACACTTGTTGATTCTGTATGGTTTCAGCTACACACACGATTTTTTATTAGGGTATAAGTTCGGTAGTTTTCAAGTTATTACACTTTATGTTAGAAATGACCGGTGCGCGGTGCCGTGGCCGGGCGACTATAGTGACCTCGTCGTATGCCACTCCTGCAGGCGTTTGACGTTTGCGTATGACACTCCTGCAGGCGTTTGACGTTTACGTTTGAGCGGTTATCAAGAAAATGTTTGTCTTCAAACCGGTGATCTCGGTCGCGAAACACTATCCCGATCATTTTTTTTTTCTTTTTTCAGAACAAACCAGGCAAGCGAGGGGTAGAAAGCCGCGCCTCTTCGCGGGCTGATGGACAAGAAAGTAATCTGAGGTAAGTGCAGTTTTTTTTTTTATTATGAATTTCAGATGAAAAAATTGATTTTTACTAAGAAAATGTTTGTCTTCAAACCGGTGATCTCGGTCGCGAAACACTATCAGGTCTATTTTTTTCCTTTTTTCAGAGCAATCCAGGAAAGCGAGGGTTAGGAAGCCGCACCTGCTCGCGGTCTGATGGACAAGAAAGTAATCTGTGGTAAGTGCAGATTTTTTTTATTATGCATTTCAAATGAAAAGAATTGATTTTTATTAAGAAAATGTTTGTCTTCAAACCGGTGATCTCGGTCGCGAAACACTATCAGGACTATTTTTTTTTCCTTTTTTCAGAGCAATCCAGGCAAGCGAGGGGTAGAAAGCCGCGTCTGTTCGCGGGCTGATGGACAAGAAAGTAATCTGAGGTAAGTGCAGATTTTTTTTATTATGAATTTCAGATGAAAAGAATTGAATTTTATTAAGAAAATGTTTGTCTTCAAACCGGTGATCTCGGTCGCGAAACACTATCCCGATCAATTTTTTTTTCTTTTTTCAGCACAAACCAGGCAAGCGAGGGGTAGAAAGCCGCGCCTGTTCGCGGGCTGATGGACAAGAAAGTAATCTGAGGTAAGTGCAGTTTTTTTTTATCCACTCACGCGCCCCATTGCAAAAATTAGTAATTTTTGAAATCCGTGAAACGCCCCCATCTTCATTATTTCACCACTTCAAACTGTCAGCGGACAGCACGTTTGTTTTTTATTTTTTTGAATTTTATGCGTGGACCCACCCCTTCTGTTTCATGTTTTTTGGAAAGGTGGTTAAATTTTGAATTTTTGTTTCGAAAGCCATGTGTGTGTATCGGACGTAAGAATAAAATTATCTGTGGTTGAAAATAAGTTTGCGAAGTGTACTGTGGGCTGTCAATCTGCCATTTCGTCGTCGCGGATTTTATGATACACAATTAAACGGTAAGTAATGATTATAATCAACATTATATACCATTTTGTTCGTGAGTTAACGCTCTTTCGAGTTATCTATACTACATTTGAATTTCGAGTTTTAAAATCGTTCCTATAATTAGAAATATGTTTCATTGTTGTCTGAAAAATTCTTAGCTCTTGAAAAACGTAATAAAAACGAATCTATTACTACTTTTTACGTAAATTAATGTGTATTAACCATGTAGCCTGGTTAATTACGAACAGTTTGGTACCAATATTATATCATTTCGTTGTGATTTCAAAGTACAAAATCTAATTGCAAAAACCAATAGCCAATTTTTTTCGAAGCACGCGGCTTGGCGTAGTTCATTGACACGGATTAAAGAAACCTATTCATGATAAATTGTGGTTATTCTTCTCTCTTGAAACCTTTGAGTTCTGATTTGTGATAATTACTCAAAAAAAAAAAACAATCTCGATTTTTGCCATATTTTTCAGAAAAAATGCAAAATGGATAATATTATTCAAGGACAGGGTGGCAGGCGAGGCTCAGCAGGTCGCAGGCGCTCGCGAGGGCGAGGGCGATGCCTATTTGGAGAGAGGTATAGTGTATAATGTATATCAAATACATAAGTACCTGTTTCAAAAGAGGTATAGTAGCTGTATAAAAAGTATATATCTAATACATTTCTCTCTCAAAGAGAGGAGCCCTGTGTCCCAGCAGTGGGAACTTGATAGGCTAGTTACACATACCATCGAACTGATTACCTAACTTAACGGGATCAACTTTGAAATCAAATTGTTCTCTCAATTTCTTAACTCAAATTGTATATAATATAATACATTTCCCTCTCAAAGAGAGGAGCCCTGTGTCCCAGCAGTGAGAACATTATAGGCTGATTACACTACATAGCATCGAACTGAAAAACTTAACGGGATCAACTTCAAAATCAAATTGTTCTATCAACTTGTTATCTCAAATTGTATATAATCTAATACATTTCCCTCTCAAAGAGAGGAGCCCTGTGTCCCAGCAGTGGGAACATTCTAGGCTGATTACGCTACATAGCATCGAACTGAAAAACTTAACGGGATCAACTTCGAAATCAAATTGTTCTCTCAACTTCTTAACTCATATTGTTTTTTTTTCAGTACACCTGCAGGGCCAGCGCCAGAGGCAGAGCCAGCGCCAGGGCCTTCTGAGCTCTGTCCCGCAGCACCCAGTCCCGCAACACCCAGCCCCGCAGCACCCATGCTGACCCCGGCTGAAGAGTATGTGTTCATATCTTTATTTGCATTTCATAATGTTTGAAGATCTTACAATGGGCTTAAAGCTAAGGCACAATTATGGACCCTGTAGGGCACAGCAAAAAGTATAAAATTAATGTTTTAAATAGAATTAATACTTAATTAATTATGGATTTTCTGTAGTTTCTGCCTACCCCCATGGGAAGAAGGCGTGAGTTTATTTATGTATGTATGTTTTGAAACATGTCCTTAGTATTAAATAACTAAATTATTACATTTATTATTCTTGTTTAAATTAAAACTTATTTGATAATAAAATGTACTAGAATATTTATGTATGTAGGTATGAATGTGAATGTATAGTTTTGAATGTATGGGGATTTTGTGTCCTGTAAACATTACATAATATTTACATAACATCACATAACGTAACATCACGCCTGTATTCCCCGAAGGGTTAGGCAGAGGTGTACCTATAGAACACCCAAATTTCGCCAGTTATGTTTAAGTCCCATGTAATAGGGGGCGAGCCTATTGCCATCAACCAGGCACAAATCCAGACTCCGGGTTGCTACCGAGAAATTCCAGATGGAAAAACCCAATAGCACTTTGCCCGACCTGGGAATCGAACCCAGGACCTCATGCTCAGCAGTAGCGCTTGCGACCACTAGACCAACGAGGCATTTCATAATAATTAATATAAATATTGATGTTTATACTTATTACAGACTTATGAAGCAGAAAAAAAATATAGGTACTCCAGGCAGAAACCCGACGTGTAGCTCCTTCCCAGCTTTCGCCATTTGTACTCTTGTTGCCAGTCTGCCGGCTGTCTGGCTGGGTTTGATTGGAGGCGCACACTTGTATTTGTCCGTGTTTATGTTAACTTGCATGTAATTGTGTAGCCTATGTTGGTGATCCAATGATAAACAAATAAATGACTACTTGTGAAATAAAAGTTATAATTACGTTGTACATTTTTTATTTTTTATCCTTAATTATACCCCAATACACTTAATACTGGCCGATACTCGACAATTAATTGCATACATGCAATATTTAAAGTTACAATATTAAAATTACACAAATTTTCAGTAAATTTCAAACAAACAAACTATACACATAACCCTTTCTTGGTAGTCAGGTAAAAATAATAAACATCCGTGAATAGCGCGCTTTATTCTCACGCTCAAAATGGCCGCCATGACTCATTCTCGAGAGTATATTCCCGCGATGTTATTATTCTTTGTATTTCAAAACTTTGGAGAAAATAGTAAATATTATGATGGCATTGTGTAGTTAATGAATGGGACTTCATTTTTTGTAAAAAAAAACATAGGGTCAACGCTTTAGTTAGTGAAATAAAACAGATTTTATTATTTATTTGCGAATAAAAAAAAAACTACGTCATATATAGTTCTAAAACAAAATGTATAATCAAGCCTGGTCTGTCCACTATATGAAACAGTCATTAGTTTACTATCAGTTCATAGAAATATTTCGTGTAGAAGTCGTGTATAAGTGGCTAGGCGCACGGCGCGCGCCGACAAAAAATGTTCGCGGGCATTTCGGCCTACGTCACGCGTAAGTACAAGCGCGTGAGTGGTTATAATGAATTTAAGATGAAATAAAATGATTTTTACCAAGAAAATGTTTGTCTTCAAACCGGTGATCTCGGTCGCGAAACACTATCCCGATCAATTTTTTTTTCTTTTTTCAGCACAAACCAGGCAAGCGAGGGGTAGAAAGCCGCGCCTGTTCGCGGGCTGATGGATAAGAATGTAATCTGAGGTAAGTGCAGATTTTTTTTATAATGAATTTCAGATGAAAAAAAATTATTTTTACTAAGAAAATGTTTGTCTTCAAACCGGTGATCTCGGTCGCGAAACACTATCCCGACTCAATATTTTTTTCTTTTTTCAGAGCAAGCCAGGATAGCGAGGGGTAGAAAACTGCGTCTGTTCGCGGGCTGATGGATAAGAATGTAATCTGAGGTAAGTGCAGATTTTTTTTATAATGAATTTCAGATGAAAAAAATTGATTTTTACTAAGAAAATGTTTGTCTTCAAACCGGTGATCTCGGTCGCGAAACACTATCCCGACTCAATATTTTTTTCTTTTTTCAGAGCAAGCCAGGATAGCGAGGGGTAGAAAACCACGTCTGTTCGCGGGCTGATGGACAAGAAAGTATTATGTGGGAAGTGCAGACCAAAATTATGAATTTCAGATGAAAAAACGTGATTTTATACTATGAAAATATTTGTCTTCAATCCGCTGATCTCGGTCGCCAAACACTTTCCCGTATAATTTTTTTTTTCTTTTTTCAGAGCAAGCCAGGCAAGCGAGGGGTAGAAAGCCGCGCCTGTTCGCGGGCTGATGGACAAGAAAGTAATCTGAGGTAAGTGCAGTTTTTTTTTTATAATGAATTTCAGATGAAAAAAATTGATTTTTACCAAGAAAATGTTTGTCTTCAAACCGGTGATCTCGGTCGCGAAACACTATCCCGATCAATTTTTTTTTCTTTTTTCAGCACAAACCAGGCAAGCGAGGGGTAGAAAGCCGCGCCTGTTCGCGGGCTGATGGACAAGAAAGTAATCTGAGGTAAGTGCAGTTTTTTTTTATAATGAATTTAAGATGAAAAAAATTGATTTTTACCAAGAAAATGTTTGTCTTCAAACCGGTGATCTCGGTCGCGAAACACTATCCCGACTCAATATTATTTTCTTTTTTCAGAGCAAGCCAGGCAAGCGAGGGGTAGAAAACCGCGTCTTTTCGCGGGCTGATGGACAAGAAAGTATTATGTGGGAAGTGCAGACCAAAATTATGAATTTCAGATGAAAAAACGTAATTTTATACCATGAAAATATTTGTCTGCAATCCGCTGATCTCGGTCGCGAAACACTATCCCGATCAATTTTTTTTTCTTTTTTCAGAAAAAACCAGGCAAGCGAGGGGTAGAAAGCCGCGACTGTTCGCGGGCTGATGGACAAGAAAGTAATCTGAGGTAAGTGCAGTTTTTTTTTATAATGAATTTAAGATGAAAAAAAATGATTTTTACCAAGAAAATGTTTGTCTTCAAACCGGTGATCTCGGTCGCGAAACACTATCCCGATCAATTTTTTTTTCTTTTTTCAGCACAAACCAGGCAAGCGAGGGGTAGAAAGCCGCGCCTGTTCGCGGGCTGATGGACAAGAAAGTAATCTGAGGTAAGTGCAGTTTTTTTTATTATTATGAATTTCAGATGAAAAAAATGGTTTTTAATAAGAAAATGTTTTTCTTCAAACCGGTGATCTCGGTCGCAAAACACTATCCCGACTCAATATTTATTTATTTTTTCAGAGCAAGCCAGGCAAGCGAGGGGTAGAAAGCCGCGCCTGTTCGCGGGCTGATGGACAAGAAAGTAATCTGAGGTAAGTGCAGTTTTTTTTTATAATGAATTTCAGATGATAAAAATTGATTTTTACCAAGAAAATGTTTGTCTTCAAACCGGTGATCTCGGTCGCGAAACACTATCCCGACTCAATATTTTTTTCTTTTTTCAGAGCAAGCCAGGCAAGCGAGGGGTAGAAAACCGCGTCTGTTCGCGGGCTGATGGACAAGAAAGTATTATGTGGGAAGTGCAGACCAAAATTATGAATTTCAGATGAAAAAACGTAATTTTATACCATGAAAATATATGCCTTCAATCCGCTGATCTCGGTCGCCAAACACTATGCCGACTTAATTTTTTTTTCTTTTTTCAGAGAAAGCCAGGCAAGCGACGGGTAGAAAGCCGCGCCTGTTCGCGGGCTGATGGACAAGAAAGTAATCTGAGGTAAGTGCAGTTTTTTTTATTATTATGAATTTCAGATGAAAAAAAATGATTTTTACCAAGAAAATATTTGTCTTCAAACCGGTGATCTCGGTCGCGAAACACTAACCCGATCAATTTTTTTTTCTTTTTTCAGCACAAACCAGGCAAGCGAGGGGTAGAAATCCGAGCCTGTTCGCGGGCTGATGGACAAGAAAGTAATCTGAGGTAAGTGCAGTTTTTTTTTATAATGAATTTCAGATGAAAAAAAATGGTTTTTACCAAGAAAATGTTTGTCTTCAAACCGGTGATCTCGGTCGCGAAACACTATCCCGATCATTTTTTTTTTCTTTTTTCAGCACAAACCAGGCAAGCGAGGGGTAGAAAGCCGCGCCTGTTCGCGGGCTGATGGACAAGAAAGTAATCTCAGGTAAGTGCAGTTTTTTTTTTTATTATGAATTTCAGATGAAAAAAAAAAAAAAATATAAGAAAATGTTTGTCTTCAAACCGGTGATCTCGGTCGCAAAACACTATCCCGACTCAATATTTTTTTCTTTTTTCAGAACAAACCAGGCAAGCGAGGGGTAGAAAGCCGCGCCTGTTCGCGGGCTGATGGACAAGAAAGTAATCTGAGGTAAGTGCATTTTTTTTTTATAATGAATTTAAGATGAAAAAAATTGATTTTTACCAAGAAAATGTTTGTCTTCAAACCGGTGATCTCGGTTGCGAAACACTATCCCGATCAATTTTTTTTTCTTTTTTCAGCACAAACCAGGCAAGCGAGGGGTAGAAAGCCGCGCCTGTTCGCGGGCTGATGGACAAGAAAGTAATCTGAGGTAAGTGCAGTTTTTTTTTTTATTATGAATTTCATATGAAAAAAAAATATTTTTACTTAGAAAATGTTTGTCTTCAAACCGGTGATCTCGGTCGCGAAACACTATCCCGATCATTTTTTTTTTCTTTTTTCGGCACAAACCAGGCAAGCGAGGGGTAGAAAGCCGCGCCTGTTCGCGGGCTGATGGACAAGAAAGTAATCTGAGGTAAGTGCATTTTTTTTATAATGAATTTCAGATGAAAAAAAAATATTTTTACCAAGAAAATGTTTGTCTTCAAACCGGTGATCTCGGTCGCGAAATACTATCCCGATCATTTTTTTTTTCTTTTTTCAGCACAAACCAGGCAAGCGAGGGGTAGAAAGCCGCGCCTGTTCGCGGGCTGATGGACAAGAAAGTAATCTGAGGTAAGTGCAGTTTTATTTTTTATTATGAATTTCATATGAAAAAAAAATATTTTTACTTAGAAAATGTTTGTCTTCAAACCGGTGATCTCGGTCCCGAAACACTATCCCGATCATTTTTTTTTTCTTTTTTCAGCACAAACCAGGCAAGCGAGGGGTAGAAAGCCGCGCCTGTTCGCGGGCTGATGGACAAGAAAGTAATCTGAGGTAAGTGCATTTTTTTTATAATGAATTTCAGATGAAAAAAAAATATTTTTACCAAGAAAATGTTTGTCTTCAAACCGGTGATCTCGCTCGCAAAACACTATGCCGACTCAATATTTTTTTCTTTTTTCAGAGCAAGCCAGGCAAGCGAGGGGTAGAAAGCCGCGCCTGTTCGCGGGCTGATGGACAAGAAAGTAATCTCAGGTAAGTGCAGTTTTTTTTTTTATTATGAATATCAGATGAAAAAAAAAAAAATATATAAGAAAATGTTTGTCTTCAAACCGGTGATCTCGGTCGCAAAACACTATCCCGACTCAATATTTTTTTCTTTTTTCAGAACAAACCAGGCAAGCGAGGGGTAGAAAGCCGCGCCTGTTCGCGGGCTGATGGACAAGAAAGTTATCTGAGGTAAGTGCATTTTTTTTTTATAATGAATTTAAGATGAAAAAATATGATTTTTACCAAGAAAATGTTTGTCTTCAAACCGGTGATCTCGGTCGCGAAACACTATCCCGATCAATTTTTTTTTCTTTTTTCAGCACAAACCAGGCAAGCGAGGGGTAGAAAGCCGCGCCTGTTCGCGGGCTGATGGACAAGAAAGTAATCTGAGGTAAGTGCAGTTTTTTTTTTTATTATGAATTTCATATGAAAAAAAAATATTTTTACTTAGAAAATGTTTGTCTTCAAACCGGTGATCTCGGTCGCGAAACACTATCCCGATCATTTTTTTTTTCTTTTTTCGGCACAAACCAGGCAAGCGAGGGGTAGAAAGCCGCGCCTGTTCGCGGGCTGATGGACAAGAAAGTAATCTGAGGTAAGTGCATTTTTTTTTATAATGAATTTCAGATGAAAAAAAAATATTTTTACCAAGAAAATGTTTGTCTTCAAACCGGTGATCTCGGTCGCAAAACACTATGCCGACTCAATATTTTTTTCTTTTTTCAGAGCAAGCCAGGCAAGCGAGGGGTAGAAAGCCGCGCCTGTTCGCGGGCCAATGGACAAGAAAGTAATCTCAGGTAAGTGCAGTTTTGTTTTTATTATGAATATCAGATGAAAAAAAAAAAAAATATAAGAAAATGTTTGTCTTCAAACCGGTGATCTCGGTCGCGAAACACTATCCCGATCATTTTTTTTTTCTTTTTTCGGCACAAACCAGGCAAGCGAGGGGTAGAAAGCCGCGCCTGTTCGCGGGCTGATGGACAAGAAAGTAATCTGAGGTAAGTGCATTTTTTTTTATAATGAATTTCAGATGAAAAAAAAATATTTTTACCAAGAAAATGTTTGTCTTCAAACCGGTGATCTCGCTCGCAAAACACTATGCCGACTCAATATTTTTTTCTTTTTTCAGAGCAAGCCAGGCAAGCGAGGGGTAGAAAGCCGCGCCTGTTCGCGGGCTGATGGACAAGAAAGTAATCTCAGGTAAGTGCAGTTTTTTTTTTTATTATGAATTTCAGATGAAAAAAAAAAAAATATATAAGAAAATGTTTGTCTTCAAACCGGTAATCTCGGTCGCAAAACAATATCCCGACTCAATATTTTTTTCTTTTTTCAGAACAAACCAGGCAAGCGAGGGGTAGAAAGCCGCGCCTGTTCGCGGGCTGATGGACAAGAAAGTTATCTGAGGTAAGTGCATATTTTTTTTATAATGAATTTAAGATGAAAAAAATTGATTTTTACCAAGAAAATGTTTGTCTTCAAACCGGTGATCTCGGTCGCGAAACACTATCCCGATCAATTTTTTTTTCTTTTTTCAGCACAAACCAGGCCAGCGAGGGGTAGAAAGCCGCGCCTGTTCGCGGGCTGATGGACAAGAAAGTAATCTGAGGTAAGTGCAGTTTTTTTTTTTATTATGAATTTCATATGAAAAAAAAATATTTTTACTTAGAAAATGTTTGTCTTCAAACCGGTGATCTCGGTCGCGAAACACTATCCCGATCATTTTTTTTTTCTTTTTTCGGCACAAACCAGGCAAGCGAGGGGTAGAAAGCCGCGCCTGTTCGCGGGCTGATGGATAAGAAAGTAATCTGAGGTAAGTGCATTTTTTTTTATAATGAATTTCAGATGAAAAAAAAAAAAATATTATAAGAAAATGTTTGTCTTCAAACCGGTGATCTCGGTCGCGAAACACTAACCCGATCAAATTTTTTTTCTTTTTTCAGCACAAACCAGGCAAGCGAGGGGTAGAAATCCGAGCCTGTTCGCGGGCTGATGGACAAGAAAGTAATCTGAGGTAAGTGCAGTTTTTTTTTATAATGAATTTCAGATGAAAAAAAATGATTTTTACCAAGAAAATGTTTGTCTTCAAACCGGTGATCTCGGTCGCGAAACACTATCCCGATCAATTTTTTTTTCTTTTTTCAGCACAAACCAGGCAAGCGAGGGGTAGAAAGCCGCGCCTGTTCGCGGGCTGATGGACAAGAAAGTAATCTGAGGTAAGTGCAGTTTTTTTTTTATTATGAATTTCATATGAAAAAAATTGATTTTTACCAAGAAAATGTTTGTCTTCAAACCGGTGATCTCGCTCGCAAAACACTATGCCGACTCAATATTTTTTTCTTTTTTCAGAGCAAGCCAGGCAAGCGAGGGGTAGAAAGCCGCGCCTGTTCGCGGGCTGATGGACAAGAAAGTAATCTGAGGTAAGTGCATTTTTTTTTATAATGAATTTCAGATGAAAAAAAAATATTTTTACCAAGAAAATGTTTGTCTTCAAACCGGTGATCTCGCTCGCAAAACACTATGCCGACTCAATATTTTTTTCTTTTTTCAGAGCAAGCCAGGCAAGCGAGGGGTAGAAAGCCGCGCCTGTTCGCGGGCTGATGGACAAGAAAGTAATCTCAGGTAAGTGCAGTTTTTTTTTTTATTATGAATTTCAGATGAAAAAAAAAAAAAAATATAAGAAAATGTTTGTCTTCAAACCGGTAATCTCGGTCGCAAAACAATATCCCGACTCAATATTTTTTTCTTTTTTCAGAACAAACCAGGCAAGCGAGGGGTAGAAAGCCGCGCCTGTTCGCGGGCTGATGGACAAGAAAGTTATCTGAGGTAAGTGCATTTTTTTTTTATAATGAATTTAAGATGAAAAAAATTGATTTTTACCAAGAAAATGTTTGTCTTCAAACCGGTGATCTCGGTCGCGAAACACTATCCCGATCAATTTTTTTTTCTTTTTTCAGCACAAACCAGGCCAGCGAGGGGTAGAAAGCCGCGCCTGTTCGCGGGCTGATGGACAAGAAAGTAATCTGAGGTAAGTGCAGTTTTTTTTTTTATTATGAATTTCATATGAAAAAAAAATATTTTTACTTAGAAAATGTTTGTCTTCAAACCGGTGATCTCGGTCGCGAAACACTATCCCGATCATTTTTTTTTTCTTTTTTCTGCACAAACCAGGCAAGCGAGGGGTAGAAAGCCGCGCCTGTTCGCGGGCTGATGGACAAGAAAGTAATCTGAGGTAAGTGCATTTTTTTTTATAATGAATTTCAGATGAAAAAAAAAAATATATTATAAGAAAATGTTTGTCTTCAAACCGGTGATCTCGGTCGCAAAACACTATCCCGACTCAATATTTTTTTCTTTTTTCAGAACAAACCAGGCAAGCGAGGGGTAGAAAGCCGAGCCTGTTCGCGGGCTGATGGACAAGAAAGTAATCTGAGGTAAGTGCATTTTTTTTTTATAATGAATTTAAGATGAAAAAAATTGATTTTTACCAAGAAAATGTTTGTCTTCAAACCGGTGATCTCGGTCGCAAAACACTATGCCGACTCAATATTTTTTTCTTTTTTCAGAGCAAGCCAGGCAAGCGAGGGGTAGAAAGCCGCGCCTGTTCGCGGGCCAATGGACAAGAAAGTAATCTCAGGTAAGTGCAGTTTTTTTTTTATTATGAATATCAGATGAAAAAAAAAAAAATATTATAAGAAAATGTTTGTCTTCAAACCGGTGATCTCGGTCGCAAAACACTATCCCGACTCAATATTTTTTTCTTTTTTCAGAACAATCCAGGCAAGCGAGGGGTAGAAAGCCGCGCCTGTTCGCGGGCTGATGGACAAGAAAGTAATCTGAGGTAAGTGCATTTTTTTTTTATAATGAATTTAAGATGAAAAAAATTGATTTTTACCAAGAAAATGTTTGTCTTCAAACCGGTGATCTCGGTCGCGAAACACTATCAGGACTAAATTTTTTTCCTTTTTTCAGAGCAATCCAGGCAAGCGAGGGGTAGAAAGCCGCGTCTGTTCGCGGGCTGATGAACAAGAAAGTAATCTGAGGAAAGTGCAGTTTTTTTTTATAATGAATTTAAGATGAAAAAAATTGATTTTAACCAAGAAAATGTTTGTCTTAAAACGGGTGATCTCGGTCGCTAAACACTATCCCGATCAATTTTTTTTTCTTTTTTCAGAACAATCCAGGCAAGCGAGGGGTAGAAAGCCGCGCCTGTTCGCGGGCTGATGGACAAGAAAGTAATTTGAGGTAAGTGCAGTTTTTTTTTTTATTATGAATTTCATATGAAAAAAAAATATTTTTACTTAGAAAATGTTTGTCTTCAAACCGGTGATCTCGGTCGCAAAACACTATCCCGATCAATTTTTTTTTCTTTTTTCAGAACAATCCAGGCAAGCGAGGGGTAGAAAGCCGCGCCTGTTCGCGGGCTGATGGACAAGAAAGTAATCTGAGGTAAGTGCAGTTTTTTTTTTATTATGAATTTCATATGAAAAAAATTGATTTTTACCAAGAAAATGTTTGTCTTCAAACCGGTGATCTCGGTCGCAAAACACTATCTCGATCAATTTTTTTTTCTTTTTTCAGAACAATCCAGGCAAGCGAGGGGTAGAAAGCCGCGCCTGTTCGCGGGCTGATGGACAAGAAAGTAATCTGAGGTAAGTGCAGTTTTTTTTTTTATTATGAATTTCATATGAAAAAAAATGATTTTTACCAAGAAAATGTTTGTCTTCAAACCGGTGATCTCGGTCGCAAAACACTATCCCGATCAATTTTTTTTTCTTTTTTCAGAACAATCCAGGCAAGCGAGGGGTAGAAAGCCGCGCCTGTTCGCGGGCTGATGGACAAGAAAGTAATCTCAGGTAAGTGCAGTTTTTTTTTTTATTATGAATTTCAGATGAAAAAAAAAAAAAAATATAAGAAAATGTTTGTCTTCAAACCGGTGATCTCGGTCGCAAAACACTATCCCGACTCAATATTTTTTTCTTTTTTCAGAACAAACCAGGCAAGCGAGGGGTAGAAAGCCGCGCCTGTTCGCGGGCTGATGGACAAGAAAGTAATCTGAGGTAAGTGCATTTTTTTTTTATAATGAATTTAAGATGAAAAAAATTGATTTTTACCAAGAAAATGTTTGTCTTCAAACCGGTGATCTCGGTCGCGAAACACTATCAGGACTAATTTTTTTTCCTTTTTTCAGAGCAATCCAGGCAAGCGAGGGGTAGAAAGCCGCGTCTGTTCGCGGGCTGATGAACAAGAAAGTAATCTGAGGAAAGTGCAGTTTTTTTTTATAATGAATTTAAGATGAAAAAAATTGATTTTAACCAAGAAAATGTTTGTCTTAAAACCGGTGATCTCGGTCGCGAAACACTATCCCGATCAATTTTTTTTTCTTTTTTCAGAACAAACCAGGCAAGCGAGGGGTAGAAAGCCGCGCCTGTTCGCGGGCTGATGGACAAGAAAGTAATCTGAGGTAAGTGCAGTTTTTTTTTTTATTATGAATTTCATATGAAAAAAAAATATTTTTACTTAGAAAATGTTTGTCTTCAAACCGGTGATCTCGGTCGCAAAACACTATCCCGATCAATTTTTTTTTCTTTTTTCAGAACAATCCAGGCAAGCGAGGGGTAGAAAGCCGCGCCTGTTCGCGGGCTGATGGACAAGAAAGTAATCTGAGGTAAGTGCAGTTTTTTTTTTATTATGAATTTCATATGAAAAAAATTGATTTTTACCAAGAAAATGTTTGTCTTCAAACCGGTGATCTCGCTCGCAAAACACTATGCCGACTCAATATTTTTTTCTTTTTTCAGAGCAAGCCAGGCAAGCGAGGGGTAGAAAGCCGCGCCTGTTCGCGGGCTGATGGACAAGAAAGTAATCTCAGGTAAGTGCAGTTTTTTTTTTTATTATGAATTTCAGATGAAAAAAAAAAAAAATATAAGAAAATGTTTGTCTTCAAACCGGTAATCTCGGTCGCAAAACAATATCCCGACACAATATTTTTTTCTTTTTTCAGAACAAACCAGGCAAGCGAGGGGTAGAAAGCCGCGCCTGTTCGCGGGCTGATGGACAAGAAAGTTATCTGAGGTAAGTGCATTTTTTTTTTATAATGAATTTAAGATGAAAAAAATTGATTTTTACCAAGAAAATGTTTGTCTTCAAACCGGTGATCTCGGTCGCGAAACACTATCCCGATCAATTTTTTTTTCTTTTTTCAGCACAAACCAGGCCAGCGAGGGGTAGAAAGCCGCGCCTGTTCGCGGGCTGATGGACAAGAAAGTAATCTGAGGTAAGTGCAGTTTTTTTTTTTATTATGAATTTCATATGAAAAAAAAATATTTTTACTTAGAAAATGTTTGTCTTCAAACCGGTGATCTCGGTCGCGAAACACTATCCCGATCATTTTTTTTTTCTTTTTTCGGCACAAACCAGGCAAGCGAGGGGTAGAAAGCCGCGCCTGTTCGCGGGCTGATGGACAAGAAAGTAATCTGAGGTAAGTGCATTTTTTTTTATAATGAATTTCAGATGAAAAAAAAAAAAAATTATAAGAAAATGTTTGTCTTCAAACCGGTGATCTCGGTCGCAAAACACTATCCCGACTCAATATTTTTTTCTTTTTTCAGAACAAACCAGGCAAGCGAGGGGTAGAAAGCCGCGCCTGTTCGCGGGCTGATGGACAAGAAAGTAATCTGAGGTAAGTGCATTTTTTTTTTATAATGAATTTAAGATGAAAAAAATTGATTTTTACCAAGAAAATGTTTGTCTTCAAACCGGTGATCTCGGTCGCAAAACACTATGCCGACTCAATATTTTTTTCTTTTTTCAGAGCAAGCCAGGCAAGCGAGGGGTAGAAAGCCGCGCCTGTTCGCGGGCCAATGGACAAGAAAGTAATCTCAGGTAAGTGCAGTTTTTTTTTTATTATGAATATCAGATGAAAAAAAAAAAAATATTATAAGAAAATGTTTGTCTTCAAACCGGTGATCTCGGTCGCAAAACACTATCCCGACTCAATATTTTTTTCTTTTTTCAGAACAAACCAGGCAAGCGAGGGGTAGAAAGCCGAGCCTGTTCGCGGGCTGATGGACAAGAAAGTAATCTGAGGTAAGTGCATTTTTTTTTTATAATGAATTTAAGATGAAAAAAATTGATTTTTACCAAGAAAATGTTTGTCTTCAAACCGGTGATCTCGGTCGCGAAACACTATCAGGACTAATTTTTTTTCCTTTTTTCAGAGCAATCCAGGCAAGCGAGGGGTAGAAAGCCGCGTCTGTTCGCGGGCTGATGAACAAGAAAGTAATCTGAGGAAAGTGCAGTTTTTTTTTATAATGAATTTAAGATGAAAAAAATTGATTTTAACCAAGAAAATGTTTGTCTTCAAACCGGTGATCTCGGTCGCAAAACACTATCTCGATCAATTTTTTTTTCTTTTTTCAGAACAATCCAGGCAAGCGAGGGGTAGAAAGCCGCGCCTGTTCGCGGGCTGATGGACAAGAAAGTAATCTGAGGTAACTGCAGTTTTTTTTTTTATTATGAATTTCATATGAAAAAAAATGATTTTTACCAAGAAAATGTTTGTCTTCAAACCGGTGATCTCGGTCGCAAAACACTATCCCGATCAATTTTTTTTTCTTTTTTCAGAACAATCCAGGCAAGCGAGGGGTAGAAAGCCGCGCCTGTTCGCGGGCTGATGGACAAGAAAGTAATCTCAGGTAAGTGCAGTTTTTTTTTTTATTATGAATTTCAGATGAAAAAAAAAAAAAAATATAAGAAAATGTTTGTCTTCAAACCGGTGATCTCGGTCGCAAAACACTATCCCGACTCAATATTTTTTTCTTTTTTCAGAACAAACCAGGCAAGCGAGGGGTAGAAAGCCGAGCCTGTTCGCGGGCTGATGGACAAGAAAGTAATCTGAGGTAAGTGCATTTTTTTTTTATAATGAATTTAAGATGAAAAAAATTGATTTTTACCAAGAAAATGTTTGTCTTCAAACCGGTGATCTCGGTCGCGAAACACTATCAGGACTAATTTTTTTTCCTTTTTTCAGAGCAATCCAGGCAAGCGAGGGGTAGAAAGCCGCGTCTGTTCGCGGGCTGATGAACAAGAAAGTAATCTGAGGAAAGTGCAGTTTTTTTTTATAATGAATTTAAGATGAAAAAAATTGATTTTAACCAAGAAAATGTTTGTCTTAAAACCGGTGATCTCGGTCGCGAAACACTATCCCGATCAATTTTTTTTTCTTTTTTCAGAACAATCCAGGCAAGCGAGGGGTAGAAAGCCGCGCCTGTTCGCGGGCTGATGGACAAGAAAGTAATCTGAGGTAAGTGCAGTTTTTTTTTTTATTATGAATTTCATATGAAAAAAAAATATTTTTACTTAGAAAATGTTTGTCTTCAAACCGGTGATCTCGGTCGCAAAACACTATCCCGATCAATTTTTTTTTCTTTTTTCAGAACAATCCAGGCAAGCGAGGGGTAGAAAGCCGCGCCTGTTCGCGGGCTGATGGACAAGAAAGTAATCTGAGGTAAGTGCAGTTTTTTTTTTATTATGAATTTCATATGAAAAAAATTGATTTTTACCAAGAAAATGTTTGTCTTCAAACCGGTGATCTCACTCGCAAAACACTATGCCGACTCAATATTTTTTTCTTTTTTCAGAGCAAGCCAGGCAAGCGAGGGGTAGAAAGCCGCGCCTGTTCGCGGGCTGATGGACAAGAAAGTAATCTCAGGTAAGTGCAGTTTTTTTTTTTATTATGAATTTCAGATGAAAAAAAAAAAAATATATAAGAAAATGTTTGTCTTCAAACCGGTAATCTCGGTCGCAAAACAATATCCCGACTCAATATTTTTTTCTTTTTTCAGAACAAACCAGGCAAGCGAGGGGTAGAAAGCCGCGCCTGTTCGCGGGCTGATGGACAAGAAAGTTATCTGAGGTAAGTGCATTTTTTTTTTATAATGAATTTAAGATGAAAAAAATTGATTTTTACCAAGAAAATGTTTGTCTTCAAACCGGTGATCTCGGTCGCGAAACACTATCCCGATCAATTTTTTTTTCTTTTTTCAGCACAAACCAGGCCAGCGAGGGGTAGAAAGCCGCGCCTGTTCGCGGGCTGATGGACAAGAAAGTAATCTGAGGTAAGTGCAGTTTTTTTTTTTATTATGAATTTCATATGAAAAAAAAAATATTTTTACTTAGAAAATGTTTGTCTTCAAACCGGTGATCTCGGTCGCGAAACACTATCCCGATCATTTTTTTTTTCTTTTTTCGGCACATACCAGGCAAGCGAGGGGTAGAAAGCCGCGCCTGTTCGCGGGCTGATGGACAAGAAAGTAATCTGAGGTAAGTGCATTTTTTTTTATAATGAATTTCAGATGAAAAAAAAAAAAATATTATAAGAAAATGTTTGTCTTCAAACCGGTGATCTCGGTCGCAAAACACTATCCCGACTCAATATTTTTTTCTTTTTTCAGAACAAACCAGGCAAGCGAGGGGTAGAAAGCCGAGCCTGTTCGCGGGCTGATGGACAAGAAAGTAATCTGAGGTAAGTGCATTTTTTTTTTATAATGAATTTAAGATGAAAAAAATTGATTTTTACCAAGAAAATGTTTGTCTTCAAACCGGTGATCTCGGTCGCAAAACACTATGCCGACTCAATATTTTTTTCTTTTTTCAGAGCAAGCCAGGCAAGCGAGGGGTAGAAAGCCGCGCCTGTTCGCGGGCCAATGGACAAGAAAGTAATCTCAGGTAAGTGCAGTTTTTTTTTTATTATGAATATCAGATGAAAAAAAAAAAAATATTATAAGAAAATGTTTGTCTTCAAACCGGTGATCTCGGTCGCAAAACACTATCCCGACTCAATATTTTTTTCTTTTTTCAGAACAAACCAGGCAAGCGAGGGGTAGAAAGCCGAGCCTGTTCGCGGGCTGATGGACAAGAAAGTAATCTGAGGTAAGTGCATTTTTTTTTTATAATGAATTTAAGATGAAAAAAATTGATTTTTACCAAGAAAATGTTTGTCTTCAAACCGGTGATCTCGGTCGCAAAACACTATCAGGACTAATTTTTTTTCCTTTTTTCAGAGCAATCCAGGCAAGCGAGGGGTAGAAAGCCGCGTCTGTTCGCGGGCTGATGAACAAGAAAGTAATCTGAGGAAAGTGCAGTTTTTTTTTATAATGAATTTAAGATGAAAAAAATTGATTTTAACCAAGAAAATGTTTGTCTTAAAACCGGTGATCTCGGTCGCGAAACACTATCCCGATCAATTTTTTTTTCTTTTTTCAGAACAATCCAGGCAAGCGAGGGGTAGAAAGCCGCGCCTGTTCGCGGGCTGATGGACAAGAAAGTAATTTGAGGTAAGTGCAGTTTTTTTTTTTATTATGAATTTCATATGAAAAAAAAATATTTTTACTAAGAAAATGTTTGTCTTCAAACCGGTGATCTCGGTCGCAAAACACTATCCCGATCAATTTTTTTTTCTTTTTTCAGAACAATCCAGGCAAGCTAGGGGTAGAAAGCCGCGCCTGTTCGCGGGCTGATGGACAAGAAAGTAATCTGAGGTAAGTGCAGTTTTTTTTTTATTATGAATTTCATATGAAAAAAATTGATTTTTACCAAGAAAATGTTTGTCTTCAAACCGGTGATCTCGGTCGCAAAACACTATCTCGATCAATTTTTTTTTCTTTTTTCAGAACAATCCAGGCAAGCGAGGGGTAGAAAGCCGCGCCTGTTCGCGGGCTGATGGACAAGAAAGTAATCTGAGGTAACTGCAGTTTTTTTTTTTATTATGAATTTCATATGAAAAAAAATGATTTTTACCAAGAAAATGTTTGTCTTCAAACCGGTGATCTCGGTCGCAAAACACTATCCCGATCAATTTTTTTTTCTTTTTTCAGAACAATCCAGGCAAGCGAGGGGTAGAAAGCCGCGCCTGTTCGCGGGCTGATGGACAAGAAAGTAATCTGAGGTAAGTGCAGTTTTTTTTTTATTATGAATTTCATATGAAAAAAAAATATTTTTACTTAGAAAATGTTTGTCTTCAAACCGGTGATCTCGGTCGCGAAACACTATCCCGAACAATTTTTTTTTCTTTTTTCAGAACAAACCAGGCAAGCGAGGGGTAGAAAGCCGCGCCTGTTCGCGGGCTGATGGACAAGAAAGTAATCTGAGGTAAAAGCAGTTTTTTTTTTATTATGGATTTCAGATGAAAAAATTGATTTTTACTAAGAAAATGTTTGTCTTCAAGCCGGTGATCTCGGTCGCGAAACACTATCAGGTCTATTTTTTTTTCTTTTTTCAGAGCAATCCAGGCAAGCGAGGGGTAAAAAGCCGCACCTGTTCGTGGTCTGATGGACAAGAAAGTAATCTGTGGTAAGTGCAGACCAAAATTATGAATTTCAGATGAAATAACGTGATTTTATACTAACAAAATATTTGTCTTCAAACCGCTGATCTCGGTCGCCAAACACTATACCGAAATAAATTTTTTTTCTTTTTTCAGAGCAAGCCAGGCAAGCGAGGGGTAGAAAGCCGCGCCTGTTCGCGGGCTGATGGACAAGAAAGTAATCTGAGGTAAGTGCAGTTTTTTTTTTTATTATGAATTTCATATGAAAAAAAAATATTTTTACTTAGAAAATGTTTGTCTTCAAACCGGTGATCTCGGTCGCGAAACACTATCCCGACTCAATATTTTTTTCTTTTTTCAGAACAAACCAGGCAAGCGAGGGGTAGAAAGCCGAGCCTGTTCGCGGACTGATGGACAAGAAAGTAATCTGAGGTAAGTGCATTTTTTTTTTATAATGAATTTAAGATGAAAAAAATTGATTTTTACCAAGAAAATGTTTGTCATCAAACCGGTGATCTCGGTCGCGAAACACTATCAGGACTAATTTTTTTTCCTTTTTTCAGAGCAATCCAGGCAAGCGAGGGGTAGAAAGCCGCGCCTGTTCGCGGGCTGATGGACAAGAAAGTTATCTGAGGTAAGTGCATTTTTTTTTTATAATGAATTTAAGATGAAAAAAATTGATTTTTACCAAGAAAATGTTTGTCTTCAAACCGGTGATCTCGGTCGCGAAACACTATCCCGATCAATTTTTTTTTCTTTTTTCAGCACAAACCAGGCCAGCGAGGGGTAGAAAGCCGCGCCTGTTCGCGGGCTGATGGACAAGAAAGTAATCTGAGGTAAGTGCAGTTTTTTTTATAATGAATTTCAGATGAAAAAAAAATATTTTTACCAAGAAAATGTTTGTCTTCAAACCGGTGATGTCGGTCGCAAAACACTATGCCGACTCAATATTTTTTTCTTTTTTCAGAGCAAGCCAGGCAAGCGAGGGGTAGAAAGCCGAGCCTGTTCGCGGGCTGATGGACAAGAAAGTAATCTGAGGTAAGTGCAGTTTTTTTTTTTATTATGAATTTCATATGAAAAAAAATGATTTTTACCAAGAAAATGTTTGTCTTCAAACCGGTGATCTCGGTCGCAAAACACTATCCCGATCAATTTTTTTTTCTTTTTTCAGAACAATCCAGGCAAGCGAGGGGTAGAAAGCCGCGCCTGTTCGCGGGCTGATGGACAAGAAAGTAATCTGAGGTAAGTGCAGTTTTTTTTTATAATGAATTTAAGATGAAAAAAATTGATTTTAACCAAGAAAATGTTTGTCTTAAAACCGGTGATCTCGGTCGCGAAACACTATCCCGACTCAATATTTTTTTCTTTTTTCAGAACAAACCAGGCAAGCGAGGGGTAGAAAGCCGCGCCTGTTCGCGGGCTGATGGACAAGAAAGTAATCTGTGATAAGTGCAGACCAAAATTATGAATTTCAGATGAAATAACGTGATTTTATACTAACAAAATATTTGTCTTCAAACCGCTGATCTCGGTCGCCAAACACTATACCGACTTAATTTTTTTTTCTTTTTTCAGAGCAAGCCAGGCAAGCGAGGGGTAGAAAGCCGCGCCTGTTCGCGGGCTGATGGACAAGAAAGTAATCTGAGGTAAGTGCAGTTTTTTTTTTTATTATGAATTTCATATGAAAAAAAAATATTTTTACTTAGAAAATGTTTGTCTTCAAACCGGTGATCTCGGTCGCGAAACACTATCCCGACTCAATATTTTTTTCTTTTTTCAGAACAAACCAGGCAAGCGAGGGGTAGAAAGCCGAGCCTGTTCGCGGGCTGATGGACAAGAAAGTAATCTGAGGTAAGTGCATTTTTTTTTTATAATGAATTTAAGATGAAAAAAAATGATTTTTACCAAGAAAATGTTTGTCATCAAACCGGTGATCTCGGTCGCGAAACACTATCAGGACTAATTTTTTTTCCTTTTTTCAGAGCAATCCAGGCAAGCGAGGGGTAGAAAGCCGCGTCTGTTCGCGGGCTGATGAACAAGAAAGTAATCTGAGGTAAGTGCAGTTTTTTTTATAATGAATTTAAGATGAAAAAAATTGATTTTAACCAAGAAAATGTTTGTCTTAAAACCGGTGAACTCGGTCGCGAAACACTATCCCGATCAATTTTTTTTTCTTTTTTCAGAACAATCCAGGCAAGCGAGGGGTAGAAAGCCGCGCCTGTTCGCGGGCTGATGGACAAGAAAGTAATCTGAGGTAAGTGCAGTTTTTTTTATTATTATGAATTTCATATGAAAAAAAAATATTTTTACTTAGAAAATGTTTGTCTTCAAACCGGTGATCTCGGTCGCAAAACACTATCCCGATCAATTTTTTTTTCTTTTTTCAGAACAATCCAGGCAAGCGAGGGGTAGAAAGCCGCGCCTGTTCGCGGGCTGATGGACAAGAAAGTAATCTGAGGTAAGTGCAGTTTTTTTTTTTATTATGAATTTCATATGAAAAAAAAATATTTTTACTTAGAAAATGTTTGTCTTCAAACCGGTGATCTCGGTCGCAAAACACTATCCCGATCAATTTTTTTTTCTTTTTTCAGAACAATCCAAGCAAGCGAGGGGTAGAAAGCCGCGCCTGTTCGCGGGCTGATGGACAAGAAAGTTATCTGAGGTAAGTGCATTTTTTTTTTATAATGAATTTAAGATGAAAAAAATTGATTTTTACCAAGAAAATGTTTGTCTTCAAACCGGTGATATCGGTCGCGAAACACTATCCCGATCAATTTTTTTTTCTTTTTTCAGCACAAACCAGGCCAGCGAGGGGTAGAAAGCCGCGCCTGTTCGCGGGCTGATGGACAAGGAAGTAATCTGAGGTAAGTGCAGTTTTTTTTTTTATTATGAATTTCATATGAAAAAAAAATATTTTTACTTAGAAAATGTTTGTCTTCAAACCGGTGATCTCGGTCGCGAAACACTATCCCGATCATTTTTTTTTTTCTTTTTTCGGCACAAACCAGGCAAGCGAGGGGTAGAAAGCCGCGCCTGTTCGCGGGCTGATGGACAAGAAAGTAATCTGAGGTAAGTGCATTTTTTTTTATAATGAATTTGCGATGAAAAAAAAATATTTTTACCAAGAAAATGTTTGTCTTCAAACCGGTGATCTCGGTCGCAAAACACTATCCCGACTCAATATTTTTTTCTTTTTTCAGAGCAAGCCAGGCAAGCGAGGGGTAGAAAGCCGCGCCTGTTCGCGGGCTGATGGACAAGAAAGTTACCTGAGGTAAGTGCATTTTTTTTTATAATGAATTTAAGATGAAAAAAATTGATTTTTACCAAGAAAATGTTTGTCTTCAAACCGGTGATCTCGGTCGCGAAACACTATCCCGATCAATTTTTTTTTCTTTTTTCAGCACAAACCAGGCCAGCGAGGGGTAGAAAGCCGCGCCTGTTCGCGGGCTGATGGACAAGAAAGTAATCTGAGGTAAGTGCAGTTTTTTTTTTATTATGAATTTCATATGAAAAAAAAATATTTTTACTTAGAAAATGTTTGTCTTCAAACCGGTGATCTCGGTCGCGAAACACTATCCCGATCATTTTTTTTTTCTTTTTTCGGCACAAACCAGGCAAGCGAGGGGTAGCAAGCCGCGCCTGTTCGCGGGCTGATGGACAAGAAAGTAATCTGAGGTAAGTGCATTTTTTTTTATAATGAATTTCAGATGAAAAAAAAATATTTTTACCAAGAAAATGTTTGTCTTCAAACCGGTAATCTCGGTCGCAAAACACTATCCCGACTCAATATTTTTTTCTTTTTTCAGAACAAACCAGGCAAGCGAGGGGTAGAAAGCCGCGCCTGTTCGCGGGCTGATGGACAAGAAAGTTATCTGAGGTAAGTGCATTTTTTTTTATAATGAATTTAAGATGAAAAAAATTGATTTTTACCAAGAAAATGTTTGTCTTCAAACCGGTGATCTCGGTCGCGAAACACTATCCCGATCAATTTTTTTTTCTTTTTTCAGCACAAACCAGGCCAGCGAGGGGTAGAAAGCCGCGCCTGTTCGCGGGCTGATGGACAAGAAAGTAATCTGAGGTAAGTGCAGTTTTTTTTTTATTATGAATTTCATATGAAAAAAAAATATTTTTACTTAGAAAATGTTTGTCTTCAAACCGGTGATCTCGGTCGCGAAACACTATCCCGATCATTTTTTTTTTCTTTTTTCGGCACAAACCAGGCAAGCGAGGGGTAGAAAGCCGCGCCTGTTCGCGGGCTGATGGACAAGAAAGTAATCTGAGGTAAGTGTATTTTTTTTTATAATGAATTTCAGATGAAAAAAAAATATTTTTACCAAGAAAATGTTTGTCTTCAAACCGGTGATCTCGGTCGCAAAACACTATGCCGACTCAATATTTTTTTCTTTTTTCAGAGCAAGCCAGGCAAGCGAGGGGTAGAAAGCCGCGCCTGTTCGCGGGCCAATGGACAAGAAAGTAATCTCAGGTAAGTGCAGTTTTTTTTTATTATGAATATCAGATGAAAAAAAAAAAAAAATATAAGAAAATGTTTGTCTTCAAACCGGTGATCTCGGTCGCGAAACACTATCCCGATCATTTTTTTTTTCTTTTTTCGGCACAAACCAGGCAAGCGAGGGGTAGAAAGCCGCGCCTGTTCGCGGGCTGATGGACAAGAAAGTAATCTGTGGTAAGTGCAGACCAAAATTATGAATTTCAGATGAAATAACGTGATTTTATACTAAGAAAATATTTGTCTTCAAACCGCTGATCTCGGTCGCCAAACACTATACCGACTTAATTTTTTTTTCTTTTTTCAGAGCAAGCCAGGCAAGCGAGGGGTAGGAAGCCGCGCCTGTTCGCGGGCTGATGGACAAGAAAGTAATCTGAGGTAAGTGCAGTTTTTTTTTTTATTATGAATTTCATATGAAAAAAAAATATTTTTACTTAGAAAATGTTTGTCTTCAAACCGGTGATCTCGGTCGCGAAACACTATCCCGAACAATTTTTTTTTCTTTTTTCAGAACAAACCAGGCAAGCGAGGGGTAGAAAGCCGCGCCTGTTCGCGGGCTGATGGACAAGAAAGTAATCTGAGGTAAAAGCAGTTTTTTTTTTATTATGGATTTCAGATGAAAAAATTGATTTTTACTAAGAAAATGTTTGTCTTCAAGCCGGTGATCTCGGTCGCGAAACACTATCAGGTCTATTTTTTTTTCTTTTTTCAGAGCAATCCAGGCAAGCGAGGGATAAAAAGCCGCACCTGTTCGTGGTCTGATGGACAAGAAAGTAATCTGTGGTAAGTGCAGACCAAAATTATGAATTTCAGATGAAATAACGTGATTTTATACTAAGAAAATATTTGTCTTCAAACCGCTGATCTCGGTCGCCAAACACTATACCGACTTAATTTTTTTTTCTTTTTTCAGAGCAAGCCAGGCAAGCGAGGGGTAGAAAGCCGCGCCTGTTCGCGGGCTGATGGACAAGAAAGTAATCTGAGGTAAGTGCAGTTTTTTTTTTTATTATGAATTTCATATGAAAAAAAAATATTTTTACTTAGAAAATGTTTGTCTTCAAACCGGTGATCTCGGTCGCGAAACACTATCCCGAACAATTTTTTTTTCTTTTTTCGGAACAAACTAGGCAAGCGAGGGGTAGAAAGCCGCGCCTGTTCGCGGGCTGATGGACAAGAAAGTAATCTGAGGTAAAAGCAGTTTTTTTTTTATTATGGATTTCAGATGAAAAAATTGATTTTTACTTAGAAAATGTTTGTCTTCAAACCGGTGATCTCGGTCGCGAAACACTATCCCGAACAATTTTTTTTTCTTTTTTCGGAACAAACCAGGCAAGCGAGGGGTAGAAAGCCGCGCCTGTTCGCGGGCTGATGGACAAGAAAGTAATCTGAGGTAAAAGCAGTTTCTTTTTTATTATGGATTTCAGATGAAAAAATTGATTTTTACTAAGAAAATGTTTGTCTTCAAGCCGGTGATCTCGGTCGCGAAACACTATCAGGTCTATTTTTTTTTCTTTTTTCAGAGCAATCCAGGCAAGCGAGGGGTAGAAAGCCGCACCTGTTCGTGGTCTGATGGACAAGAAAGTAATCTGTGGTAAGTGCAGAACAAAATTATGAATTTCAGATGAAATAACGTGATTTTATACTAAGAAAATATTTGTCTTCAAACCGCTGATCTCGGTCGCCAAACACTATACCGACTTAATTTTTTTTTCTTTTTTCAGAGCAAGCCAGGCAAGCGAGGGGAAGAAAGCCGCGCCTGTTCGCGGGCTAATGGACAAGAAAGTAATCTGAGGTAAGTGCATTTTTTTTTATAAGGAATTTCAGATGAAAAAAATTGATTTTTACCAAGAAAATGTTTGTCTTCAAACCGGTGATCTCGGTCGCTAAATACTATCCCGATCATTTTTTTTTTCTTTTTTCAGCACAAACCAGGCAAGCGAGGGGTAGAAAGCCGCGCCTGTTCGCGGGCTGATGGACAAGAAAGTAATCTGAGGTAAGTGCATTTTTTTTTATAATGAATTTCAGATGAAAAAAAAATATTTTTACCAAGAAAATGTTTGTCTTCAAACCGGTGATCTCGGTCGCAAAACACTATGCCGACTCAATATTTTTTTATTTTTTCAGAGCAAGCCAGGCAAGCGAGGGGTAGAAAGCCGCGCCTGTTCGCGGGCTGATGGACAAGAAAGTAATCTCAGGTAAGTGCAGTTTTTTTTTTATTATGAATTTCAGATGAAAAAAAAAAAAAAAATATAAGAAAATGTTTGTCTTCAAACCGGTGATCTCGGTCGCAAAACACTATCCCGACTCAATATTTTTTTCTTTTTTCAGAACAAACCAGGCAAGCGAGGGGTAGAAAGCCGCGCCTGTTCGCGGGCTGATGGACAAGAAAGTAATCTCAGGTAAGTGCAGTTTTTTTTTTAATTATGAATTTCAGACGAAAAAAAAAAAAATTATAAGAAAATGTTTGTCTTCAAACCGGTGATCTCGGTCGCAAAACACTATCCCGACTCAATATTTTTTTCTTTTTTCAGAACAAACCAGGCAAGCGAGGGGTAGAAAGCCGCGCCTGTTCGCGGGCTGATGGACAAGAAAGTAATCTGAGGTAAGTGCATTTTTTTTTATAATGAATTTAAGATGAAAAAAAATTGATTTTTACCAAGAAAATGTTTGTCTTCAAACCGGTGATCTCGGTCGCGAAACACTATCCCGATCAATTTTTTTTTCTTTTTTCAGAACAAACCAGGCAAGCGAGGGGTAGAAAGCCGCGCCTGTTCGCGGGCTGATGGACAAGAAAGTAATCTGAGGTAAGTGCAGTTTTTTTTTTTATTATGAATTTCATATGAAAAAAAATTATTTTTACTTAGAAAATGTTTGTCTTCAAACAAGTGATCTCGGTCGCGAAACACTATCCCGATCATTTTTTTTTTCTTTTTTCAGCACAAACCAGGCAAGCGAGGGGTAGAAAGCCGCGCCTGTTCGCGGGCTGTTGGACAAGAAAGTAATCTGAGGTAATTGCATTTTTTTTTATAATGAATTTCAGATGAAAAAGATTGATTTTTACCAAGAAAATGTTTATCTTCAAACCGGTTATCTCGGTCGCAAAACACTATGCCGACTCAATATTTTTTTCTTTTTTCAGAACAAGCCAGGCAAGCGAGGGGTAGAAAGCCGCGTCTGTTCGCGGGCTGATGAACAAGAAAGTAATCTCAGGTAAGTGCAGTTTTTTTTTTTATTATGAATTTCAGATGAAAAAAAAAAATATATTATAAGAAAATGTTTGTCTTCAAACCGGTGATCTCGGTCGCAAAACACTATCCCGACTCAATATTTTTTTCTTTTTTCAGAACAAAACAGGCAAGCGAGGGGTAGAAAGCCGCGCCTGTTCGCGGGCTGATGGACAAGAAAGTAATCTGAGGTAAGTGCATTTATTTTTATAATGAATTTAAGAGGAAAAAAATTGATTTTTACCAAGAAAATGTTTGTCTTCAAACCGGTGATCTCGGTCGCGAAACACTATCAGGACTATTTTTTTTTCCTTTTTTCAGATCAATCCAGGCAAGCGAGGGGTAGAAAGCCGCGCCCGTTCGCGGGCTGATGGACAAGAAAGTAATCTGAGGTAAGTGCAGTTTTTTTTTTTATTATGAATTTCATATGAAAAAAAAATATTTTTACTTAGAAAATGTTTGTCTTCAAACCGGTGATCTCGGTCGCGAAACACTATCCCGAACAATTTTTTTTTCTTTTTTCGGAACAAACTAGGCAAGCGAGGGGTAGAAAGCCGCGCCTGTTCGCGGGCTGATGGACAAGAAAGTAATCTGAGGTAAAAGCAGTTTTTTTTTTATTATGGATTTCAGATGAAAAAATTGATTTTTACTTAGAAAATGTTTGTCTTCAAACCGGTGATCTCGGTCGCGAAACACTATCCCGAACAATTTTTTTTTCTTTTTTCGGAACAAACCAGGCAAGCGAGGGGTAGAAAGCCGCGCCTGTTCGCGGGCTGATGGACAAGAAAGTAATCTGAGGTAAAAGCAGTTTTTTTTTTATTATGGATTTCAGATGAAAAAATTGATTTTTACTAAGAAAATGTTTGTCTTCAAGCCGGTGATCTCGGTCGCGAAACACTATCAGGTCTATTTTTTTTTCTTTTTTCAGAGCAATCCAGGCAAGCGAGGGGTAGAAAGCCGCACCTGTTCGTGGTCTGATGGACAAGAAAGTAATCTGTGGTAAGTGCAGACCAAAATTATGAATTTCAGATGAAATAACGTGATTTTATACTAAGAAAATATTTGTCTTCAAACCGCTGATCTCGGTCGCCAAACACTATACCGACTTAATTTTTTTTTCTTTTTTCAGAGCAAGCCAGGCAAGCGAGGGGAAGAAAGCCGCGCCTGTTCGCGGGCTGATGGACAAGAAAGTAATCTGAGGTAAGTGCATTTTTTTTTATAATGAATTTCAGATGAAAAAAAATGATTTTTACCAAGAAAATGTTTGTCTTCAAACCGGTGATCTCAGTCGCGAAACACTATCAGGACTATTTTTTTTTCCTTTTTTCAGAGCAATCCAGGCAAGCGAGGGGTAGAAAGCCGCGCCTGTTCGCGGGCTGATGGACAAGAAAGTAATCTGAGGTAAAAGCAGTTTTTTTTTTATTATGGATTTCAGATGAAAAAATTGATTTTTACTAAGAAAATGTTTGTCTTCAAGCCGGTGATCTCGGTCGCAAAACACTATGCCGACTCAATATTTTTTTCTTTTTTCAGAGCAAGCCAGGCAAGCGAGGGGTAGAAAGCCGCGCCTGTTCGCGGGCTGATGGACAAGAAAGTAATCTCAGGTAAGTGCAGTTTTTTTTTTATTATGAATTTCAGATGAAAAAAAAAAAAAAAATATAAGAAAATGTTTGTCTTCAAACCGGTGATCTCGGTCGCAAAACACTATCCTGACTCAATATTTTTTTCTTTTTTCAGAACAAACCAGGCAAGCGAGGGGTAGAAAGCCGCGCCTGTTCGCGGGCTGATGGACAAGAAAGTAATCTCAGGTAAGTGCAGCTTTTTTTTTATTATGAATTTCAGACGAAAAAAAAAAAAAATATATAAGAAAATGTTTGTCTTCAAACCGGTGATCTCGGTCGCAAAACACTATCCCGACTCAATATTTTTTTCTTTTTTCAGAACAAACCAGGCAAGCGAGGGGTAGAAAGCCGCGCCTGTTCGCGGGCTGATGGACAAGAAAGTAATCTGAGGTAAGTGCATTTTTTTTTTATAATGAATTTAAGATGAAAAAAAATTGATTTTTACCAAGAAAATGTTTGTCTTCAAACCGGTGATCTCGGTCGCGAAACACTATCCCGATCAATTTTTTTTTCTTTTTTCAGCACAAACCAGGCAAGCGAGGGATAGAAAGCCGCGCCTGTTCGCGGGCTGATGGACAAGAAAGTAATCTGAGGTAAGTGCAGTTTTTTTTTTTATTATCAATTTCATATGAAAAAAAATTATTTTTACTTAGAAAATGTTTGTCTTCAAACAAGTGATCTCGGTCGCGAAACACTATCCCGATCATTTTTTTTTTCTTTTTTCAGCACAAACCAGGCAAGCGAGGGGTAGAAAGCCGCGCCTGTTCGCGGGCTGATGGACAAGAAAGTAATCTGAGGTAATGCATTTTTTTTTATAATGAATTTCAGATGAAAAAGATTGATTTTTACCAAGAAAATGTTTATCTTCAAACCGGTTATCTCGGTCGCAAAACACTATGCCGACTCAATATTTTTTTCTTTTTTCAGAACAAGCCAGGCAAGCGAGGGGTAGAAAGCCGCGTCTGTTCGCGGGCTGATGAACAAGAAAGTAATCTCAGGTAAGTGCAGTTTTTTTTTTTATTATGAATTTCAGATGAAAAAAAAAAATATATTATAAGAAAATGTTTGTCTTCAAACCGGTGATCTCGGTCGCAAAACACTATCCCGACTCAATATTTTTTTCTATTTTCAGAACAAAACAGGCAAGCGAGGGGTAGAAAGCCGCGCCTGTTCGCGGGCTGATGGACAAGAAAGTAATCTGAGGTAAGTGCATTTATTTTTATAATGAATTTAAGAGGAAAAAAATTGATTTTTACCAAGAAAATGTTTGTCTTCAAACCGGTGATCTCGGTCGCGAAACACTATCAGGACTATTTTTTTTTCCTTTTTTCAGAGCAATCCAGGCAAGCGAGGGGTAGAAAGCCGCGCCCGTTCGCGGGCTGATGGACAAGAAAGTAATCTGAGGTAAGTGCAGTTTTTTTTTTTATTATTAATTTCATATGAAAAAAAAATATTTTTACTTAGAAAATGTTTGTCTTCAAACCGGTGATCTCGGTCGCGAAACACTATCCCGAACAATTTTTTTTTCTTTTTTCGGAACAAACTAGGCAAGCGAGGGGTAGAAAGCCGCGCCTGTTCGCGGGCTGATGGACAAGAAAGTAATCTGAGGTAAAAGCAGTTTTTTTTTTATTATGGATTTCAGATGAAAAAATTGATTTTTACTTAGAAAATGTTTGTCTTCAAACCGGTGATCTCGGTCGCGAAACACTATCCCGAACAATTTTTTTTTCTTTTTTCGGAACAAACCAGGCAAGCGAGGGGTAGAAAGCCGCGCCTGTTCGCGGGCTGATGGACAAGAAAGTAATCTGAGGTAAAAGCAGTTTTTTTTTTATTATGGATTTCAGATGAAAAAATTGATTTTTACTAAGAAAATGTTTGTCTTCAAGCCGGTGATCTCGGTCGCGAAACACTATCAGGTCTATTTTTTTTTCTTTTTTCAGAGCAATCCAGGCAAGCGAGGGGTAGAAAGCCGCACCTGTTCGTGGTCTGATGGACAAGAAAGTAATCTGTGGTAAGTGCAGACCAAAATTATGAATTTCAGATGAAATAACGTGATTTTATACTAAGAAAATATTTGTCTTCAAACCGCTGATCTCGGTCGCCAAACACTATACCGACTTAATTTTTTTTTCTTTTTTCAGAGCAAGCCAGGCAAGCGAGGGGAAGAAAGCCGCGCCTGTTCGCGGGCTGATGGACAAGAAAGTAATCTGAGGTAAGTGCATTTTTTTTTATAATGAATTTCAGATGAAAAAAATTGATTTTTACCAAGAAAATGTTTGTCTTCAAACCGGTGATCTCGGTCGCGAAACACTATCAGGACTATTTTTTTTTCCTTTTTTCAGAGCAATCCAGGCAAGCGAGGGGTAGAAAGCCGCGCCGGTTCGCGGGCTGATGGACAAGAAAGTAATCTGAGGTAAAAGCAGTTTTTTTTTTATTATGGATTTCAGATGAAAAAATTGATTTTTACTAAGAAAATGTTTGTCTTCAAGCCGGTGATCTCGGTCGCGAAACACTATCAGGTCTATTTTTTTTTCTTTTTTCAGAGCAATCCAGGCAAGCGAGGGGTAGAAAGCCGCACCTGTTCGTGGTCTGATGGACAAGAAAGTAATCTGTGGTAAGTGCAGACCAAAATTATGAATTTCAGATGAAATAACGTGATTTTATACTAAGAAAATATTTGTCTTCAAACCGCTGATCTCGGTCGCCAAACACTATACCGACTTAATTTTTTTTTCTTTTTTCAGAGCAAGCCAGGCAAGCGAGGGGAAGAAAGCCGCGCCTGTTCGCGGGCTAATGGACAAGAAAGTAATCTGAGGTAAGTGCATTTTTTTTTATAATGAATTTAAGATGAAAAAAATTGATTTTTACCAAGAAAATGTTTGTCTTCAAACCGGTGATCTCGGTCGCGAAATACTATCCCGATCATTTTTTTTTTCTTTTTTCAGCACAAACCAGGCAAGCTAGGGGTAGAAAGCCGCGCCTGTTCGCGGGCTGATGGACAAGAAATTAATCTGAGGTAAGTGCATTTTTTTTTATAATGAATTTCAGATGAAAAAAAAATATTTTTACCAAGAAAATGTTTGTCTTCAAACCGGTGATCTCGGTCGCAAAACACTATGCCGACTCAATATTTTTTTCTTTTTTCAGAGCAAGCCAGGCAAGCGAGGGGTAGAAAGCCGCGCCTGTTCGCGGGCTGATGGACAAGAAAGTAATCTCAGGTAAGTGCAGTTTTTTTTTTATTATGAATTTCAGATGAAAAAAAAAAAAAAAATATAAGAAAATGTTTGTCTTCAAACCGGTGATCTCGGTCGCAAAACACTATCCCGACTCAATATTTTTTTCTTTTTTCAGAACAAACCAGGCAAGCGAGGGGTAGAAAGCCGCGCCTGTTCGCGGGCTGATGGACAAGAAAGTAATCTCAGGTAAGTGCAGTTTTTTTTTTTATTATGAATTTCAGACGAAAAAAAAAAAAAAATTATAAGAAAATGTTTGTCTTCAAACCGGTGATCTCGGTCGCAAAACACTATCCCGACTCAATTTTTTTTTCTTTTTTCAGAGCAAACCAGGCAAGCGAGGGGTAGAAAGCCGCGCCTGTTCGCGGGCTGATGGACAAGAAAGTAATCTGAGGTAAGTGCATTTTTTTTTTATAATGAATTTAAGATGAAAAAAAATTGATTTTTACCAAGAAAATGTTTGTCTTCAAACCGGTGATCTCGGTCGCGAAACACTATCCCGATCAATTTTTTTTTCTTTTTTCAGCACAAACCAGGCAAGCGAGGGATAGAAAGCCGCGCCTGTTCGCGGGCTGATGGACAAGAAAGTAATCTGAGGTAAGTGCAGTTTTTTTTTTTATTATGAATTTCATATGAAAAAAAATTATTTTTACTTAGAAAATGTTTGTCTTCAAACCGGTGATCTCGGTCGCGAAACACTATACCGACTTAATTTTTTTTTCTTTTTTCAGAGCAAGCCAGGCAAGCGAGGGGTAGAAAGCCGCGCCTGTTCGCGGGCTGATGGACAAGAAAGTAATCTGTGGTAAGTGCAGTTTTTTTTTTTATTATGAATTTCATATGAAAAAAAAATATTTTTACTTAGAAAATGTTTGTCTTCAAACCGGTGATCTCGGTCGCGAAACACTATCCCGAACAATTTTTTTTTCTTTTTTCGGAACAAACTAGGCAAGCGAGGGGTAGAAAGCCGCGCCTGTTCGCGGGCTGATGGACAAGAAAGTAATCTGAGGTAAAAGCAGTTTTTTTTTTATTATGGATTTCAGATGAAAAAATCTATTTTTACTTAGAAAATGTTTGTCTTCAAACCGGTGATCTCGGTCGCGAAACACTATCCCGAACAATTTTTTTTTCTTTTTTCGGAACAAACCAGGCAAGCGAGGGGTAGAAAGCCGCGCCTGTTCGCGGGCTGATGGACAAGAAAGTAATCTGAGGTAAAAGCAGTTTCTTTTTTATTATGGATTTCAGATGAAAAAATTGATTTTTACTAAGAAAATGTTTGTCTTCAAGCCGGTGATCTCGGTCGCGAAACACTATCAGGTCTATTTTTTTTTCTTTTTTCAGAGCAATCCAGGCAAGCGAGGGGTAGAAAGCCGCACCTGTTCGTGGTCTGATGGACAAGAAAGTAATCTGTGGTAAGTGCAGAACAAAATTATGAATTTCAGATGAAATAACGTGATTTTATACTAAGAAAATATTTGTCTTCAAACCGCTGATCTCGGTCGCCAAACACTATACCGACTTAATTTTTTTTTCTTTTTTCAGAGCAAGCCAGGCAAGCGAGGGGAAGAAAGCCGCGCCTGTTCGCGGGCTAATGGACAAGAAAGTAATCTGAGGTAAGTGCATTTTTTTTTATAAGGAATTTCAGATGAAAAAAATTGATTTTTACCAAGAAAATGTTTGTCTTCAAACCGGTGATCTCGGTCGCTAAAAACTATCCCGATCATTTTTTTTTTCTTTTTTCAGCACAAACCAGGCAAGCGAGGGGTAGAAAGCCGCGCCTGTTCGCGGGCTGATGGACAAGAAAGTAATCTGAGGTAAGTGCATTTTTTTTTATAATGAATTTCAGATGAAAAAAAAATATTTTTACCAAGAAAATGTTTGTCTTCAAACCGGTGATCTCGGTCGCAAAACACTATGCCGACTCAATATTTTTTTCTTTTTTCAGAGCAAGCCAGGCAAGCGAGGGGTAGAAAGCCGCGCCTGTTCGCGGGCTGATGGACAAGAAAGTAATCTCAGGTAAGTGCAGTTTTTTTTTTATTATGAATTTCAGATGAAAAAAAAAAAAAAAATATAAGAAAATGTTTGTCTTCAAACCGGTGATCTCGGTCGCAAAACACTATCCCGACTCAATATTTTTTTCTTTTTTCAGAACAAACCAGGCAAGCGAGGGGTAGAAAGCCGCGCCTGTTCGCGGGCTGATGGACAAGAAAGTAATCTCAGGTAAGTGCAGTTTTTTTTTTAATTATGAATTTCAGACGAAAAAAAAAAAAATTATAAGAAAATGTTTGTCTTCAAACCGGTGATCTCGGTCGCAAAACACTATCCCGACTCAATATTTTTTTCTTTTTTCAGAACAAACCAGGCAAGCGAGGGGTAGAAAGCCGCGCCTGTTCGCGGGCTGATGGACAAGAAAGTAATCTGAGGTAAGTGCATTTTTTTTTATAATGAATTTAAGATGAAAAAAAATTGATTTTTACCAAGAAAATGTTTGTCTTCAAACCGGTGATCTCGGTCGCGAAACACTATCCCGATCAATTTTTTTTTCTTTTTTCAGCACAAACCAGGCAAGCGAGGGATAGAAAGCCGCGCCTGTTCGCGGGCTGATGGACAAGAAAGTAATCTGAGGTAAGTGCAGTTTTTTTTTTTATTATGAATTTCATATGAAAAAAAATTATTTTTACTTAGAAAATGTTTGTCTTCAAACAAGTGATCTCGGTCGCGAAACACTATCCCGATCATTTTTTTTTTCTTTTTTCAGCACAAACCAGGCAAGCGAGGGGTAGAAAGCCGCGCCTGTTCGCGGGCTGATGGACAAGAAAGTAATCTGAGGTAATGCATTTTTTTTTATAATGAATTTCAGATGAAAAAGATTGATTTTTACCAAGAAAATGTTTATCTTCAAACCGGTTATCTCGGTCGCAAAACACTATGCCGACTCAATATTTTTTTCTTTTTTCAGAACAAGCCAGGCAAGCGAGGGGTAGAAAGCCGCGTCTGTTCGCGGGCTGATGAACAAGAAAGTAATCTCAGGTAAGTGCAGTTTTTTTTTTTATTATGAATTTCAGATGAAAAAAAAAAAAATATTATAAGAAAATGTTTGTCTTCAAACCGGTGATCTCGGTCGCAAAACACTATCCCGACTCAATATTTTTTTCTATTTTCAGAACAAAACAGGCAAGCGAGGGGTAGAAAGCCGCGCCTGTTCGCGGGCTGATGGACAAGAAAGTAATCTGAGGTAAGTGCATTTATTTTTATAATGAATTTAAGAGGAAAAAAATTGATTTTTACCAAGAAAATGTTTGTCTTCAAACCGGTGATCTCGGTCGCGAAACACTATCAGGACTATTTTTTTTTCCTTTTTTCAGAGCAATCCAGGCAAGCGAGGGGTAGAAAGCCGCGCCCGTTCGCGGGCTGATGGACAAGAAAGTAATCTGAGGTAAGTGCAGTTTTTTTTTTTATTATGAATTTCATATGAAAAAAAAATATTTTTACTTAGAAAATGTTTGTCTTCAAACCGGTGATCTCGGTCGCGAAACACTATCCCGAACAATTTTTTTTTCTTTTTTCGGAACAAACTAGGCAAGCGAGGGGTAGAAAGCCGCGCCTGTTCGCGGGCTGATGGACAAGAAAGTAATCTGAGGTAAAAGCAGTTTTTTTTTTATTATGGATTTCAGATGAAAAAATTGATTTTTACTTAGAAAATGTTTGTCTTCAAACCGGTGATCTCGGTCGCGAAACACTATCCCGAACAATTTTTTTTTCTTTTTTCGGAACAAACCAGGCAAGCGAGGGGTAGAAAGCCGCGCCTGTTCGCGGGCTGATGGACAAGAAAGTAATCTGAGGTAAAAGCAGTTTTTTTTTTATTATGGATTTCAGATGAAAAAATTGATTTTTACTAAGAAAATGTTTGTCTTCAAGCCGGTGATCTCGGTCGCGAAACACTATCAGGTCTATTTTTTTTTCTTTTTTCAGAGCAATCCAGGCAAGCGAGGGGTAGAAAGCCGCACCTGTTCGTGGTCTGATGGACAAGAAAGTAATCTGTGGTAAGTGCAGACCAAAATTATGAATTTCAGATGAAATAACGTGATTTTATACTAAGAAAATATTTGTCTTCAAACCGCTGATCTCGGTCGCCAAACACTATACCGACTTAATTTTTTTTTCTTTTTTCAGAGCAAGCCAGGCAAGCGAGGGGAAGAAAGCCGCGCCTGTTCGCGGGCTAATGGACAAGAAAGTAATCTGAGGTAAGTGCATTTTTTTTTATAATGAATTTCAGATGAAAAAAAATGATTTTTACCAAGAAAATGTTTGTCTTCAAACCGGTGATCTCAGTCGCGAAACACTATCAGGACTATTTTTTTTTCCTTTTTTCAGAGCAATCCAGGCAAGCGAGGGGTAGAAAGCCGCGCCTGTTCGCGGGCTGATGGACAAGAAAGTAATCTGAGGTAAAAGCAGTTTTTTTTTTATTATGGATTTCAGATGAAAAAATTGATTTTTACTAAGAAAATGTTTGTATTCAAGCCGGTGATCTCGGTCGCAAAACACTATCCCGACTCAATATTTTTTTCTTTTTTCAGAGCAAGCCAGGCAAGCGAGGGGTAGAAAGCCGCGCCTGTTCGCGGGCTGATGGACAAGAAAGTAATCTCAGGTAAGTGCAGTTTTTTTTTTATTATGAATTTCAGATGAAAAAAAAAAAAAAAATATAAGAAAATGTTTGTCTTCAAACCGGTGATCTCGGTCGCAAAACACTATCCCGACTCAATATTTTTTTCTTTTTTCAGAACAAACCAGGCAAGCGAGGGGTAGAAAGCCGCGCCTGTTCGCGGGCTGATGGACAAGAAAGTAATCTCAGGTAAGTGCAGTTTTTTTTTTTATTATGAATTTCAGACGAAAAAAAAAAAAAATATATAAGAAAATGTTTGTCTTCAAACCGGTGATCTCGGTCGCAAAACACTATCCCGACTCAATATTTTTTTCTTTTTTCAGAACAAACCAGGCAAGCGAGGGGTAGAAAGCCGCGCCTGTTCGCGGGCTGATGGACAAGAAAGTAATCTGAGGTAAGTGCATTTTTTTTTTATAATGAATTTAAGATGAAAAAAAATTGATTTTTACCAAGAAAATGTTTGTCTTCAAACCGGTGATCTCGGTCGCGAAACACTATCCCGATCAATTTTTTTTTCTTTTTTCAGCACAAACCAGGCAAGCGAGGGATAGAAAGCCGCGCCTGTTCGCGGGCTGATGGACAAGAAAGTAATCTGAGGTAAGTGCAGTTTTTTTTTTTATTATGAATTTCATATGAAAAAAAATTATTTTTACTTAGAAAATGTTTGTCTTCAAACAAGTGATCTCGGTCGCGAAACACTATCCCGATCATTTTTTTTTTCTTTTTTCAGCACAAACCAGGCAAGCGAGGGGTAGAAAGCCGCGCCTGTTCGCGGGCTGATGGACAAGAAAGTAATCTGAGGTAATGCATTTTTTTTTATAATGAATTTCAGATGAAAAAGATTGATTTTTACCAAGAAAATGTTTATCTTCAAACCGGTTATCTCGGTCGCAAAACACTATGCCGACTCAATATTTTTTTCTTTTTTCAGAACAAGCCAGGCAAGCGAGGGGTAGAAAGCCGCGTCTGTTCGCGGGCTGATGAACAAGAAAGTAATCTCAGGTAAGTGCAGTTTTTTTTTTTATTATGAATTTCAGATGAAAAAAAAAAATATATTATAAGAAAATGTTTGTCTTCAAACCGGTGATCTCGGTCGCAAAACACTATCCCGACTCAATATTTTTTTCTATTTTCAGAACAAAACAGGCAAGCGAGGGGTAGAAAGCCGCGCCTGTTCGCGGGCTGATGGACAAGAAAGTAATCTGAGGTAAGTGCATTTATTTTTATAATGAATTTAAGAGGAAAAAAATTGATTTTTACCAAGAAAATGTTTGTCTTCAAACCGGTGATCTCGGTCGCGAAACACTATCAGGACTATTTTTTTTTCCTTTTTTCAGAGCAATCCAGGCAAGCGAGGGGTAGAAAGCCGCGCCTGTTCGCGGGATGATGGACAAGAAAGTAATCTGAGGAAAGTGCAGTTTTTTTTTTTATTATTAATTTAATATGAAAAAAAAATATTTTTACTTAGAAAATGTTTGTCTTCAAACCGGTGATCTCGGTCGCGAAACACTATCCCGAACAATTTTTTTTTCTTTTTTCGGAACAAACTAGGCAAGCGAGGGGTAGAAAGCCGCGCCTGTTCGCGGGCTGATGGACAAGAAAGTAATCTGAGGTAAAAGCAGTTTTTTTTTTATTATGGATTTCAGATGAAAAAATTGATTTTTACTTAGAAAATGTTTGTCTTCAAACCGGTGATCTCGGTCGCGAAACACTATCCCGAACAATTTTTTTTTCTTTTTTCGGAACAAACCAGGCAAGCGAGGGGTAGAAAGCCGCGCCTGTTCGCGGGCTGATGGACAAGAAAGTAATCTGAGGTAAAAGCAGTTTTTTTTTTATTATGGATTTCAGATGAAAAAATTGATTTTTACTAAGAAAATGTTTGTCTTCAAGCCGGTGATCTCGGTCGCGAAACACTATCAGGTCTATTTTTTTTTCTTTTTTCAGAGCAATCCAGGCAAGCGAGGGGTAGAAAGCCGCACCTGTTCGTGGTCTGATGGACAAGAAAGTAATCTGTGGTAAGTGCAGACCAAAATTATGAATTTCAGATGAAATAACGTGATTTTATACTAAGAAAATATTTGTCTTCAAACCGCTGATCTCGGTCGCCAAACACTATACCGACTTAATTTTTTTTTCTTTTTTCAGAGCAAGCCAGGCAAGCGAGGGGAAGAAAGCCGCGCCTGTTCGCGGGCTAATGGACAAGAAAGTAATCTGAGGTAAGTGCATTTTTTTTTATAATGAATTTCAGATGAAAAAAATTGATTTTTACCAAGAAAATGTTTGTCTTCAAACCGGTGATCTCGGTCGCGAAACACTATCAGGACTATTTTTTTTTCCTTTTTTCAGAGCAATCCAGGCAAGCGAGGGGTAGAAAGCCGCGCCTGTTCGCGGGCTGATGGACAAGAAAGTAATCTGAGGTAAAAGCAGTTTTTTTTTTATTATGGATTTCAGATGAAAAAATTGATTTTTACTAAGAAAATGTTTGTCTTCAAGCCGGTGATCTCGGTCGCGAAACACTATCAGGTCTATTTTTTTTTCTTTTTTCAGAGCAATCCAGGCAAGCGAGGGGTAGAAAGCCGCACCTGTTCGTGGTCTGATGGACAAGAAAGTAATCTGTGGTAAGTGCAGACCAAAATTATGAATTTCAGATGAAATAACGTGATTTTATACTAAGAAAATATTTGTCTTCAAACCGCTGATCTCGGTCGCCAAACACTATACCGACTTAATTTTTTTTTCTTTTTTCAGAGCAAGCCAGGCAAGCGAGGGGAAGAAAGCCGCGCCTGTTCGCGGGCTAATGGACAAGAAAGTAATCTGAGGTAAGTGCATTTTTTTTTATAATGAATTTCAGATGAAAAAAATTGATTTTTACCAAGAAAATGTTTGTCTTCAAACCGGTGATCTCGGTCGCGAAATACTATCCCGATCATTTTTTTTTTCTTTTTTCAGCACAAACCAGGCAAGCGAGGGGTAGAAAGCCGCGCCTGTTCGCGGGCTGATGGACAAGAAAGTAATCTGAGGTAAGTGCATTTTTTTTTATAATGAATTTCAGATGAAAAAAAAATATTTTTACCAAGAAAATGTTTGTCTTCAAACCGGTGATCTCGGTCGCAAAACACTATGCCGACTCAATATTTTTTTCTTTTTTCAGAGCAAGCCAGGCAAGCGAGGGGTAGAAAGCCGCGCCTGTTCGCGGGCTGATGGACAAGAAAGTAATCTCAGGTAAGTGCAGTTTTTTTTTTATTATGAATTTCAGATGAAAAAAAAAAAAAAAATATAAGAAAATGTTTGTCTTCAAACCGGTGATCTCGGTCGCAAAACACTATCCCGACTCAATATTTTTTTCTTTTTTCAGAACAAACCAGGCAAGCGAGGGGTAGAAAGCCGCGCCTGTTCGCGGGCTGATGGACAAGAAAGTAATCTCAGGTAAGTGCAGTTTTTTTTTTTATTATGAATTTCAGACGAAAAAAAAAAAAAATTATAAGAAAATGTTTGTCTTCAAACCGGTGATCTCGGTCGCAAAACACTATCCCGACTCAATATTTTTTTCTTTTTTCAGAACAAACCAGGCAAGCGAGGGGTAGAAAGCCGCGCCTGTTCGCGGGCTGATGGACAAGAAAGTAATCTGAGGTAAGTGCATTTTTTTTTTATAATGAATTTAAGATGAAAAAAAATTGATTTTTACCAAGAAAATGTTTGTCTTCAAACCGGTGATCTCGGTCGCGAAACACTATCCCGATCAATTTTTTTTTCTTTTTTCAGCACAAACCAGGCAAGCGAGGGATAGAAAGCCGCGCCTGTTCGCGGGCTGATGGACAAGAAAGTAATCTGAGGTAAGTGCAGTTTTTTTTTTTATTATGAATTTCATATGAAAAAAAATTATTTTTACTTAGAAAATGTTTGTCTTCAAACAAGTGATCTCGGTCGCGAAACACTATCCCGATCATTTTTTTTTTCTTTTTTCAGCACAAACCAGGCAAGCGAGGGGTAGAAAGCCGCGCCTGTTCGCGGGCTGATGGACAAGAAAGTAATCTGAGGTAATGCATTTTTTTTTATAATGAATTTCAGATGAAAAAAAAATATTTTTACCAAGAAAATGTTTATCTTCAAACCGGTGATCTCGGTCGCAAAACACTATGCCGACTCAATATTTTTTTCTTTTTTCAGAGCAAGCCAGGCAAGCGAGGGGTAGAAAGCCGCGTCTGTTCGCGGGCTGATGAACAAGAAAGTAATCTGAGGTAAGTGCATTTTTTTTATAATGAATTTCAGATGAAAAAGATTGATTTTTACCAAGAAAATGTTTATCTTCAAACCGGTTATCTCGGTCGCAAAACACTATGCCGACTCAATATTTTTTTCTTTTTTCAGAGCAAGCCAGGCAAGCGAGGGGTAGAAAGCCGCGTCTGTTCGCGGGCTGATGAACAAGAAAGTAATCTCAGGTAAGTGCATTTTTTTTTTATAATGAATTTAAGATGAAAAAAAATTGATTTTTACCAAGAAAATGTTTGTCTTGAAACCGGTGATCTCGGTCGCGAAACACTATCCCGATCAATTTTTTTTTCTTTTTTCAGCACAAACCAGGCAAGCGAGGGATAGAAAGCCGCGCCTGTTCGCGGGCTGATGGACAAGAAAGTAATCTGAGGTAAGTGCAGTTTTTTTTTTTATTATGAATTTCATATGAAAAAAAATTATTTTTACTTAGAAAATGTTTGTCTTCAAACAAGTGATCTCGGTCGCGAAACACTATAGTAGTGTATAATTGGGGGTTCTGGATCACTTGCTCTCGCTTCGCTCGAACGCGTGATCCAGAACTCCCCAATCATACATTACTATCGTGATCTGCTATATACTTCATAATATTGATTGAATATTGTGTTTCATTCACAGTGGAGCGCTTGATACAGGATCTCCAATTGTTTTTACCGGTCCGAGCGGTTGTCGTGCGTATTCATAAACTGGCATGGTATCGAACTGTTATAGCGAAGCAAAATTATCGCGTGAACTTAAAAATAATAAACAACGATATCATGTTCGATCGCCGCGCTGCGCTGCATTGAAACGATGTGGTGCATATTTTTTTGTATTGATGGATACAAAAACCATATTGAGAGGTCAGCTATTACTGGAAATTATAACTTAATGTGTAGCCGTGTGTAAAGTAACTGTATTATGGAGATAGAGTAATTGATTATAATATAAAAGAACGTAAAAAAAAAAAAACATAAAAACCAAAACCAAACCGGAACAAATACTCATTTGTTCCGTGCGGGAATCGAACCCGCAACACTTTGGCACATTAATTGAAACATCTATTTTAAACCTACTATTTACATTGTGATGTAGCGAGTCGAGCTCTTAACGAATGCGCCAAACGTGTCGTCAGTGATGAGATAAAATATGTATTCATTATTAAAGTACACAGGTACATTCATGATATCGACTTGTTTCGACTTGATTCTGCCGCCAAGCACATAGTTGTAATATTATGAAGGAAATTAAACCTTATAGACATGAATTTATATACCTTATATAAGAGAATCTGTTTTGTATCTAGATCGTAGAGAGCCTTTGACTGCGACACAGTAAATACAAGTTTTTTGTTTTTGGTTGTTTTCATTGTCCTGAGATTCAATCACAATGTCGGTAAGTAATAGTTTTAACATATTAAATTATTATTATTGTTTTTTATTAATTATTATAATGCAGGCATTGTATGTAATCATATTTATAACACAATTTATTTCTGTTTTCAGGACAACGAGGATCTTTTTAATTTTATCCCAAACAAGCAGCTCAAAGAATCTGTTACATCACGACTCAATTTGAAGAGAAAAAATGACGCGGCAGGTCCTCCACAGAAACGTGAACGACAGCAAAACTACTCGTACATCAAAACCAGGGCGCCAAATACATCTTCAAGGACATGCATGATCAAAATTGAGATATACGAGAGTGATAATTTACCAGAAAAATCTTGCGAGTGCAGTGCAAATAAGTGTGTGCAATTTATAACTGAAAATGTTGTCACAAGTGATATATACTTAGATTTAGAAAACATTATTAGTAAAATTCGTGAGAATATGTAATTGAAATTATTTTATAATTTTTTTAAGTATAGAGAGAGATATTTAATGTTATCATTATGTTAGTATCAAGGTTTTTTTTTTTAATAATTAACATAATAAAATAGCATTTAATAATATATTTAAATAGTACAACTAATATTGTTGATTGTATCGCATAAAAACAAAAAAAGAAGAAAAACAAAAAAAAAAAACTTTTTATTTCATACACATTGATGTTAGATTAGGTAAGGAATCTGTTATTTCTAAGAAGATTAATTAGGTACTCTTTTAATGAATATATTTAAAAATTAAAATTCTGTTTGTTTTCATTTTCCAATATTAATTTTCATTTCTATAAAAAAAAAAATACAATTCGTAATAAGGTATTACAGAATTAGGTCGGGTGAATAATGAATGTTGGGAAATGAAACAAACAGAATATTAATTTTAAAACATATCCATTAAAAGAGTAATTAATCTTTTATGAAATATCAGGTTCCTTACTAAATAGTAACGAAAAAAGTGCTTATTATAATTATACACGTTGATGTTAGATTAGGTAAGGAATCTGTTATTTCTTAGAAGATTAATTACCCCTTTCATGAATATATTTAAAAATTAAAATTCTGTTTGTTTCATTTCCCAACATTCAATCACCCGGCCTAATTCTGTAATATCTTATTACGAGTTCTATAAAAAAATCACTTAGGAATCCATTGCCACCTCTTTCCATTTACATTAAAATGAGCAGGATAGCTATAGCTAACATAGCCTTTATGACTTGAGAGTTTAAAGAATAAGGCGACATTTCTGTATACATGACAAATAACTACCAGAGATCTCATTTTATTGGTTTCTTATAGGTTTGTATGTATTCCGCCAGAGTTAATTGGCACCTCATTCCTTTTACGATTGTCGTCTCCAGTCGCCTCCAAAAACTCTAATAAGGATAAAGTGCTGTGAAAACACTTTCCATAACTAGAGTATTCGGAAGCATTCACATTGCGACTTCAGTACGAGAAATGAATAAAATAAAATCTACTCTAAGTTCTCAGGTGATAGAGATGAAATTCTATTATCAAATATTATTTTAATTAATTTTTCGAAGTAATTATTGTTAGATACTAACATATGACTAAGGCTTTAGGATTTAGGTCTATAAAAATCATGTGAGAGAATTTCTTTACATTTTGTCATTGTTGTGCTGAAGTGCATTTCACTGAACAGTGAGTTTAAATTTGTTTGTGGTTGTTCACAAGTGTTGCAGAAACAAAGTATGTGAGTATTATATTTTATTTAATAAATATTTTTTCTTCGATCCTAGGACTGTAATAGTTAATTGTTTTACCACTGCAATTATTCAATTAAGTTTAGATCATATAATAGTTATTTCAAAACTATTGTACTTGTACTGCATTTGTAGTTTCATATTAATATTAATATTTTTACAAACGTTTATCTAATAATAATTCTTGCTTCGGTGCTCTATCGTGCAATAAAAATAAGGCCTGGGTTCGATTCTTAGGTCATTTAAAGTTTTTTTTCCTGATAAGTACTGTAAATATATTATTCCCTATTCGATGAGATTTCAAAACGCTCCTGTAAAAAGTAAGGGGGAGGGACTAACAGCACACCTCTGCCTAACCCTTTGATGAATACGGGTGCTGTTGTTTCATGTTGCTAATGTTAGTAACAAAAATATTTATTGCATTTTAATAATGTTTTCAGGGCTCAGTCGATGAATAATCCTTTTTGGGTTGAAGAAGAGGACTCCACACCTTCAACGTCTGGACCAACAAAAGAAAAAACAAGCGGCAAATCAAAAAAAACAGCTGTGAAGAGAGATAAGAAAGTGTCTCAGAAGAAGAAGTCTTTGCTTTCTAAAAATCCTTTCGCTTCAGAACCAGAGTCTGATAGCGACGGGCCCGCAGTTGTTACAACACCAGCTCCAAAAAGAAAACGGAATACCATCGCTTCAGACTCTGAGGTAAGATATTTTTTTCAAACATGTTAAATTCCCATTTCATTTAAAAGCATTCCAGTGTTTTACAGCGTGTGATTTTCTCCATCAAAATTATACTTATTTGTGGACACAAGTGTTTAAATAGACCTTTTCTAATAGATAATAAATAGATTATAGTTATGGTAACGGTAGATTCAAGAACGTGGAAGTCTGGAGTTTATCTATTATATTTTTTTTACTTATCTATTTTTTTTCTTATCTATTTTTTAATTACTCGCCCTCACGCATTATAATTTTTAATTAAAACTAGTCATCTTATGTATTTCAGGATGAATCGTCTCGACCGCTGATCCGTGCTGCCACTCTGAAGAGCTGCTTCACTCAGCGAGTGGCTGATGGTTATACCTTCCAATCAAACCCGGGCAGGGTTGGAAAGTATTATTTTGAATTAAGAGTTTATAACACGGGTGAAGTGGAAAAACTTACCCCAAATGAACGTTGGAAGCAGTCTCTTGTAGCATTAAAATTATCAACCGATAAAGATAGTGTCGTGTGGAAGGCTTTAACACACCTTGTGAATACTGGAAAGGCTGAATTTAAAGAAATTCAGCCTGTTCTATACAGTAAACATTCTTAAATGAAATTTAATTTTTATTCAGTTTTTTAATAACTCTTCTACATTATGTGCTCTTTATGGGGCAGTTTTTGTAATTAATAATATAAATCTGTTTAATCTTTTTTTAATGTAAACTATTTTATCTTTTTCTTTTTTTTTTTTGCAAACTGTTATAATATAGTTGATACAGTCTTTATAAAGAAATGTGAGAATATTTATTTGATTTATAATAATTATTTTACATGTACTTTTTCAGAGTTTCGATGTAAAATCGAAATTGAAACTTGAGAAATTAAAAAACCCGAAATAAGAAATTCTGAAATTAAAAACTGAGAAATTAAAAACTGAGAAATTAAGAACTGAGAAATTAAAAACTGAGAAATTAAGAACTGAGAAATTATGAACTGAGAAATTAAAAACTTAGAAATTTTACATAATTATGAGAATTTACCAACTTTTAAATAAAAATTGGATGACTCAGATAAAAAAAACATTTACTAAAAATAGTTTTTTATAAAATTTAAAATAAGTGTAATGAACATGTTTTTTTGTAAAGACTGTAATATTTATGTTTCAAAATTATCAGCACACAGTAGAACAAATATTCATAAATCTAATCGATTGCTGTGCTCCGAATTCGAAAATATTCAAATTATTGCAACTGCTTTTAGAAATAGAATCATAAGTTACAAAGTGAATCCACTTAAATCTAGTGAAGTAACAATAACTCCAGAAACGTTTTTAAATCAAATTTCAAAGTCTGTATGTGATATTATCAATCTTATGATTCAAAAACATAAAGCAATTAAAGTCAATTTTGAATTATTTGTGTCATACATTTTGCCAAAAAATAATGAAAGCTCTATGAAATCTTTCAACACGAAATATGAGATAGCAGTTCCGAATACAAATGTTTATAATATGTATTTTAAATGCTCTGAAAAATTAATATCTAAATGTTTAGAGTTTGAACTTGCCGAATCTGGCTGGGCTATTAATTCTATAAACCATTTGGAAATAAACATAAACAAGTACAATCCTTTAAGAGCTGGAACATACTTAGAATTGCCTACGGTTATAAAAAACACAAAGTCATGTTTGAATATACGCAACAATGACAATCATTGTTTTTTGTGGTGTATTATTGCCCACATGTTTCCAAAAAGATTGAACGCTAATAGAACGCAATCGTACCCACACTATACGTTGCTTTTAAAAATAAATGATATGTCTTTTCCACCAAGTTTCGATGATATTAAAATATTTGAGAAAAATAATCCTTGTATAAGTGTGAATGTTTATGGTCTTGAAGCTAATAATCATGTAACGGGTCCTCTATATTTGACTCGTGAACGAAAGCTTACACATGTCAATTTGTTGTACATAACTAAAGATGATAAAGCCCATTTTTGTTTAATAAAAAACTTTAGTCGCCTAGTGCACCAACAATTAACCAAACATAAAGCTAAAGTATTTTTATGTGATGAGTGTTTTTTGTATTATGGCAATGAAGATAAATTATTAAATCATAATTGTAGTAGAATAAAAACAGTTTTGCCCAATGAACATAGCAAATTACAATTTTCAAACTTTGAGAGAACCCAAAGAATTCCAATTGTAATATATGGAGATTTTGAAAGTTTGCTTTGCAAATACTCAGACAAAAATAAATCGCTTTTTACCGAATCTGTACAGTCACATGAAGCATCATCGTATGCTTATTATATTTGTTGCAAATCTAAACCTGAATTAAATGATTTGGTTAGTTATAGAGGTCCAAACTGTGCACAAAAATTTGTTGAAACCATTACAAATGATATAGAAAGGCTGTATAAAATTTTACAAAATAAACAGCCAATGTCACCTCTCACTTCTGATGAGTTAAAATCATTCAAAACAGCTCAATTATGCTACATTTGTAAAACCAAGTTTGCACAAAATGATAAAAAAGTTAAAGATCATGATCATTTCACAGGTAAATATAGAGGTCCTGCACACAATGCTTGTAATTTAAATTTGAAACAATGTCAGTACATACCTATAATTTTTCACAATCTATCTGGATATGATTGTCATTTATTTATAAAAGAGCTGTCGGATATAATTGGAAAAATTACTTTAATTCCTAAATCAAAAGAAAAGTACATATCGTTTACAAAATTCATACCTATTGATAATAAAAATATAGTTCAGTTGAAATTTATTGATTCGTTTAACTTTTTAACTACTAGTTTAGATAAATTGATAAAAACGTTACACTCGGATGATTTTCAACACATGCGCTTGTTTTTCAATCATGATCGTTTATTTAATTTAGCGTGTAGAAAAGGTGTATATTGTTATGATTATGTAGACAAATGGGAAAAATATGATGAAACCCAATTGCCAGAACAATCAAAATTTTTCAGTAAACTAACGGGAGAAAATATTTCAACTGAAGATTATCAGCATGCTTTAAACGTATGGCAAACTTTTAAAATAAAAAATTTGGGAGAGTATACAGACCTTTATTTAAAATGTGATGTACTGTTATTATGCGATATTTTTGAAAAGTTTCGAGAAATGAGTTTACTTTATTATAATTTAGACCCATGCTATTATGTTTCATCGCCATCGTTAAGTTGGGATGCTATGCTATTGTACACTAAAGTAGAGCTTGATTTAATATCTGATGTAGAAATGTACCAAATGTTAGAAAATGGAATTCGAGGAGGTCTTGCCCAATGCTCATTAAGATATGCCAAAGCTAATAACAAATATCAATCATCGTATAATAAGGACAAAGCAAGCACATATCTTATTTATCTTGACTGTGTGAATTTATACGGCTTTGCAATGATGCAGAAACTTCCAATGCGTAACTTCCGATTTCTTAATGATAATGAAATAAATAAGTTTAATATAAATGATGTTAACAAAAACGGTAATGAAGGATACATTTTAGAGGTAGATTTATATTACCCCCCTAACATTCATAATGCTCATTCGGATTTACCATTTGCTGCCGAAAAATATTCACCTATGCAAAGCAAGTGTAAAAAATTAATTGCAAATTTATACAGTAAACATCGTTTTGTTATCCATTATACACATTTACAAGAGTGCTTGGAAAATGGTTTAATATTGTTAAAAATATATAGAATATTATCATTCTACCAAGATAACTTTTTAAAACCATATATTTTATTAAATACTTCTCTCAGGCAAAAAGCTAAATCGGATTTTGAAAAAGATTTTTTTAAGAAACAAAACAATTCAATTTTTGGAAAAACAATTGAAAACAAGCGGAAACAAGTTGATGTTAGGCTTGTAAAATTATGGAAAGATAAGTTAAATACAACCAACAAATTGTTTGGCGCTGAAAGGTATATTAGCGCACCGCATTTTAAAGACTTGTCAATTTTATCCGAAAATTTAGTAGCTATTCAATTAAATAAGACAAAAGTTATATTAGATCGTCCTATTTATATTGGATTTTCTATTCTTGAAATTTCTAAAACACATTTATATAATTTTCATTATTCTGTAATTAAAAAAATGTATGGAAATAATGTAATTTTATGTTATACTGATACTGACAGTTTACTTTATTTTGTAAAAACTGATAATTTTTATGAGGATATGAAAAACAATATTCGTTATTTTGACACAAGCAATTTTGAGGATAACAATATATATGGGTTACCAAAAGCCAACATGAAAATTCCAGGCTATTTCAAAGACGAATTGGGTGGAGAGATTATTTCAGAATTTGTAGGTTTACGAGCTAAGTTGTATTGTGTACGCACTGAAAATAAAACTATAAAGAAAGCAAAGGGGGTAACTAAGCCGATAACGAAAAAATTGGATATTGAAAAATATAAAAGGGTATTAATGTTTAATGATAACCTGCGAGATGATATGTATGTTATAAGATCTAAAAATCATCAAGTTTTTACACAAAAATTAAATAAACTCATACTTAATAGTGATGACGATAAAAGGCAGAGAACTGAAGGTTGTTTCAACACTTTGCCTTGGGGGCATTATAGTTCAATACTTTAATACTTGTAGGATTACTGTATTCGTTCTACTGTGCTAAAACTATAGTTTAAGTTAAAAAAGCTAATTACAAATGATTTAAATGTGTAATAAGTATGTAATCGAATAAAAAAATGTAATAAATGAATGTAACTACTCGTATAATCAATAAATGTATTATCGATATTTATTTTCTTTTCTTTTCCTTTTCCGAAAGATTTTCCCTCTTATAAACACTGTGTATAGATTATGTCATGATTAATGTTAATATATTTTTTATGTCTATAAGCTTGTCATAACTAAGCAGTGTTTATTATTAAGAGGTATCATACAGGATCAAATTAAATTAGCTAGAGAAACTCCTCAGATGGGATGGGTATCGATACCTAAACATGATAAAACAAAAGAAAACAGATTTTCTCAACTCATACTTCAAGTATCAGCACAACCAGCGGTCGTGGACCCCAAATAAAAATAATAAAAATCTTCTTTTTTTTTGTTGCGTTTAGATATCGATACCCATCACGTCTGTGGAGTTTCACTAGCTAATTTAATTTGACCCTGTATACTAACTTATTAGGTGAATAATAAAAAAAACATTATGTAGAATCAATTTTAATTTTATTGTTTCGCCTTCAATTAAATAAACTCTACCAATAATAATAATAACTAATAAACAATAACTTATAAACTTCATTTAAGATCTGCATGTGGCTGAACTTAATTTTTTAACTATTTTGCCGACGAGATATTCTGCTTCATCCATAATTTCATCGTAATTGTCCTTGACTAAATACTGAACATTCACACAAGCACAATCACTATCACTGCGATCAACACGATTTATTAAATTATTGTCATTTAAATCACAAATAGATATTTTTATTAAATGGTGTGCTTTTCCTGGCTCCTTGCGAATTATGTAAGATGTAGACGGTGTATCCAATAGTTTGGGCAGGGTCATTTTAGAAGTTAATTTCGACTTCTTGTTTTTTCTTTTTATTGGTCTTTCTTGAGTATCCTTGACTTTATCCTGCTGATTTTCCTGGAACTCAGTTTGTTCAACATTGTCCCCAGCAAATTCTTGAGTAAAATAGAATGACTTAATAACATCATCGACAATATCAAGGCCTTCCATTTTCTGAAAAATAAAAATAAAAAGATAAAATTAATTTCCATTTTCTTTTATATTAAATTAACATTATTTTTATTATTAGACTTGACAAATTTATTAGTTACTTACAATCTTAAATAGATGAATTGACGATTAAAGATAATTTAATAATAATTTAAAAAAAACTCGTCCACTACGAACACTGTGACGGACACTGTTGCTGTGTAACTCAGTCGAGGACACGACTCTTAATAACGACCCAGGTCCAAACCCGTTGCTAGAATACTGTGCTCGCAAGTCACATATTCATATATAAAGGATAGTAAGTAATGAAAATAAATAATAGGCAAGATGAAGTTGATCAAACAACCCATATCCTTGAACGTGAATAATATCAATTTCAATGACTCACCTCGTCAGATTAGACATAGTGCTTTATTGCCTAATACAATTCGCTGCATAATATGTGGACCCTCGAACTGTGGTAAAACAAACGTTATGATCAGTTTACTGCTGCATGAAAATGGGCTTAAATTTAAAAATCTTTATCTTTACTCGAAAACTACTTTCCAGCCAAAATATCGCTTTTTAAGTGAAGTATTAAGAAGAGTACCTCAGATACAGTTCAATGAGTTCAATGACGACAAAGATGTTATAGCTCCGAATGAAGCTTTAACAAATTCTGTATTTATTTTTGATGATGTTGTGTGTGAAAAGCAAATAAACATTCGTAATTATTTCTCTATGGGAAGACATAAGCAAATTGACTGCTTTTATTTATCACAAACCTACTCAAAAATTCCGAAACAGTTGCTACGTGATAATGCTAATTTTCTTATAATATTTAAACAAGATGATGTGAACTTAAAGCATATCTATGAAGAACATGTAAATTCTGATCTGCTGTGGAATCAGTTTAAAGAAGTTTGTAAAACTGTTTGGAGTAACCCTTATAATTTTCTACTTATTAATAAAGAGTCGGCATTAAATAATGGGAGGTACAGACAGAATTTTGATATTTTTTTAAACTTTGAATGAAGGTACATACTTATAAATGAATTACATACATAAATACTGTTAGTATTATTCCTTGTTTAGTTGAATACAGTTGTTATTTATTGTAAGATGGACAAAAATATTAAAATGGAATTAGTGAAGTCTGTCGACTCCATAAAGAATAAAATAAAACAAATGAAAAATCAGGAACATACAATGAACTTGTCACTTGATAAAATGCTAAAACCTGTCACAAATCCTCTAAAAACTCTTGTTGAATCTAATAGATGTGCAGAAAAAACAAAAATAAATGAAAATCCAACCTTAAATAATTCTGAAGGAATCGAATTCGATGAAAAGAATACTAGCTCATCTACAAAGCTCAATGACTGTTACGATCCAAAACTAAATTCTACCCAATTCGTCAAACAAAATGCTAAAAAGGAATCGATAGATAATTTAGTAATGTCATTAGAGGATGATGATATCTTTGGTATTTATGACGGTGTTAGTATACCGTTTGGAATTAGAAGTGAAAATAAAACTCTATTGATGGGTAATTCAGCAGTATCATTTTCTAAAATTGATAGTTTGAATAACGATACAATCATTTTAATTAAAATCGGTGACAAAGCTTACAATTTAACAGTTGGTCTAAAAGAACTTTTACTCCGAAGAAAACCCGATTTTAAGTTAATATCGAGCGAAGATAAACTTGTCTATAAGGATATGTTACACTATACAAATGCACATAAAAGAGATTTTAATCCTAAAGGTCAAATAAGAGGTGACAAAGGTACAAAATATTGTAAAATAATAAAACCTCTATTTTCCGAATTGTCAAACGATGTTATACATGCTCACACTAAACTTGGAGGAAAATTACCAACGTTAAAAAAATACAAAAACAACACTGACTTGGTATATTGGGATGATCCTAACGAATTAGTCGAGAGATTGAAACTAATAGTAGCTTCAAGAGATGCTGGCAATACAAACCATGATAATGAAATTTTATCGATAATTGAAGAATTAAAAGAAGCTGACATAATTAAAGAATAAATAGTCGTAATAATATGCTTTACATTCAGTATTATTCATGGATTCAAGACAAATGTACTGAATTCTGAACATGAGCAAAGCCGATGTGGTAAACGAAATTCATAAAAATGCAAGGGTAAACTTTCCCCGAAGACATGTTATTATGAAAGATATAGACGACCTGTGGCAAGCAGATTTAATTGATATGCAATCAATTTCAAAAGAAAATAAAAATTACAGATTTATTCTTACCGTTATCGATACATTTTCGAAATATGCTTGGGCCTTTCCTCTGAAAAGTAAAACCAAAGATGATGTATGTAACTCATTCAAAGTTTTGTTGGCTACAGGGCGTGTTTCAAAAAACCTCCAAACAGATAATGGAACAGAATTTTATAATAATAAATTTCAAAAGCTTATGAAATCTAATCATATTAACCACTATTCAACCTTTTCAACAAAAAAGGCTTCAATAGTTGAAAGATTTATTAGAACTTTGAAATCTAAACTGTATAAGGAATTCAGTTTAAAAGGCAGCTATAATTGGGTAGATAGTACACTTAATGATGTTATATATAAATACAATCACACATGCCATCGGACAATTCATGAAATTCCTGCTAATGTGGATAACATGAATAAAAAACGTATATTAGAAAGGTATTTAAGGTCGGTAAAAAATGAAAGAATAAAAAGCAAGTATAAAGTGGGTGATTATGTACGTATCAGTAAATACAAAGGAACATTTGAAAAAGGATATACCCCCAACTGGTCGACAGAAATATTTAAAATTCGAAAAATACAAAATACAACTCCTATTACCTACTTAATTGAAGATACAATCAGAGGTCAACCTATTTTAGGGGCATTTTACTTACAAGAGCTTCAAAAGACAAAATATCCTAATGTATATCTAGTCGAGAAAGTTCTTAGAAGAAAAGGAAACAGGGTTTTAGTAAAATGGTTAGGTTTATCTTCTGCTGAAAACAGTTGGATTGATAAATCGAATGTAGTAATATAAATAAAAATAACTTTACTAACCGTATAAGTATTTATTAAAGTGTTCAATCCAGATTCATTAGTCTTATGATGTGTATTGGAGAGAGTAGTCTTCTCAATTGGCTTATAAACAATTTACCATTTGAATTACACTTACCAGGATACAATTATTGTGGTCCTGGTACAAAATTAATTAAAAGGCTTACACGCGGAGACGAAGGTATTAATAAATTAGACGAACATTGCAAAGAACACGACATTGCCTATCTCAAATCATCAAACTTAAAGAATCGTCACAGAGCTGATTTAATTTTGTTGAAAATGGCAAAAGAGCGAGCAGTTGCCTCGGATGCAAGTGTAAGCGAGAAAATCGCAGCACGCTTAGTAAGCAAGACAATGTCTACAAAAATTAAAACTGGTTCCGGCCTAAAAAAAAATAGAAAAAAGTGCTTTCAAAAACTTACACCTGGAAAAGGGTTAAAAAACAAATTTAAAAATGTTATCACTAAAACGAAAAGACACATGAAAAAACTAAAACCAAAATGCAAAAAAGTGGCAATAGAATTAGCTATGGCCGCAGCCAGAGAATTAGCTGATGATTCATCCATAAAACTTCCTCGTGTTATTCCTATACCAAAAACTGGTGGTGTATTACCTTTGATTCCTATTTTTGCTGGATTATCAGCAGTGGGAGCAATAGCAGGCGGTGCAGCAGGTATTACCAAAACCATAAATGAATTCAAGATGGCTAAAAAGCTGTTGGCTGAATCGAAGAGACACAATGAAAAAATGGAAGCTCTCTGCATTGGGAAAGGACTACACCTTAAACCACATAAAAACGGGCTTGGAATTTATGTATCGAATGAAAAAAACTAAGATATCGGCTACCCAAACGAGCCCTAACTAACTTTGACATTTTGAAGTATGGAACTAATATTCCATATTTTAGAGGAGTCTTTATGAGAGATGAACTTCCTAAATGCCCGTTTAAAAAAGAATGTGGAGTTATTAATTTAGATAGTTCAAAAGATCCTGGCTCTCATTGGGTAGCCTATGCAAAATACAATGATTATATTGAGTACTTTGACAGTTACGGAAATCTTAAGCCTCCAAAAGAATTTATAAAATACGGAAGTACTAAAGTCCACTATAATTATGAAAATATACAACGCGATCATCCTTTCAATTGCGGACATCTCTGTTTAATTTTTCTAAGGAATTTTTGGAGTAGTCTAGGGATAAAATAAACAGGATCGGACATCTCTGTTTAATTTTTCTAAGGAATTTTTGGAGTAGTCTAGGGATAAAATAAACAGGATCTTCTGAAACAGTCCAGTATGCAAGCATGTCTACCACAGTTACCATCTCTGGAAATAAATCTGATTTGGTGTCATACTTTCAACCTCCACTGCATTTATCCGATCAATACGAGTGCGGTTTGTTATACTTTTCAGTGTTAAATTCAAGATCAAATGTGTCCATCAATAGCAGCAGTCTATCTGTAATCAGAATTGAATGTGATCTTGTACACAGTTCGTACTGCAACGGACTACCAACTCATTTTATTCATGAATTTGTATTTGATACTGCTCCGGGTCATCAGTGCATAGAAATACCACGAAACGTTATTTACTTTCCGGTGAACAAAAATATAATTTCATCTATATCTGTTAGAATTGTTGATCAATTTGGTTATTGTATTAACTTTGGTGACGAATTCAATATTCAACTACGTCTTCATTTAAGAAAAACAAAATGATACTATATTATAAAAACACTCCTGTGAAAATAAAACGTAATATTCCTTCAACGACCACTAAGGTGAATAGACGTAAGAAAAAAGTTAAGAAATTGACTGAAGCAAATAAAGGTTTTCTTAGAGCCCTAGGTTTTAAAGTATGAATATACTCCAGATTACTGAATTACCGCACTTCGATAGTTCGATCGAAAGTTATGAAATCCATTCATATAATCCCTACAATAACAGCTTTAGAGAAAACGATGAAATCAGAATCCCCATACATCAGCAAGACATATACGTGCTACCATCAGCCAGTTCAATTTACATCGAAGGCCAAGCAAAGCTGTTCGGTAAAGATGGGAATCCGATCAAGAAAACTGTTACGTTCACTAATAACCCTGTTATGTCTTTGTTTCAAGACATCAGGTACGAAATGAATGGTATTGAAATAGATCGTATAAAAAATTCTGGAATAACGTCAACAATAAAATCATACATCTCATTAAATGAAGCTGAAAATAAAGTTGCTGCGTTATGGGGTTGGAATTTAAACGGATTCCAAAGTGATGGGCATTTTAGTTTAGTGATACCGCTAAATAAGATTTTAGGGTTTGCAGAGGATTACAATAAAATCGTTATAAATTGTAAACATGAACTTATATTGAATAGAAGTAACTCTAACTTAAACAGCGTTATTCTTACTGATGATGTTGCTCATTTTCAAATAGATATGCAAAGAGTTCAATGGAGGGTGCCACACATAAAAGTGTCAGATCGAGAACGATTAACACTTTTAAAGCATTTAGAAAGAGATAAACCCATTCAGATGGCTTTTAGAAATTGGGATTTATATGAATATCCTTTACTACCTAAAACCACAAAACATTCTTGGTCAGTTAAGACTGCTTCACAATTGGAAAAGCCTAGATATGTAATTTTTTGCTTACAAACTAACAGAAAAAATAATAAAACTAAAGACATATCTCTATTCGATCATTGCGAGGTGACAAACGTTACGCTCTTCTTAAATTCTCAATATTATCCTTATGAGCCTTTGGGTTTAAAGTTTTCTGACAACAAATACAGTATATTATATGAAATGTATGTGAAATTTCGTCAGTCGTATTACAACTGTCCAGTAGACCCGTTGCTCGATCTAAAGGACTTCAAAGAAAAAGCTCCCCTGTTTATCTTAGACTGCTCAAGGCAAAACGATAGTCTAAAATCAGGTCCAGTAGACGTACGCATAGAAATTGAATGTTCAACGCCAATACCAGATAAGACTACTGCATATTGTTTGATTATAAACGATCGACTTGTGGAATACAAACCTCTCAGCAACATTGTGCGCAGGTTATCATGATTGCTATTGTGGATATTCAAGGCTTTAAAACAGAAACAAATGAATTTATAATAAAAGAAATCGCTATATTATATAATAAAACATTACAAGTGTTTTTATTTAAGCCACCATTTCCATTTGGAAAATTAACGAAACAAGAAAAAAAACAAGTTAGTTGGATTGAACGTAACAGAAAGATATATTGGTGTGAAGGATTTATTCCATATTCCAATTACCAGAATTTTATTGCTGATATTTTAAGAGATAAATGTGTCTATGTTAAAGGTTCAGAAAAAGTCTTGTGGTTAAAAAATATATTAGAAAACAGTAATAGTAACATATTTAATTTAGAAGATAAAGGTTGTTCTAGTTTGTTAAGTCTGCACCATCAATATAAATATTCTCAAGATTTGTATAGTTGTATTTATCATGACTCTGTATGTGCTTTAAAAAATGTATTGTGTTTAAATAAATGGTGCTATGATAATAAAATTATAAAATAATCTTTTTTTTTGTTTAATTTCTTTATTTTTGGTAAACCGTTTCCTATCCCTCCCAATCTCTTCAACGTCGTCAAATCGTTATAAGCTGCTGACTGTAACTAGACGATGTCATTATGCAGTTATCTGTAAAACGGGGAAGCATGTCTCATAATAAATACAAACCTCGATATGACATGTATAATACTTATAAAATGCGTCAATTTTCATTTAACTATTACTGGGCAACTGCTGATTCAAAGAAAAGATTAGTGATGGAAATGGCTGACGCTGGATTCTTTTACTGTGGCAATAGTATAAATGATAAAGCAGTATGTTTTTCATGTGGAGGTGTTATAGAAGATTGGGAGATTTATGACGATCCTTGGATGCAACATGCTATAAATTTTCCTCAATGTTTTTATTTGAACGCTGTGAAAGGAAGAGAGTATATATTTAATACGCGTATCTGCAACGCAGCATTAGACTCCTAGCATTGCAGTGTAATAGATAGATCTTAAGTATATAACTAAGTAATAAATAACACAAATATTTACTGCACCACGAGAGATACAATTATTGATATTACCTATCTACATCATGTTTCACTCAGAGAAATTTGATTTGGAAGGCATTTCTAAACTTATTTTCAAGAATACTAGGGGTGAGATAATATATATTCAAGATATGCACCCTAGAAAAAAGAAATCGAACTCAGGTGAATTAAAACATCAGGATAGTGATATAACCCGAAAAGAAGATTTATTTTACCAGAAGTTGGAAGATTCAGAGAAATCTAACTTGAAAAATACTCACTACCTTATACTAAAAAGCGAACCTGGTGAGGATCTTCGCAAATTCGTTAAAGTTAGCAACAAACATACTGATCATGAAAAATCGATTGTTAGTTCGTCAAAGACCAGTGGGAGTAAGTAGTATATCGACAGCAACTGCAGATCTATTCCATCAGGAGAGTGATACAGCACATGAGTTAGTTTTACACAAATTATAAACGGAACTCAGATTCATAAAAACCTCAGGTCAGCGATTCAAGAAAGAAGATTTCATTACTTATTACTTTAAGTACACATCGCACCGCTGATTGGGGTGTTCTGCATAACGCGCTCGAGCGAAGCGTGAGCAACTCAATCAATATTATGAACTATATCGCAGATCACGATATTAGTGTATGATTGGGGAGTTCTGGATCATGCGCTCGAGCGAAGCGAGGGCAAGTGATCCAGAACCCCCAATTATACACTACTCACTATCCCGATCATTTTTTTTTTCTTTTTTCAGCACAAACCAGGCAAGCGAGGGGTAGAAAGCCGCGCCTGTTCGCGGGCTGATGGACAAGAAAGTAATCTGAGGTAATGCATTTTTTTTTATAATGAATTTCAGATGAAAAAAAAATATTTTTACCAAGAAAATGTTTATCTTCAAACCGGTGATCTCGGTCGCAAAACACTATGCCGACTCAATATTTTTTTCTTTTTTCAGAGCAAGCCAGGCAAGCGAGGGGTAGAAAGCCGCGTCTGTTCGCGGGCTGATGAACAAGAAAGTAATCTGAGGTAAGTGCATTTTTTTTATAATGAATTTCAGATGAAAAAGATTGATTTTTACCAAGAAAATGTTTATCTTCAAACCGGTTATCTCGGTCGCAAAACACTATGCCGACTCAATATTTTTTTCTTTTTTCAGAGCAAGCCAGGCAAGCGAGGGGTAGAAAGCCGCGTCTGTTCGCGGGCTGATGAACAAGAAAGTAATCTCAGGTAAGTGCAGTTTTTTTTTTTATTATGAATTTCAGATGAAAAAAAAAAATATATTGTAAGAAAATGTTTGTCTTCAAACCGGTGATCTCGGTCGCAAAACACTATCCCGACTCAATATTTTTTTCTATTTTCAGAACAAAACAGGCAAGCGAGGGGTAGAAAGCCGCGCCTGTTCGCGGGCTGATGGACAAGAAAGTAATCTGAGGTAAGTGCATTTTTTTTTATAATGAATTTAAGAGGAAAAAAATTGATTTTTACCAAGAAAATGTTTGTCTTCAAACCGGTGATCTCGGTCGCGAAACACTATCAGGACTATTTTTTTTTCCTTTTTTCAGAGCAATCCAGGCAAGCGAAGGGTAGAAAGCCGCGTCTGTTCGCGGGCTGATGAACAAGAAAGTAATCTGAGGTAAGTGCATTTTTTTTTATAATGAATTTCAGATGAAAAAGATTGATTTTTACCAAGAAAATGTTTGTCTTCAAACCGGTGATCTCGGTCGCGAAATACTATCCCGATCATTTTTTTTTTCTTTTTTCAGCACAAACCAGGCAAGCGAGGGGTAGAAAGCCGCGCCTGTTCGCGGGCTGATGGACAAGAAAGTAATCTGAGGTAAGTGCAGTTTTTTTTTTAATTATGAATTTCATATGAAAAAAAAATATTTTTACTTAGAAAATGTTTGTCTTCAAACCGGTGATCTCGGTCCCGAAACACTATCCCGATCATTTTTTTTTTCTTTTTTCAGCACAAACCAGGCAAGCGAGGGGTAGAAAGCCGCGCCTGTTCGCGGGCTGATGGACAAGAAAGTAATCTGAGGTAAGTGCAGTTTTTTTTTTAATTATGAATTTCATATGAAAAAAAAATATTTTTACTTAGAAAATGTTTGTCTTCAAACCGGTGATCTCGGTCCCGAAACACTATCCCGATCATTTTTTTTTTCTTTTTTCAGCACAAACCAGGCAAGCGAGGGGTAGAAAGCCGCGCCTGTTCGCGGGCTGATGGACAAGAAAGTAATCTGAGGTAAGTGCATTTTTTTTATAATGACTTTCAGATGAAAAAAAAATATTTTTACCAAGAAAATGTTTGTCTTCAAACCGGTGATCTCGCTCGCAAAACACTATGCCGACTCAATATTTTTTTCTTTTTTCAGAGCAAGCCAGGCAAGCGAGGGGTAGAAAGCCGCGCCTGTTCGCGGGCTGATGGACAAGAAAGTAATCTCAGGTAAGTGCAGTTTTTTTTTTTATTTTGAATTTCAGATGAAAAAAAAAAAAAATATAAGAAAATGTTTGTCTTCAAACCGGTGATCTCGGTCGCAAAACACTATCCCGACTCAATATTTTTTTCTTTTTTCAGAACAAACCAGGCAAGCGAGGGATAGAAAGCCGCGCCTGTTCGCGGGCTGATGGACAAGAAAGTAATCTGAGGTAAGTGCATTTTTTTTTTATAATGAATTTAAGATGAAAAAAATTGATTTTTACCAAGAAAATGTTTGTCTTCAAACCGGTGATCTCGGTTGCGAAACACTATCCCGATCATTTTTTTTTTCTTTTTTCAGCACAAACCAGGCAAGCGAGGGGTAGAAAGCTGCGCCTGTTCGCGGGCTGATGGACAAGAAAGTAATCTGAGGTAAGTGCATTTTTTTTTTATAATGAATTTAAGATGAAAAAAATTGATTTTTACCAAGAAAATGTTTGCCTTCAAACCGGTGATCTCGGTTGCGAAACACTATCCCGATCATTTTTTTTTTCTTTTTTCAGCACAAACCAGGCAAGCGAGGGGTAGAAAGCTGCGCCTGTTCGCGGGCTGATGGACAAGAAAGTAATCTGAGGTAAGTGCAGTTTTTTTTTTTATTATGAATTTCATATGAAAAAAATATATTTTTACTTAGAAAATGTTTGTCTTCAAACCGGTGATCTCGGTCGCGAAACACTATCCCGATCATTTTTTTTTTCTTTTCTCGGCACAAACCAGGCAAGCGAGGGGTAGAAAGCCGCGCCTGTTCGCGGGCTGATGGACAAGAAAGTAATCTGAGGTAAGTGCAGTTTTTTTTTTTATTATGAATTTCATATGAAAAAAAAATATTTTTACTTAGAAAATGTTTGTCTTCAAACCGGTGATCTCGGTCCCGAAACACTATCCCGATCATTTTTTTTTTCTTTTTTCAGCACAAACCAGGCAAGCGAGGGGTAGAAAGCCGCGCCTGTTCGCGGGCTGATGGACAAGAAAGTAATCTGAGGTAAGTGCAGTTTTTTTTTTTATTATGAATTTCAGATGAAAAAAAAAAAAAAATATAAGAAAATGTTTGTCTTCAAACCGGTGATCTCGGTCGCAAAACACTATCCCGACTCAATATTTTTTTCTTTTTTCAGAACAAACCAGGCAAGCGAGGGGTAGAAAGCCGCGCCTGTTCGCGGGCTGATGGACAAGAAAGTTATCTGAGGTAAGTGCATTTTTTTTTTATAATGAATTTAAGATGAAAAAAATTGATTTTTACCAAGAAAATGTTTGTCTTCAAACCGGTGATCTCGGTCGCGAAACACTATCCCGATCAATTTTTTTTTCTTTTTTCAGCACAAACCAGGCAAGCGAGGGGTAGAAAGCCGCGCCTGTTCGCGGGCTGATGGACAAGAAAGTAATCTGAGGTAAGTGCAGTTTTTTTTTTATTATGAATTTCATATGAAAAAAAAATATTTTTACTTAGAAAATGTTTGTCTTCAAACCGGTGATCTCGGTCGCGAAACACTATCCCGATCATTTTTTTTTTCTTTTTTCGGCACAAACCAGGCAAGCGAGGGGTAGAAAGCCGCGCCTGTTCGCGGGCTGATGGACAAGAAAGTAATCTGAGGTAAGTGCATTTTTTTTTATAATGAATTTCAGATGAAAAAAAAATATTTTTACCAAGAAAATGTTTGTCTTCAAACCGGTGATCTCGGTCGCAAAACACTATGCCGACTCAATATTTTTTTCTTTTTTCAGAGCAAGCCAGGCAAGCGAGGGGTAGAAAGCCGCGCCTGTTCGCGGGCCAATGGACAAGAAAGTAATCTCAGGTAAGTGCATTTTTTTTTTTATTATGAATATCAGATGAAAAAAAAAAAAATATATAAGAAAATGTTTGTCTTCAAACCGGTGATCTCGGTCAAGAAACACTATCCCGATCATTTTTTTTTTCTTTTTTCGGCACAAACCAGGCAAGCGAGGGGTAGAAAGCCGCGCCTGTTCGCGGGCTGATGGACAAGAAAGTAATCTGAGGTAAGTGCATTTTTTTTTATAATGAATTTCAGATGAAAAAAAAATATTTTTACCAAGAAAATGTTTGTCTTCAAACCGGTGATCTCGCTCGCAAAACACTATGCCGACTCAATATTTTTTTTCTTTTTTCAGCACAAACCAGGCAAGCGAGGGGTAGAAAGCCGCGCCTGTTCGCGGGCTGATGGACAAGAAAGTAATCTGAGGTAAGTGCAGTTTTTTTTTTATTATGAATTTCATATTAAAAAAAAATATTTTTACTTAGAAAATGTTTGTCTTCAAACCGGTGATCTCGGTCCCGAAACACTATCCCGATCATTTTTTTTTTCTTTTTTCAGCACAAACCAGGCAAGCGAGGGGTAGAAAGCCGCGCCTGTTCACGGGCTGATGGACAAGAAAGTAATCTGAGGTAAGTGCATTTTTTTTTATAATGACTTTCAGATGAAAAAAAAATATTTTTACCAAGAAAATGTTTGTCTTCAAACCGGTGATCTCGCTCGCAAAACACTATGCCGACTCAATATTTTTTTCTTTTTTCAGAGCAAGCCAGGCAAGCGAGGGGTAGAAAGCCGCGCCTGTTCGCGGGCTGATGGACAAGAAAGTAATCTCAGGTAAGTGCAGTTTTTTTATTTATTTTGAATTTCAGATGAAAAAAAAAAAAATATAAGAAAATGTTTGTCTTCAAACCGGTGATCTCGGTCGCAAAACACTATCCCGACTCAATATTTTTTTCTTTTTTCAGAACAAAACAGGCAAGCGAGGGATAGAAAGCCGCGCCTGTTCGCGGGCTGATGGACAAGAAAGTAATCTGAGGTAAGTGCATTTTTTTTTTATTATGAATTTCAGATGAAAAAAAAATATATATTATAAGAAAATGTTTGTCTTCAAACCGGTGATCTCGGTCCCGAAACACTATCCCGATCATTTTTTTTTTCTTTTTTCAGCACAAACCAGGCAAGCGAGGAGTAGAAAGCCGCGCCTGTTCGCGGGCTGATGGACAAGAAAGTAATCTGAGGTAAGTGCAGTTTTTTTTTTTATTATGAATTTCAGATGAAAAAAAAAAAAAATATAAGAAAATGTTTGTCTTCAAACCGGTGATCTCGGTCGCAAAACACTATCCCGACTCAATATTTTTTTCTTTTTTCAGAACAAACCAGGCAAGCGAGGGGTAGAAAGCCGCGCCTGTTCGCGGGCTGATGGACAAGAAAGTTATCTGAGGTAAGTGCATTTTTTTTTATAATGAATTTAAGATGAAAAAAAATGAATTTTCCCAAGAAAATGTTTGTCTTCAAACCGGTGATCTCGGTCGCGAAACACTATCCCGATCATTTTTTTTTTCTTTTTTCGGCACAAACCAGGCAAGCGAGGGGTAGAAAGCCGCGCCTGTTCGCGGGCTGATGGACAAGAAAGTAATCTGAGGTAAGTGCATTTTTTTTTATAATGAATTTCAGATGAAAAAAAAATATTTTTACCAAGAAAATGTTTGTCTTCAAACCGGTGATCTCGGTCGCAAAACACTATGCCGACTCAATATTTTTTTCTTTTTTCAGAGCAAGCCAGGCAAGCGAGGGGTAGAAAGCCGCGCCTGTTCGCGGGCCAATGGACAAGAAAGTAATCTCAGGTAAGTGCAGTTTTTTTTTTATTATGAATATCAGATGAAAAAAAAAAAAAATATATAAGAAAATGTTTGTCTTCAAACCGGTGATCTCGGTCGCGAAACACTATCCCGATCATTTTTTTTTTCTTTTTTCGGCACAAACCAGGCAAGCGAGGGGTAGAAAGCCGCGCCTGTTCGCGGGCTGATGGACAAGAAAGTAATCTGAGGTAAGTGCATTTTTTTTTATAATGAATTTCAGATGAAAAAAAAATATTTTTACCAAGAAAATGTTTGTCTTCAAACCGGTGATCTCGGTCGCGAAACACTATCCCGATCATTTTTTTTTTCTTTTTTCGGCACAAACCAGGCAAGCGAGGGGTAGAAAGCCGCGCCTGTTCGCGGGCTGATGGACAAGCAAATTAATCTGAGGTAAGTGCATTTTTTTTTATAATGAATTTCAGATGAAAAAAAAATATTTTTACCAAGAAAATGTTTGTCTTCAAACCGGTGATCTCGCTCGCAAAACACTATGCCGACTCAATATTTTTTTCTTTTTTCAGAGCAAGCCAGGCAAGCGAGGGGTAGAAAGCCGCGCCTGTTCGCGGGCTGATGGACAAGAAAGTTATCTGAGGTAAGTGCATTTTTTTTTTATAATGAATTTAAGATGAAAAAAATTGATTTTTACCAAGAAAATGTTTGTCTTCAAACCGGTGATCTCGGTCGCGAAACACTATCCCGATCAATTTTTTTTTCTTTTTTCAGCACAAACCAGGCAAGCGAGGGGTAGAAAGCCGCGCCTGTTCGCGGGCTGATGGACAAGAAAGTTATCTGAGGTAAGTGCATTTTTTTTTTATAATGAATTTAAGATGAAAAAAATTGATTTTTACCAAGAAAATGTTTGTCTTCAAACCGGTGATCTCGGTCGCGAAACACTATCCCGATCAATTTTTTTTTCTTTTTTCAGCACAAACCAGGCAAGCGAGGGGTAGAAAGCCGCGCCTGTTCGCGGGCTGATGGACAAGAAAGTAATCTGAGGTAAGTGCAGTTTTTTTTTTATTATGAATTTCATATGAAAAAAAAATATTTTTACTTAGAAAATGTTTGTCTTCAAACCGGTGATCTCGGTCGCGAAACACTATCCCGATCATTTTTTTTTTATTTTTTCGGCACAAACCAGGCAAGCGAGGGGTAGAAAGCCGCGCCTGTTCGCGGGCTGATGGACAAGAAAGTAATCTGAGGTAAGTGCATTTTTTTTTATAATGAATTTCAGATGAAAAAAAAATATTTTTACAAAGAAAATGTTTGTCTTCAAACCGGTGATCTCGGTCGCAAAACACTATGCCGACTCAATATTTTTTTCTTTTTTCAGAGCAAGCCAGGCAAGCGAGGGGTAGAAAGCCGCGCCTGTTCGCGGGCCAATGGACAAGAAAGTAATCTCAGGTAAGTGCATTTTATTTTTATTATGAATATCAGATGAAAAAAAAAAAAAAATATAAGAAAATGTTTGTCTTCAAACCGGTAATCTCGGTCGCAAAACACTATCCCGACTCAATATTTTTTTCTTTTTTCAGAACAAACCAGGCAAGCGAGGGGTAGAAAGCCGCGCCTGTTCGCGGGCTGATGGACAAGAAAGTAATCTGAGGTAAGTGCAGTTTTTTTTTTTATTATGAATTTCATATGAAAAAAAAATATTTTTACTTAGAAAATGTTTGTCTTCAAACCGGTGATCTCGGTCGCGAAACACTATCCCGAACAATTTTTTTTTCTTTTTTCGGAACAAACTAGGCAAGCGAGGGGTAGAAAGCCGCGCCTGTTCGCGGGCTGATGGACAAGAAAGTAATCTGAGGTAAAAGCAGTTTTTTTTTTATTATGGATTTCAGATGAAAAAATTGATTTTTACTTAGAAAATGTTTGTCTTCAAACCGGTGATCTCGGTCGCGAAACACTATCCCGAACAATTTTTTTTTCTTTTTTCGGAACAAACCAGGCAAGCGAGGGGTAGAAAGCCGCGCCTGTTCGCGGGCTGATGGACAAGAAAGTAATCTGAGGTAAAAGCAGTTTTTTTATTATTATGGATTTCAGATGAAAAAATTGATTTTTACTAAGAAAATGTTTGTCTTCAAGCCGGTGATCTCGGTCGCGAAACACTATCAGGTCTATTTTTTTTTCTTTTTTCAGAGCAATCCAGGCAAGCGAGGGGTAGAAAGCCGCACCTGTTCGTGGTCTGATGGACAAGAAAGTAATCTGTGGTAAGTGCAGACCAAAATTATGAATTTCAGATGAAATAACGTGATTTTATACTAAGAAAATATTTGTCTTCAAACCGCTGATCTCGGTCGCCAAACACTATACCGACTTAATTTTTTTTTCTTTTTTCAGAGCAAGCCAGGCAAGCGAGGGGAAGAAAGCCGCGCCTGTTCGCGGGCTAATGGACAAGAAAGTAATCTGAGGTAAGTGCATTTTTTTTTATAATGAATTTCAGATGAAAAAAATTGATTTTTACCAAGAAAATGTTTGTCTTCAAACCGGTGATCTCGGTCGCGAAATACTATCCCGATCATTTTTTTTTTCTTTTTTCAGCACAAACCAGGCAAGCGAGGGGTAGAAAGCCGCGCCTGTTCGCGGGCTGATGGACAAGAAAGTAATCTGAGGTAAGTGCATTTTTTTTTATAATGAATTTCAGATGAAAAAAAAATATTTTTACCAAGAAAATGTTTGTCTTCAAACCGGTGATCTCGGTCGCAAAACACTATGCCGACTCAATATTTTTTTCTTTTTTCAGAGCAAGCCAGGCAAGCGAGGGGTAGAAAGCCGCGCCTGTTCGCGGGCTGATGGACAAGAAAGTAATCTCAGGTAAGTGCAGTTTTTTTTTTATTATGAATTTCAGATGAAAAAAATTGATTTTTACCAAGAAAATGTTTGTCTTCAAACCGGTGATCTCGGTCGCAAAACACTATGCCGACTCAATATTTTTTTCTTTTTTCAGAGCAAGCCAGGCAAGCGAGGGGTAGAAAGCCGCGCCTGTTCGCGGGCTGATGGACAAGAAAGTAATCTCAGGTAAGTGCAGTTTTTTTTTTATTATGAATTTCAGATCAAAAAAAAAAAAATATTATAAGAAAATGTTTGTCTTCAAACCGGTGATCTCGGTCGCAAAACACTATCCCGACTCAATATTTTTTTCTTTTTTCAGAACAAACCAGGCAAGCGAGGGGTAGAAAGCCGCGCCTGTTCGCGGGCTGATGGACAAGAAAGTAATCTCAGGTAAGTGCAGTTTTTTTTTTTATTATGAATTTCAGACGAAAAAAAAAAAAAATTATAAGAAAATGTTTGTCTTCAAACCGGTGATCTCGGTCGCGAAACACTATCCCGATCATTTTTTTTTTCTTTTTTCAGCACAAACCAGGCAAGCGAGGGATAGAAAGCCGCGCCTGTTCGCGGGCTGATGGACAAGAAAGTAATCTGAGGTAAGTGCAGTTTTTTTTTTTATTATGAATTTCATATGAAAAAAAATTATTTTTACTTAGAAAATGTTTGTCTTCAAACAAGTGATCTCGGTCGCGAAACACTATCCCGATCATTTTTTTTTTCTTTTTTCAGCACAAACCAGGCAAGCGAGGGGTAGAAAGCCGCGTCTGTTCGCGGGCTGATGAACAAGAAAGTAATCTGAGGTAAGTGCATTTTTTTTTATAATGAATTTCAGATGAAAAAAAAATATTTTTACCAAGAAAATGTTTATCTTCAAACCGGTGATCTCGGTCGCAAAACACTATGCCGACTCAATATTTTTTTCTTTTTTCAGAGCAAGCCAGGCAAGCGAGGGGTAGAAAGCCGCGTCTGTTCGCGGGCTGATGAACAAGAAAGTAATCTGAGGTAAGTGCATTTTTTTTTATAATGAATTTCAGATGAAAAAGATTGATTTTTACCAAGAAAATGTTTATCTTCAAACCGGTTATCTCGGTCGCAAAACACTATGCCGACTCAATATTTTTTTCTTTTTTCAGAGCAAGCCAGGCAAGCGAGGGGTAGAAAGCCGCGTCTGTTCGCGGGCTGATGAACAAGAAAGTAATCTCAGGTAAGTGCAGTTTTTTTTTTTTATTATGAATTTCAGATGAAAAAAAAAAATATATTATAAGAAAATGTTTGTCTTCAAACCGGTGATCTCGGTCGCAAAACACTATCCCGACTCAATATTTTTTTCTATTTTCAGAACAAAACAGGCAAGCGAGGGGTAGAAAGCCGCGCCTGTTCGCGGGCTGATGGACAAGAAAGTAATCTGAGGTAAGTGCATTTTTTTTTTATAATGAATTTAAGAGGAAAAAAATTGATTTTTACCAAGAAAATGTTTGTCTTCAAACCGGTGATCTCGGTCGCGAAATACTATCCCGATCATTTTTTTTTTCTTTTTTCAGCACAAACCAGGCAAGCGAGGGGTAGAAAGCCGCGCCTGTTCGCGGGCTGATGGACAAGAAAGTAATCTGAGGTAAGTGCAGTTTTTTTTTTATTATGAATTTCATATGAAAAAAAAAAATTTTTACTTAGAAAATGTTTGTCTTCAAACCGGTGATCTCGGTCCCGAAACACTATCCCGATCATTTTTTTTTTCTTTTTTCAGCACAAACCAGGCAAGCGAGGGGTAGAAAGCCGCGCCTGTTCGCGGGCTGATGGACAAGAAAGTAATCTGAGGTAAGTGCATTTTTTTTTATAATGACTTTCAGATGAAAAAAAAATATTTTTACCAAGAAAATGTTTGTCTTCAAACCGGTGATCTCGCTCGCAAAACACTATGCCGACTCAATATTTTTTTCTTTTTTCAGAGCAAGCCAGGCAAGCGAGGGGTAGAAAGCCGCGCCTGTTCGCGGGCTGATGGACAAGAAAGTAATCTCAGGTAAGTGCAGTTTTTTTATTTATTTTGAATTTCAGATGAAAAAAAAAAAAAATATAAGAAAATGTTTGTCTTCAAACCGGTGATCTCGGTCGCAAAACACTATCCCGACTCAATATTTTTTTCTTTTTTCAGAACAAACCAGGCAAGCGAGGGATAGAAAGCCGCGCCTGTTCGCGGGCTGATGGACAATAAAGTAATCTGAGGTAAGTGCATTTTTTTTTTATAATGAATTTAAGATGAAAAAAATTGATTTTTACCAAGAAAATGTTTGTCTTCAAACCGGTGATCTCGGTTGCGAAACACTATCCCGATCAATTTTTTTTTCTTTTTTCAGCACAAACCAGGCAAGCGAGGGGTAGAAAGCCGCGCCTGTTCGCGGGCTGATGGACAAGAAAGTAATCTGAGGTAAGTGCAGTTTTTTTTTTTATTATGAATTTCATATGAAAAAAAATTATTTTTACTTAGAAAATGTTTGTCTTCAAACCGGTGATCTCGGTCGCGAAACACTATCCCGATCATTTTTTTTTTCTTTTCTCGGCAGAAACCAGGCAAGCGAGGGGTAGAAAGCCGCGCCTGTTCGCGGGCTGATGGACAAGAAAGTAATCTGAGGTAAGTGCAGTTTTTTTTTTTATTATGAATTTCATATGAAAAAAAAATATTTTTACTTAGAAAATGTTTGTCTTCAAACCGGTGATCTCGGTCCCGAAACACTATCCCGATCATTTTTTTTTTCTTTTTTCAGCACAAACCAGGCAAGCGAGGGGTAGAAAGCCGCGCCTGTTCGCGGGCTGATGGACAAGAAAGTAATCTGAGGTAAGTGCATTTTTTTTTTTTATTATGAATTTCAGATGAAAAAAAAAAAAAATATAAGAAAATGTTTGTCTTCAAACCGGTGATCTCGGTCGCAAAACACTATCACGACTCAATATTTTTTTCTTTTTTCAGAACAAACCAGGCAAGCGAGGGGTAGAAAGCCGCGCCTGTTCGCGGGCTGATGGACAAGAAAGTTATCTGAGGTAAGTGCATTTTTTTTTTATAATGAATTTAAGATGAAAAAAAATGATTTTTCCCAAGAAAATGTTTGTCTTCAAACCGGTGATCTCGGTCGCGAAACACTATCCCGATCATTTTTTTTTTCTTTTTTCGGCACAAACCAGGCAAGCGAGGGGTAGAAAGCCGCGCCTGTTCGCGGGCTGATGGACAAGAAAGTAATCTGAGGTAAGTGCATTTTTTTTTATAATGAATTTCAGATGAAAAAAAAATATTTTTACCAAGAAAATGTTTGTCTTCAAACCGGTGATCTCGGTCGCAAAACACTATGCCGACTCAATATTTTTTTCTTTTTTCAGAGCAAGCCAGGCAAGCGAGGGGTAGAAAGCCGCGCCTGTTCGCGGGCCAATGGACAAGAAAGTAATCTCAGGTAAGTGCAGTTTTTTTTTTATTATGAATATCAGATGAAAAAAAAAAAAAAAATATAAGAAAATGTTTGTCTTCAAACCGGTGATCTCGGTCGCGAAACACTATCCCGATCATTTTTTTTTTCTTTTTTCGGCACAAACCAGGCAAGCGAGGGGTAGAAAGCCGCGCCTGTTCGCGGGCTGATGGACAAGAAAGTAATCTGAGGTAAGTGCATTTCTTTTTATAATGAATTTCAGATGAAAAAAAAATATTTTTACCAAGAAAATGTTTGTCTTCAAACCGGTGATCTCGCTCGCAAAACACTATGCCGACTCAATATTTTTTTCTTTTTTCAGAGCAAGCCAGGCAAGCGAGGGGTAGAAAGCCGCGCCTGTTCGCGGGCTGATGGACAAGAAAGTAATCTCAGGTAAGTGCAGTTTTTTTTTTTATTATGAATTTCAGATGAAAAAAAAAAAAAAATTAAGAAAATGTTTGTCTTCAAACCGGTAATCTCGGTCGCAAAACACTATCCCGACTCAATATTTTTTTCTTTTTTCAGAACAAACCAGGCAAGCGAGGGGTAGAAAGCCGCGCCTGTTCGCGGGCTGATGGACAAGAAAGTTATCTGAGGTAAGTGCATTTTTTTTTTATAATGAATTTAAGATGAAAAAAATTGATTTTTACCAAGAAAATGTTTGTCTTCAAACCGGTGATCTCGGTCGCGAAACACTATACCGATCAATTTTTTTTTCTTTTTTCAGCACAAACCAGGCCAGCGAGGGGTAGAAAGCCGCGCCTGTTCGCGGGCTGATGGACAAGAAAGGAATCTGAGGTAAGTGCAGTTTTTTTTTTTATTATGAATTTCATATGAAAAAAAAATATTTTTACTTAGAAAATGTTTGTCTTCAAACCGGTGATCTCGGTCGCAAAACACTATCCCGATCAATTTTTTTTTCTTTTTTCAGAACAATCCAGGCAAGCGAGGGGTAGAAAGCCGCGCCTGTTCGCGGGCTGATGGACAAGAAAGTAATCTGAGGTAAGTGCAGTTTTTTTTTTTATTATGAATTTCATATGAAAAAAATTGATTTTTACCAAGAAAATGTTTGTCTTCAAACCGGTGATCTCGGTCGCAAAACACTATCCCGATCAATTTTTTTTTCTTTTTTCAGATTAATCCAGGCAAGCGAGGGGTAGAAAGCCGCGCCTGTTCGCGGGCTGATGGACAAGAAAGTAATCTGAGGTAAGTGCAGTTTTTTTTTTTATTATGAATTTCATATGAAAAAAATATATTTTTACTTAGAAAATGTTTGTCTTCAAACCGGTGATCTCGGTCGCGAAACACTATCCCGAACATTTTTTTTTTCTTTTTTCAGAACAAACCAGGCAAGCGAGGGGTAGAAAGCCGCGCCTGTTCGCGGGCTGATGGACAAGAAAGTAATCTGAGGTAAAAGCAGTTTTTTTTTTATTATGGATTTCAGATGAAAAAATTGATTTTTACTAAGAAAAAGTTTGTCTTCAAGCCGGTGATCTCGGTCGCGAAACACTATCAGGTCTATTTTTTTTTCTTTTTTCAGAGCAATCCAGGCAAGCGAGGGGTAAAAAGCCGCACCTGTTCGTGGTCTGATGGACAAGAAAGTAATCTGTGGTAAGTGCAGACCAAAATTATGAATTTCAGATGAAATAACGTGATTTTATACTAAGAAAATATTTGTCTTCAAACCGCTGATCTCGGTCGCCAAACACTATACCGACTTAATTTTTTTTTCTTTTTTCAGAGCATGCCAGGCAAGCGAGGGGAAGAAAGCCGCGCCTGTTCGCGGGCTAATGGACAAGAAAGTAATCTGAGGTAAGTGCATTTTTTTTTATAATGAATTTCAGATGAAAAAAATTGATTTTTACCAAGAAAATGTTTGTCTTCAAACCGGTGATCTCGGTCGCGAAATACTATCCCGATCATTTTTTTTTCTTTTTTCAGCACAAACCAGGCAAGCGAGGGGTAGAAAGCCGCGCCTGTTCGCGGGCTGATGGACAAGAAAGTAATCTGAGGTAAGTGCATTTTTTTTTTAATGAATTTCAGATGAAAAAAAAATATTTTTACCAAGAAAATGTTTGTCTTCACACCGGTGATCTCGGTCGCAAAACACTATGCCGATCATTTTTTTTTTCTTTTTTCAGCACAAACCAGGCAAGCGAGGGGTAGAAAGCCGCGCCTGTTCGCGGGCTGATGGACAAGAAAGTAATCTGAGGTAAGTGCATTTTTTTTTATAATGAATTTCAGATGAAAAAAAAATATTTTTACCAAGAAAATGTTTGTCTTCAAATCGGTGATCTCGCTCGCAAAACACTATGCCGACTCAATATTTTTTTCTTTTTTCAGAGCAAGCCAGGCAAGCGAGGGGTAGAAAGCCGCGCCTGTTCGCGGGCTGATGGACAAGAAAGTAATCTCAGGTAAGTGCAGTTTTCTTTTTTATTATAAATTTCAGATGAAAAAAAAAAAAAAATATAAGAAAATGTTTGTCTTCAAACCGGTGATCTCGGTCGCAAAACACTATCCTGACTCAATATTTTTTTCTTTTTTCAGAACAAACCAGGCAAGCGAGGGGTAGAAAGCCGCGCCTGTTCGCGGGCTGATGGACAAGAAAGTAATCTGAGGTAAGTGCATATTTTTTTTATAATGAATTTAAGATGAAAAAAAATGATTTTTACCAAGAAAATGTTTGTCTTCAAACCGGTGATCTCGGTCGCGAAACACTATCAGGACTATTTTTTTTTCCTTTTTTCAGAGCAATCCAGGCAAGCGAGGGGTAGAAAGCCGCGCCTGTTCGCGGGCTGATGGACAAGAAAGTAATCTGAGGTAAGTGCATTTTTTTTTATAATGAATTTCAGATGAAAAAAAAATATTTTTACCAAGAAAATGTTTGTCTTCAAATCGGTGATCTCGCTCGCAAAACACTATGCCGACTCAATATTTTTTTCTTTTTTCAGAGCAAGCCAGGCAAGCGAGGGGTAGAAAGCCGCGCCTGTTCGCGGGCTGATGGACAAGAAAGTAATCTCAGGTAAGTGCAGTTTTCTTTTTTATTATAAATTTCAGATGAAAAAAAAAAAAAAATATAAGAAAATGTTTGTCTTCAAACCGGTGATCTCGGTCGCAAAACACTATCCTGACTCAATATTTTTTTCTTTTTTCAGAACAAACCAGGCAAGCGAGGGGTAGAAAGCCGCGCCTGTTCGCGGGCTGATGGACAAGAAAGTAATCTGAGGTAAGTGCATTTTTTTTTATAATGAATTTCAGATGAAAAAAAAATATTTTTACCAAGAAAATGTTTGTCTTCAAACCGGTGATCTCGGTCGCAAAACACTATGCCGACTCAATATTTTTTTCTTTTTTCAGAGCAAGCCAGGCAAGCGAGGGGTAGAAAGCCGCGCCTGTTCGCGGGCTGATGGACAAGAAAGTAATCTCAGGTAAGTGCAGTTTTTTTTTTATTATGAATTTCAGATGAAAAAAATTGATTTTTACCAAGAAAATGTTTGTCTTCAAACCGGTGATCTCGGTCGCAAAACACTATGCCGACTCAATATTTTTTTCTTTTTTCAGAGCAAGCCAGGCAAGCGAGGGGTAGAAAGCCGCGCCTGTTCGCGGGCTGATGGACAAGAAAGTAATCTCAGGTAAGTGCAGTTTTTTTTTTATTATGAATTTCAGATCAAAAAAAAAAAAATATTATAAGAAAATGTTTGTCTTCAAACCGGTGATCTCGGTCGCAAAACACTATCCCGACTCAATATTTTTTTCTTTTTTCAGAACAAACCAGGCAAGCGAGGGGTAGAAAGCCGCGCCTGTTCGCGGGCTGATGGACAAGAAAGTAATCTCAGGTAAGTGCAGTTTTTTTTTTTATTATGAATTTCAGACGAAAAAAAAAAAAAATTATAAGAAAATGTTTGTCTTCAAACCGGTGATCTCGGTCGCGAAACACTATCCCGATCATATTTTTTTTCTTTTTTCAGCACAAACCAGGCAAGCGAGGGATAGAAAGCCGCGCCTGTTCGCGGGCTGATGGACAAGAAAGTAATCTGAGGTAAGTGCAGTTTTTTTTTTTATTATGAATTTCATATGAAAAAAAAATATTTTTACTTAGAAAATGTTTGTCTTCAAACAAGTGATCTCGGTCGCGAAACACTATCCCGATCATTTTTTTTTTCTTTTTTCAGCACAAACCAGGCAAGCGAGGGGTAGAAAGCCGCGCCTGTTCGCGGGCTGATGGACAAGAAAGTAATCTGAGGTAAGTGCATTTTTTTTTATAATGAATTTCAGATGAAAAAAAAATATTTTTACCAAGAAAATGTTTATCTTCAAACCGGTGATCTCGGTCGCAAAACACTATGCCGACTCAATATTTTTTTCTTTTTTCAGAGCAAGCCAGGCAAGCGAGGGGTAGAAAGCCGCGTCTGTTCGCGGGCTGATGAACAAGAAAGTAATCTGAGGTAAGTGCATTTTTTTTTATAATGAATTTCAGATGAAAAAGATTGATTTTTACCAAGAAAATGTTTATCTTCAAACCGGTTATCTCGGTCGCAAAACACTATGCCGACTCAATATTTTTTTCTTTTTTCAGAGCAAGCCAGGCAAGCGAGGGGTAGAAAGCCGCGTCTGTTCGCGGGCTGATGAACAAGAAAGTAATCTCAGGTAAGTGCAGTTTTTTTTTTTTATTATGAATTTAAGATGAAAAAAAAAAATATATTATAAGAAAATGTTTGTCTTCAAACCGGTGATCTCGGTCGCAAAACACTATCCCGACTCAATATTTTTTTCTATTTTCAGAACAAAACAGGCAAGCGAGGGGTAGAAAGCCGCGCCTGTTCGCGGGCTGATGGACAAGAAAGTAATCTGAGGTAAGTGCATTTTTTTTTTATAATGAATTTAAGAGGAAAAAAAATTGATTTTTACCAAGAAAATGTTTGTCTTCAAACCGGTGATCTCGGTCGCGAAATACTATCCCGATCATTTTTTTTTTCTTTTTTCAGCACAAACCAGGCAAGCGAGGGGTAGAAAGCCGCGCCTGTTCGCGGGCTGATGGACAAGAAAGTAATCTGAGGTAAGTGCAGTTTTTTTTTTATTATGAATTTCATATGAAAAAAAAATATTTTTACTTAGAAAATGTTTGTCTTCAAACCGGTGATCTCGGTCCCGAAACACTATCCCGATCATTTTTTTTTTCTTTTTTCAGCACAAACCAGGCAAGCGAGGGGTAGAAAGCCGCGCCTGTTCGCGGGCTGATGGACAAGAAAGTAATCTGAGGTAAGTGCATTTTTTTTTATAATGACTTTCAGATGAAAAAAAAATATTTTTACCAAGAAAATGTTTGTCTTCAAACCGGTGATCTCGCTCGCAAAACACTATGCCGACTCAATATTTTTTTCTTTTTTCAGAGCAAGCCAGGCAAGCGAGGGGTAGAAAGCCGCGCCTGTTCGCGGGCTGATGGACAAGAAAGTAATCTCAGGTAAGTGCAGTTTTTTTATTTATTTTGAATTTCAGATGAAAAAAAAAAAAAATATAAGAAAATGTTTGTCTTCAAACCGGTGATCTCGGTCGCGAAACACTATCCCGACTCAATATTTTTTTCTTTTTTCAGAACAAACCAGGCAAGCGAGGGATAGAAAGCCGCGCCTGTTCGCGGGCTGATGGACAAGAAAGTAATCTGAGGTAAGTGCATTTTTTTTTTATAATGAATTTAAGATGAAAAAAATTGATTTTTACCAAGAAAATGTTTGTCTTCAAACCGGTGATCTCGGTTGCGAAACACTATCCCGATCAATTTTTTTTTCTTTTTTCAGCACAAACCAGGCAAGCGAGGGGTAGAAAGCCGCGCCTGTTCGCGGGCTGATGGACAAGAAAGTAATCTGAGGTAAGTGCAGTTTTTTTTTTTATTATGAATTTCATATGAAAAAAAATTATTTTTACTTAGAAAATGTTTGTCTTCAAACCGGTGATCTCGGTCGCGAAACACTATCCCGATCATTTTTTTTTTCTTTTCTCGGCAGAAACCAGGCAAGCGAGGGGTAGAAAGCCGCGCCTGTTCGCGGGCTGATGGACAAGAAAGTAATCTGAGGTAAGTGCAGTTTTTTTTTTTATTATGAATTTCATATGAAAAAAAAATATTTTTACTTAGAAAATGTTTGTCTTCAAACCGGTGATCTCGGTCCCGAAACACTATCCCGATCATTTTTTTTTTCTTTTTTCAGCACAAACCAGGCAAGCGAGGGGTAGAAAGCCGCGCCTGTTCGCGGGCTGATGGACAAGAAAGTAATCTGAGGTAAGTGCAGTTTTTTTTTTTATTATGAATTTCAGATGAAAAAAAAAAAAAATATAAGAAAATGTTTGTCTTCAAACCGGTGATCTCGGTCGCAAAACACTATCACGACTCAATATTTTTTTCTTTTTTCAGAACAAACCAGGCAAGCGAGGGGTAGAAAGCCGCGCCTGTTCGCGGGCTGATGGACAAGAAAGTTATCTGAGGTAAGTGCATTTTTTTTTTATAATGAATTTAAGATGAAAAAAAATGATTTTTCCCAAGAAAATGTTTGTCTTCAAACCGGTGATCTCGGTCGCGAAACACTATCCCGATCATTTTTTTTTTCTTTTTTCGGCACAAACCAGGCAAGCGAGGGGTAGAAAGCCGCGCCTGTTCGCGGGCTGATGGACAAGAAAGTAATCTGAGGTAAGTGCATTTTTTTTTATAATGAATTTCAGATGAAAAAAAAATATTTTTACCAAGAAAATGTTTGTCTTCAAACCGGTGATCTCGGTCGCAAAACACTATGCCGACTCAATATTTTTTTCTTTTTTCAGAGCAAGCCAGGCAAGCGAGGGGTAGAAAGCCGCGCCTGTTCGCGGGCCAATGGACAAGAAAGTAATCTCAGGTAAGTGCAGTTTTTTTTTTATTATGAATATCAGATGAAAAAAAAAAAAAAAATATAAGAAAATGTTTGTCTTCAAACCGGTGATCTCGGTCGCGAAACACTATCCCGATCATTTTTTTTTTCTTTTTTCGGCACAAACCAGGCAAGCGAGGGGTAGAAAGCCGCGCCTGTTCGCGGGCTGATGGACAAGAAAGTAATCTGAGGTAAGTGCATTTCTTTTTATAATGAATTTCAGATGAAAAAAAAATATTTTTACCAAGAAAATGTTTGTCTTCAAACCGGTGATCTCGCTCGCAAAACACTATGCCGACTCAATATTTTTTTCTTTTTTCAGAGCAAGCCAGGCAAGCGAGGGGTAGAAAGCCGCGCCTGTTCGCGGGCTGATGGACAAGAAAGTAATCTCAGGTAAGTGCAGTTTTTTTTTTTATTATTAATTTCAGATGAAAAAAAAAAAAAAATTAAGAAAATGTTTGTCTTCAAACCGGTAATCTCGGTCGCAAAACACTATCCCGACTCAATATTTTTTTCTTTTTTCAGAACAAACCAGGCAAGCGAGGGGTAGAAAGCCGCGCCTGTTCGCGGGCTGATGGACAAGAAAGTTATCTGAGGTAAGTGCATTTTTTTTTTATAATGAATTTAAGATGAAAAAAATTGATTTTTACCAAGAAAATGTTTGTCTTCAAACCGGTGATCTCGGTCGCGAAACACTATACCGATCAATTTTTTTTTATTTTTTAAGCACAAACCAGGCCAGCGAGGGGTAGAAAGCCGCGCCTGTTCGCGGGCTGTTGGACAAGAAAGGAATCTGAGGTAAGTGCAGTTTTTTTTTTTATTATGAATTTCATATGAAAAAAAAATATTTTTACTTAGAAAATGTTTGTCTTCAAACCGGTGATCTCGGTCGCAAAACACTATCCCGATCAATTTTTTTTTCTTTTTTCAGAACAATCCAGGCAAGCGAGGGGTAGAAAGCCGCGCCTGTTCGCGGGCTGATGGACAAGAAAGTAATCTGAGGTAAGTGCAGTTTTTTTTTTTATTTTGAATTTCATATGAAAAAAATTGATTTTTACCAAGAAAATGTTTGTCTTCAAACCGGTGATCTCGGTCGCAAAACACTATCCCGATCAATTTTTTTTTCTTTTTTCAGAATAATCCAGGCAAGCGAGGGGTAGAAAGCCGCGCCTGTTCGCGGGCTGATGGACAAGAAAGTAATCTGAGGTAAGTGCAGTTTTTTTTTTTATTATGAATTTCATATGAAAAAAATATATTTTTACTTAGAAAATGTTTGTCTTCAAACCGGTGATCTCGGTCGCGAAACACTATCCCGAACATTTTTTTTTTCTTTTTTCAGAACAAACCAGGCAAGCGAGGGGTAGAAAGCCGCGCCTGTTCGCGGGCTGATGGACAAGAAAGTAATCTGAGGTAAAAGCAGTTTTTTTTTTATTATGGATTTCAGATGAAAAAATTGATTTTTACTAAGAAAAAGTTTGTCTTCAAGCCGGTGATCTCGGTCGCGAAACACTATCAGGTCTATTTTTTTTTCTTTTTTCAGAGCAATCCAGGCAAGCGAGGGGTAAAAAGCCGCACCTGTTCGTGGTCTGATGGACAAGAAAGTAATCTGTGGTAAGTGCAGACCAAAATTATGAATTTCAGATGAAATAACGTGATTTTATACTAAGAAAATATTTGTCTTCAAACCGCTGATCTCGGTCGCCAAACAATATACCGACTTAATTTTTTTTTCTTTTTTCAGAGCATGCCAGGCAAGCGAGGGGAAGAAAGCCGCGCCTGTTCGCGGGCTAATGGACAAGAAAGTAATCTGAGGTAAGTGCATTTTTTTTTATAATGAATTGCAGATGAAAAAAATTGATTTTTACCAAGAAAATGTTTGTCTTCAAACCGGTGATCTCGGTCGCGAAACACTATCAGGACTATTTTTTTTTCCTTTTTTCAGAGCAATCCAGGCAAGCGAGGGGTAGAAAGCCGCGTCTGTTTGCGGGCTGATGAACAAGAAAGTAATCTGAGGTAAGTGCAGTTTTTTTTTATAATGAATTTAAGATGAAAAAAATTGATTTTAACCAAGAAAATGTTTGTCTTCAAACCGGTGATCTCGGTCGCGAAACACTATCCCGATAATTTTTTTTTTCTTTTTTCAGAACAATCCAGGCAAGCGAGGGGTAGAAAGCCGCGCCTGTTCGCGGGCTGATGGACAAGAAAGTAATCTGAGGTAAGTGCAGTTTTTTTTTTATTATGAATTTCATATGAAAAAAAAATATTTTTACTTAGAAAATGTTTGTCTTCAAACCGGTGATCTCGGTCGCGAAACACTATCCCGATCAATTTTTTTTTCTTTTTTCAGAACAATCCAGGCAAGCGAGGGGTAGAAAGCCGCGCCTGTTCGCGGGCTGATGGACAAGAAAGTAATCTGAGGTAAGTGCAGTTTTTTTTTATAATGAATTTAAGATGAAAAAAATTGATTTTAACCAAGAAAATGTTTGTCTTCAAACCGGTGATCTCGGTCGCGAAACACTATCCCGATCATTTTTTTTTTCTTTTTTCAGAACAATCCAGGCAAGCGAGGGGTAGAAAGCCGCGCCTGTTTGCGGGCTGATGGACAAGAAAGTAATCTGAGGTAAGTGCAGTTTTTTTTTTTTAATTATGAATTTCATATGAAAAAAAAATATTTTTACTTAGAAAATGTTTGTCTTCAAACCGGTGATCTCGGTCGCGAAACACTATCCCGAACAATTTTTTTTTCTTTTTTCAGAACAAACCAGGCAAGCGAGGGGTAGAAAGCCGCGCCTGTTCGCGGGCTGATGGACAAGAAAGTAATCTGAGGTAAAAGCAATTTTTTTTTTTATTATGGATTTCAGATGAAAAAATTGATTTTTACTAAGAAAATGTTTGTCTTCAAGCCGGTGATCTCGGTCGCGAAACACTATCAGGTCTATTTTTTTTTCTTTTTTCAGAGCAATCCAGGCAAGCGAGGGGTAGAAAGCCGCACCTGTTCGTGGTCTGATGGACAATAAAGTTATCTGTGGTAAGTGCAGTTTTTTTTTTTATTATGAATTTCAGATGAAAAAAAAAAAAAATATAAGAAAATGTTTGTCTTCAAACCGGTGATCTCGGTCGCAAAACACTATCCCGATTAATTTTTTTTTCTTTTTTCAGAACAATCCAGGCAAGCGAGGGGTAGAAAGCCGCGCCTGTTCGCGGGCTGATGGACAAGAAAGTAATCTGAGGTAAGTGCAGTTTTTTTTTTATTATGAATTTCAGATGAAAAAAAAATATTTTTACTTAGAAAATGTTTGTCTTCAAACCGGTGATCTCGGTCGCGAAACACTATCCCGAACAATTTTTTTTTCTTTTTTCAGAACAAACCGGGCAAGCGAGGGGTAGAAAGCCGCGCCTGTTCGCGGGCTGATGGACAAGAAAGTAATCTGAGGTAAAAGCAGTTTTTTATTTATTATGGATTTCAGATGAAAAAATTGATTTTTACTAAGAAAATGTTTGTCTTCAAGCCGGTGATCTCGGTCGCGAAACACTATCAGGTCTATTTTTTTTTCTTTTTTCAGAGCAATCCAGGCAAGCGAGGGGTAGAAAGCCGCACCTGTTCGTGGTCTGATGGACAAGAAAGTAATCTGTGGTAAGTGCAGACCAAAATTATGAATTTCATATGAAATAACGTGATTTTATACTAAGAAAATATTTGTCTTCAAACCGCTGATCTCGGTCGCCAAACACTATACCGACTTAATTTTTTTTTCTTTTTTCAGAGCAAGCCAGGCAAGCGAGGGGAAGAAAGCCGCGCCTGTTCGCGGGCTAATGGCCAAGAAAGTAATCTGAGGTAAGTGCATTTTTTTTTATAATGAATTTCATATGAAAAAAATTGATTTTTACTAAGAAAATGTTTGTCTTCAAACCGGTGATCTCGGTCGCGAAATACTATCCCGATCATTTTTTTTTTTCTTTTTTCAGCACAAACCAGGCAAGCGAGGGGTAGAAAGCCGCGCCTGTTCGCGGGCTGATGGACAAGAAAGTAATCTGAGGTAAGTGCAGTTTTTTTTTTTATTATGAATTTCATATGAAAAGAAAATATTTTTACTTAGAAAATGTTTGTCTTCAAACCGGTGATCTCGGTCCCGAAACACTATCCCGATCATTTTTTTTTTCTTTTTTCAGCACAAACCAGGCAAGCGAGGGGTAGAAAGCCGCGCCTGTTCGCGGGCTGATGGACAAGAAAGTAATCTGAGGTAAGTGCATTTTTTTTATAATGAATTTCAGATGAAAAAAAAATATTTTTACCAAGAAAATGTTTGTCTTCAAACCGGTGATCTCGCTCGCAAAACACTATGCCGACTCAATATTTTTTTCTTTTTTCAGAGCAAGCCAGGCAAGCGAGGGGTAGAAAGCCGCGCCTGTTCGCGGGCTAATGGACAAGAAAGTAATCTGAGGTAAGTGCATTTTTTTTTAATAATGAATTTAAGATGAAAAAAATTGATTTTTACCAAGAAAATGTTTGTCTTCAAACCGGTGATCTCGGTCGCGAAACACTATCCCGATCAATTTTTTTTTCTTTTTTCAGCACAAACCAGGCAAGCGAGGGGTAGAAAGCCGCGCCTGTTCGCGGGCTGATGGACAAGAAAGTAATCTGAGAAAAGTGCAGTTTTTTTTTTTATTATGAATTTCATATGAAAAAAAAATATTTTTACTTAGAAAATGTTTGTCTTCAAACCGGTGATCTCGGTCGCGAAACACTATCCCGATCATTTTTTTTTTCTTTTTTCAGCACAAACCAGGCAAGCGAGGGGTAGAAAGCCGCGCCTGTTCGCGGGCTGATGGACAAGAAAGTAATCTGAGGTAAGTGCATTTTTTTTTATAATGAATTTCAGATGAAAAAAAATATTTTTACCAAGAAAATGTTTGTCTTCAAACCGGTGATCTCGGTCGCAAAACACTATGCCGACTCAATATTTTTTTCTTTTTTCAGAACAAGCCAGGCAAGCGAGGGGTAGAAAGCCGCGCCTGTTTGCGGGCTGATGGACAAGAAAGTAATCTCAGGTAAGTGCAGTTTTTTTTTTTATTATGAATATCAGATGAAAAAAAAAAAAAAATTATAAGAAAATGTTTGTCTTCAAACCGGTGATCTCGGTCGCGAAACACTATCAGGACTATTTTTTTTCCTTTTTTCAGAGCAATCCAGGCAAGCGAGGGGTAGAAAGCCGCGTCTGTTCGCGGGCTGATGAACAAGAAAGTAATCTGAGGTAAGTGCAGTTTTTTTTTATAATGAATTTAAGATGAAAAAAATTGATTTTAACCAAGAAAATGTTTGTCTTCAAACCGGTGATCTCGGTCGCGAAACACTATCCCGATCAATTTTTTTTTCTTTTTTCAGAACAATCCAGGCAAGCGAGGGGTAGAAAGCCGCGCCTGTTCGCGGGCTGATGGACAAGAAAGTAATCTGAGGTAAGTGCAGTTTTTTTTTTTATTATGAATTTCATATGAAAAAAAAATATTTTCACTTAGAAAATGTTTGTCTTCAAACCGGTGATCTCGGTCGCGAAACACTATCCCGAACAATTTTTTTTTCTTTTTTCAGAACAAACCAGGCAAGCGAGGGGTAGAAAGCCGCGCCTGTTCGCGGGCTGATGGACAAGAAAGTAATCTGAGGTAAAAGCAGTTTTTTATTTATTATGGATTTCAGATGAAAAAATTGATTTTTACTAAGAAAATGTTTGTCTTCAAGCCGGTGATCTCGGTCGCGAAACACTATCAGGTCTATTTTTTTTTCTTTTTTCAGAGCAATTCAGGCAAGCGAGGGGTAGAAAGCCGCACCTGTTCGCGGGCTGATGGACAAGAAAGTAATCTCAGGTAAAAGCAGTTTTTTATTTATTATGGATTTCAGATGAAAAAATTGATTTTTACTAAGAAAATGTTTGTCTTCAAGCCGGTGATCTCGGTCGCGAAACACTATCAGGTCTATTTTTTTTTCTTTTTTCAGAGCAATCCAGGCAAGCGAGGGGTAGAAAGCCGCACCTGTTCGTGGTCTGATGGACAATAAAGTAATCTGTGGTAAGTGCAGACCAAAATTATGAATTTCAGATGAAAAAACGTGATTTTATACTAAGAAAATATTTGTCTTCAAACCGCTGATCTCGGTCGCCAAACACTATACCGACTTAATTTTTTTTTTCTTTTTTCAGAGCAAGCCAGGCAAGCGAGGGGAAGAAAGCCGCGCCTGTTCGCGGGCTAATGGCCAAGAAAGTAATCTGAGGTAAGTGCATTTTTTTTTATAATGAATTTCAGATGAAAAAAATTGATTTTTACCAAGAAAATGTTTGTCTTCAAACCGGTGATCTCGGTCGCGAAATACTATCCCGATCATTTTTATTTTCTTTTTTCAGCACAAACCAGGCAAGCGAGGGGTAGAAAGCCGCGCCTGTTCGCGGGCTGATGGACAAGAAAGTAATCTGAGGTAAAAGCAGTTTTTTATTTATTATGGATTTCAGATGAAAAAATTGATTTTTACTAAGAAAATGTTTGTCTTCAAGCCGGTGATCTCGGTCGCGAAACACTATCAGGTCTATTTTTTTTTCTTTTTTCAGAGCAATCCAGGCAAGCGAGGGGTAGAAAGCCGCACCTGTTCGTGGTCTGATGGACAAGAAAGTAATCTGTGGTAAGTGCAGACCAAAATTATGAATTTCAGATGAAATAACGTGATTTTATACTAAGAAAATATTTGTCTTCAAACCGCTGATCTCGGTCGCCAAACACTATACCGACTTAATTTTTTTTTTCTTTTTTCAGAGCAAGCCAGGCAAGCGAGGGGAAGAAAGCCGCGCCTGTTCGCGGGCTAATGGCCAAGAAAGTAATCTGAGGTAAGTGCATTTTTTTTTATAATGAATTTCAGATGAAAAAAATTGATTTTTACCAAGAAAATGTTTGTCTTCAAACCGGTGATCTCGGTCGCGAAATACTATCCCGATCATTTTTTTTTTCTTTTTTCAGCACAAACCAGGCAAGCGAGGGGTAGAAAGCCGCGCCTGTTCGCGGGCTGATGGACAAGAAAGTAATCTGAGGTAAAAGCAGTTTTTTATTTATTATGGATTTCAGATGAAAAAATTGATTTTTACTAAGAAAATGTTTGTCTTCAAGCCGGTGATCTCGGTCGCGAAACACTATCAGGTCTATTTTTTTTTCTTTTTTCAGAGCAATTCAGGCAAGCGAGGGGTAGAAAGCCGCGCCTGTTCGCGGGCTGATGGACAAGAAAGTAATCTGAGGTAAAAGCAGTTTTTTATTTATTATGGATTTCAGATGAAAAAATTGATTTTTACTAAGAAAATGTTTGTCTTCAAGCCGGTGATCTCGGTCGCGAAACACTATCAGGTCTATTTTTTTTTCTTTTTTCAGAGCAATCCAGGCAAGCGAGGGGTAGAAAGCCGCACCTGTTCGTGGTCTGATGGACAATAAAGTAATCTGTGGTAAGTGCAGACCAAAATTATGAATTTCAGATGAAATAACGTGATTTTATACTAAGAAAATATTTGTCTTCAAACCGCTGATCTCGGTCGCCAAACACTATACCGACTTAATTTTTTTTTTCTTTTTTCAGAGCAAGCCAGGCAAGCGAGGGGAAGAAAGCCGCGCCTGTTCGCGGGCTAATGGCCAAGAAAGTAATCTGAGGTAAGTGCATTTTTTTTTATAATGAATTTCAGATGAAAAAAATTGATTTTTACCAAGAAAATGTTTGTCTTCAAACCGGTGATCTCGGTCGCGAAATACTATCCCGATCATTTTTATTTTCTTTTTTCAGCACAAACCAGGCAAGCGAGGGGTAGAAAGCCGCGCCTGTTCGCGGGCTGATGGACAAGAAAGTAATCTGAGGTAAAAGCAGTTTTTTATTTATTATGGATTTCAGATGAAAAAATTGATTTTTACTAAGAAAATGTTTGTCTTCAAGCCGGTGATCTCGGTCGCGAAACACTATCAGGTCTATTTTTTTTTCTTTTTTCAGAGCAATCCAGGCAAGCGAGGGGTAGAAAGCCGCACCTGTTCGTGGTCTGATGGACAAGAAAGTAATCTGTGGTAAGTGCAGACCAAAATTATGAATTTCAGATGAAATAACGTGATTTTATACTAAGAAAATATTTGTCTTCAAACCGCTGATCTCGGTCGCCAAACACTATACCGACTTAATTTTTTTTTTCTTTTTTCAGAGCAAGCCAGGCAAGCGAGGGGAAGAAAGCCGCGCCTGTTCGCGGGCTAATGGCCAAGAAAGTAATCTGAGGTAAGTGCATTTTTTTTTATAATGAATTTCAGATGAAAAAAATTGATTTTTACCAAGAAAATGTTTGTCTTCAAACCGGTGATCTCGGTCGCGAAATACTATCCCGATCATTTTTTTTTTCTTTTTTCAGCACAAACCAGGCAAGCGAGGGGTAGAAAGCCGCGCCTGTTCGCGGGCTGATGGACAAGAAAGTAATCTGAGGTAAAAGCAGTTTTTTATTTATTATGGATTTCAGATGAAAAAATTGATTTTTACTAAGAAAATGTTTGTCTTCAAGCCGGTGATCTCGGTCGCGAAACACTATCAGGTCTATTTTTTTTTCTTTTTTCAGAGCAATCCAGGCAAGCGAGGGGTAGAAAGCCGCGCCTGTTCGCGGGCTAATGGCCAAGAAAGTAATCTGAGGTAAGTGCATTTTTTTTTATAATGAATTTCAGATGAAAAAAATTGATTTTTACCAAGAAAATGTTTGTCTTCAAACCGGTGATCTCGGTCGCGAAATACTATCCCGATCATTTTTTTTTTCTTTTTTCAGCACAAACCAGGCAAGCGAGGGGTAGAAAGCCGCGCCTGTTCGCGGGCTGATGGACAAGAAAGTAATCTGAGGTAAAAGCAGTTTTTTATTTATTATGGATTTCAGATGAAAAAATTGATTTTTACTAAGAAAATGTTTGTCTTCAAGCCGGTGATCTCGGTCGCGAAACACTATCAGGTCTATTTTTTTTCTTTTTTCAGAGCAATCCAGGCAAGCGAGGGGTAGAAAGCCGCACCTGTTCGTGGTCTGATGGACAAGAAAGTAATCTGTGGTAAGTGCAGACCAAAATTATGAATTTCGGATGAAATAACGTGATTTTATACTAAGAAAATATTTGTCTTCAAACCGCTGATCTCGGTCGCCAAACACTATAGGTACCGACTTAATTTTTTTTTCTTTTTTCAGAGCAAGCCAGGCAAGCGAGGGGAAGAAAGCCGCGCCTGTTCGCGGGCTAATGGCCAAGAAAGTAATCTGAGGTAAGTGCATTTTTTTTTATAATGAATTTCAGATGAAAAAAATTGATTTTTACCAAGAAAATGTTTGTCTTCAAACCGGTGATCTCGGTCGCGAAATACTATCACGATCATTTTTTTTTTCTTTTTTCAGCACAAACCAGGCAAGCGAGGGGTAGAAAGCCGCGCCTGTTCGCGGGCTGATGGACAAGAAAGTAATCTGAGGTAAGTGCATTTTTTTTATAATGAATTTCAGATGAAAAAAAAATATTTTTACCAAGAAAATGTTTGTCTTCAAACCGGTGATCTCGCTCGCAAAACACTATGCCGACTCAATATTTTTTTCTTTTTTCAGAGCAAGCCAGGCAAGCGAGGGGTAGAAAGCCGCGCCTGTTCGCGGGCTGATGGACAAGAAAGTAATCTGAGGTAAGTGCAGACCAAAATTATGAATTTCAGATGAAATAACGTGATTTTATACTAAGAAAATATTTGTCTTCAAACCGTTGATCTCGGTCGCCAAACACTATACCGACTTAATTTTTTTTTCTTTTTTCAGAGCAAGCCAGGCAAGCGAGGGGAAGAAAGCCGCGCCTGTTCGCGGGCTAATGGCCAAGAAAGTAATCTGAGGTAAGTGCATTTTTTTTTATAATGAATTTCAGATGAAAAAAATTTATTTTTACCAAGAAAATATTTGTCTTCAAACCGGTGATCTCGGTCGCGAAATACTATCCCGATCATTTTTTTTTTCTTTTTTCAGCACAAACCAGGCAAGCGAGGGGTAGAAAGCCGCGCCTGTTCGCGGGCTGATGGACAAGAAAGTAATCTGAGGTAAGTGCATTTTTTTTTATAATGAATTTCAGATGAAAAAAAAATATTTTTACCAAGAAAATGTTTGTCTTCAAACCGGTGATCTCGCTCGCAAAACACTATGCCGACTCAATATTTTTTTCTTTTTTCAGAGCAAGCCAGGCAAGCGAGGGGTAGAAAGCCGCGCCTGTTCGCGGGCTGATGGACAAGAAAGTAATCTCAGGTAAGTGCAGTTTTTTTTTTATTATGTATTTCAGATGAAAAAAAAAAAAAATTATAAGAAAATGTTTGTCTTCAAACCGGTGATCTCGGTCGCAAAACACTATCCCGATTCAATATTTTTTTCTTTTTTCAGAACAAACCAGGCAAGCGAGGGGTAGAAAGCCGCGCCTGTTCGCGGGCTGATGGACAAGAAAGTAATCTGAGGTAAGTGCATTTTTTTTTTATTATGAATTTCATATGAAAAAAAAATATTTTTACTAAGAAAATGTTTGTCTTCAAACCGGTGATCTCGGTCGCGAAACACTATCCCTATCATTTTTTTTTTCTTTTTTCAGCACAAACCAGGCAAGCGAGGGGTAGAAAGCCGCGCCTGTTCGCGGGCTGATGGACAAGAAAGTAATCTGAGGTAAGTGCATTTTTTTTTATAATGAATTTCAGATGAAAAAAAAATATTTTTACCAAGAAAATGTTTGTCTTCAAACCGGTGATCTCGGTCGCAAAACACTATGCCGACTCAATATTTTTTTCTTTTTTCAGAGCAAGCCGGGCAAGCGAGGGGTAGAAAGCCGCGCCTGTTCGCGGGCTGATGGACAAGAAAGTAATCTCAGGTAAGTGCAGTTTTTTTTTATTATGAATATCAGATGAAAAAAAAAAAAAAATTATAAGAAAATGTTTGTCTTCAAACCGGTGATCTCGGTCGCAAAACACTATCCCGACTCAATATTTTTTTCTTTTTTCAGAACAAACCAGGCAAGCGAGGGGTAGAAAGCCGAGCCTGTTCGCGGGCTGATGGACAAGAAAGTAATCTGAGGTAAGTGCATTTTTTTTTATAATGAATTTAAGATGAAAAAAATTGATTTTTACCAAGAAAATGTTTGTCTTCAAACCGGTGATCTCGGTCGCGAAACACTATCAGGACTATTTTTTTTTTCTTTTTTCAGAGCAATCCAGGCAAGCGAGGGGTAGAAAGCCGCGTCTGTTCGCGGGCTGATGAACAAGAAAGTAATCTGAGGTAAGTGCAGTTTTTTTTTATAATGAATTTAAGATGAAAAAAATTGATTTTAACCAAGAAAATGTTTGTCTTCAAACCGGTGATCTCGGTCGCGAAACACTATCCCGATCAATTTTTTTTTCTTTTTTCAGAACAATCCAGGCAAGCGAGGGGTAGAAAGCCGCGCCTGTTCGCGGGCTGATGGACAAGAAAGTAATCTGAGGTAAGTGCAGTTTTTTTTTTATTATGAATTTCATATGAAAAAAAAATATTTTTACTTAGAAAATGTTTGTCTTCAAACCGGTGATCTCGGTCGCGAAACACTATCCCGATCAATTTTTTTTTCTTTTTTCAGAACAATCCAGGCAAGCGAGGGGTAGAAAGCCGAGCCTGTTCGCGGGCTGATGGACAAGAAAGTAATCTGAGGTAAGTGCATTTTTTTTTATAATGAATTTAAGATGAAAAAAATTGATTTTTACCAAGAAAATGTTTGTCTTCAAACCGGTGATCTCGGTCGCGAAACACTATCAGGACTATTTTTTTTTCCTTTTTTCAGAGCAATCCAGGCAAGCGAGGGGTAGAAAGCCGCGTCTGTTCGCGGGCTGATGAACAAGAAAGTAATCTGAGGTAAGTGCAGTTTTTTTTTATAATGAATTTAAGATGAAAAAAATTGATTTTAACCAAGAAAATGTTTGTCTTCAAACCGGTGATCTCGGTCGCGAAACACTATCCCGATCAATTTTTTTTTCTTTTTTCAGAACAATCCAGGCAAGCGAGGGGTAGAAAGCCGCGCCTGTTCGCGGGCTGATGGACAAGAAAGTAATCTGAGGTAAGTGCAGTTTTTTTTTTATTATGAATTTCATATGAAAAAAAAATATTTTTACTTAGAAAATGTTTGTCTTCAAACCGGTGATCTCGGTCGCAAAACACTATCCCTATCATTTTTTTTTTCTTTTTTCAGATCAATCCAGGCAAGCGAGGGGTAGAAAGCCGCGCCTGTTCGCGGGCTGATGGACAAGAAAGTAATCTGAGGTAAGTGCAGTTGTTTTTTTTTATTATGGATTTCATATGAAAAAAAATGATTTTTACCAAGAAAATGTTTGTCTTCAAACCGGTGATCTCGGTCGCGAAACACTATCCCGATCATTTTTTTTTTCTTTTTTCAGCACAGACCAGGCAAGCGAGGGGTAGAAAGCCGCGCCTGTTCGCGGGCTGATGGACAAGAAAGTAATCTGAGGTAAGTGCATTTTTTTTTATAATGAATTTCAGATGAAAAAAAAATATTTTTACCAAGAAAATGTTTGTCTTCAAACCGGTGATCTCGGTCGCAAAACACTATGCCGACTCAATATTTTTTTCTTTTTTCAGAGCAAGCCAGGCAAGCGAGGGGTAGAAAGCCGCGCCTGTTCGCGGGCTGATGGACAAGAAAGTAATCTCAGGTAAGTGCAGTTTTTTTTTTTATTATGAATATCAGATAAAAAATAAAAAAAAATATAAGAAAATGTTTGTCTTCAAACCGGTGATCTCGGTCGCAAAACACTATCCCGACTCAATATTTTTTTCTTTTTTCAGAACAAACCAGGCAAGCGAGGGGTAGAAAGCCGAGCCTGTTCGCGGGCTGATGGACAAGAAAGTAATCTGAGGTAAAAGCAGTTTTTTATTTATTATGGATTTCAGATGAAAAAATTGATTTTTACCAAGAAAATGTTTGTCTTCAAACCGGTGATCTCGGTCGCGAAATACTATCCCGATCATTTTTTTTTTCTTTTTTCAGCACAAACCAGGCAAGCGAGGGGTAGAAAGCCGCGCCTGTTCGCGGGCTGATGGACAAGAAAGTAATCTGAGGTAAGTGCAGTTTTTTTTTTTATTATGAATTTCATATGAAAAAAAAATATTTTTACTTAGAAAATGTTTGTCTTCAAACCGGTGATCTCGGTCCCGAAACACTATCCCGATCATTTTTTTTTCTTTTTTCAGCACAAACCAGGCAAGCGAGGGGTAGAAAGCCGCGCCTGTTCGCGGGCTGATGGACAAGAAAGTAATCTGAGGTAAGTGCATTTTTTTTATAATGAATTTCAGATGAAAAAAAAAAATTTTTACCAAGAAAATGTTTGTCTTCAAACCGGTGATCTCGCTCGCAAAACACTATGCCGACTCAATATTTTTTTCTTTTTTCAGAGCAAGCCAGGCAAGCGAGGGGTAGAAAGCCGCGCCTGTTCGCGTGCTGATGGACAAGAAAGTAATCTGAGGTAAGTGCATTTTGTTTTTTATAATGAATTTAAGATGAAAAAAATTGATTTTTACCAAGAAAATGTTTGTCTTCAAACCGGTGATCTCGGTCGCGAAACACTATCCCGATCAATTTTTTTTTCTTTTTTCAGCACAAACCAGGCAAGCGAGGGGTAGAAAGCCGCGCCTGTTCGCGGGCTGATGGACAAGAAAGTAATCTGAGAAAAGTGCAGTTTTTTTTTTTATTATGAATTTCATATGAAAAAAAAATATTTTTACTTAGAAAATGTTTGTCTTCAAACCGGTGATCTCGGTCGCGAAACACTATCCCGATCATTTTTTTTTTATTTTTTCAGCTCAAACCAGGCAAGCGAGGGGTAGAAAGCCGCGCCTGTTCGCGGGCTGATGGACAAGAAAGTAATCTGAGGTAAGTGCATTTTTTTTTATAATGAATTTCAGATGAAAAAAAATATTTTTACCAAGAAAATGTTTGTCTTCAAACCGGTGATCTCGGTCGCAAAACACTATGCCGACTCAATATTTTTTTCTTTTTTCAGAACAAGCCAGGCAAGCGAGGGGTAGAAAGCCGCGCCTGTTCGCGGGCTGATGGACAAGAAAGTAATCTCAGGTAAGTGCAGTTTTTTTTTTTATTATGAATATCAGATGAAAAAAAAAAAAAAAATATAAGAAAATGTTTGTCTTCAAACCGGTGATCTCGGTCGCGAAACATTATCAGGACTATTTTTTTTCCTTTTTTCAGAGCAATCCAGGCAAGCGAGGGGTAGAAAGCCGCGTCTGTTCGCGGGCTGATGAACAAGAAAGTAATCTGAGGTAAGTGCAGTTTTTTTTTATAATGAATTTAAGATGAAAAAAATTGATTTTAACCAAGAAAATGTTTGTCTTCAAACCGGTGATCTCGGTCGCGAAACACTATCCCGATCAATTTTTTTTTCTTTTTTCAGAACAATCCAGGCAAGCGAGGGGTAGAAAGCCGCGCCTGTTCGCGGGCTGATGGACAAGAAAGTAATCTGAGGTAAGTGCAGTTTTTTTTTTTATTATGAATTTCATATGAAAAAAAAATATTTTTACTTAGAAAATGTTTGTCTTCAAACCGGTGATCTCGGTCGCAAAACACTATCCCGATCAATTTTTTTTTCTTTTTTCAGAGCAATCCAGGCAAGCGAGGGGTAGAAAGCCGCGCCTGTTCGCGGGCTGATGGACAAGAAAGTAATCTGAGGTAAGTGCAGTTGTTTTTTTTTATTATGGATTTCATATGAAAAAAATTGATTTTTACCAAGAAAATGTTTGTCTTCAAACCGGTGATCTCGGTCGCGAAACACTATCCCGATCATTTTTTTTTTCTTTTTTCAGCACAAACCAGGCAAGCGAGGGGTAGAAAGCCGCGCCTGTTCGCGGGCTGATGGACAAGAAAGTAATCTGAGGTAAGTGCATTTTTTTTTATAATGAATTTCAGATGAAAAAAAAATATTTTTACCAAGAAAATGTTTGTCTTCAAACCGGTGATCTCGGTCGCAAAACACTATGCCGACTCAATATTTTTTTATTTTTTCAGAGCAAGCCAGGCAAGCGAGGGGTAGAAAGCCGCGCCTGTTCGCGGGCTGATGGACAAGAAAGTAATCTCAGGTAAGTGCAGTTTTTTTTTTTATTATGAATATCAGATAAAAAATAAAAAAAAAATATAAGAAAATGTTTGTCTTCAAACCGGTGATCTCGGTCGCAAAACACTATCCCGACTCAATATTTTTTTCTTTTTTCAGAACAAACCAGGCAAGCGAGGGGTAGAAAGCCGAGCCTGTTCGCGGGCTGATGGACAAGAAAGTAATCTGAGGTAAAAGCAGTTTTTTATTTATTATGGATTTCAGATGAAAAAATTGATTTTTACCAAGAAAATGTTTGTCTTCAAACCGGTGATCTCGGTCGCGAAATACTATCCCGATCATTTTTTTTTTCTTTTTTCAGCACAAACCAGGCAAGCGAGGGGTAGAAAGCCGCGCCTGTTCGCGGGCTGATGGACAAGAAAGTAATCTGAGGTAAGTGCATTTTTTTTTATAATGAATTTCAGATGAAAAAAAATATTTTTACCAAGAAAATGTTTGTCTTCAAACCGGTGATCTCGGTCGCAAAACACTATGCCGACTCAATATTTTTTTCTTTTTTCAGAACAATCCAGGCAAGCGAGGGGTAGAAAGCCGCGCCTGTTCGCGGGCTGATGGACAAGAAAGTAATCTCAGGTAAGTGCAGTTTTTTTTTTTATTATGAATATCAGATGAAAAAAAAAAAAAAATTATAAGAAAATGTTTGTCTTCAAACCGGTGATCTCGGTCGCGAAACATTATCAGGACTATTTTTTTTCCTTTTTTCAGAGCAATCCAGGCAAGCGAGGGGTAGAAAGCCGCGTCTGTTCGCGGGCTGATGAACAAGAAAGTAATCTGAGGTAAGTGCAGTTTTTTTTTATAATGAATTTAAGATGAAAAAAATTGATTTTAACCAAGAAAATGTTTGTCTTCAAACCGGTGATCTCGGTCGCGAAACACTATCCCGATCAATTTTTTTTTCTTTTTTCAGAACAATCCAGGCAAGCGAGGGGTAGAAAGCCGCGCCTGTTCGCGGGCTGATGGACAAGAAAGTAATCTGAGGTAAGTGCAGTTTTTTTTTTTATTATGAATTTAATATGAAAAAAAAATATTTTTACTTAGAAAATGTTTGTCTTCAAACCGGTGATCTCGGTCGCAAAACACTATCCCGATCAATTTTTTTTTCTTTTTTCAGATCAATCCAGGCAAGCGAGGGGTAGAAAGCCGCGCCTGTTCGCGGGCTGATGGACAAGAAAGTAATCTGAGGTAAGTGCAGTTGTTTTTTTTTATTATGGATTTCATATGAAAAAAATTGATTTTTACCAAGAAAATGTTTGTCTTCAAACCGGTGATCTCGGTCGCGAAACACTATCCCGATCATTTTTTTTTTCTTTTTTCAGCACAAACCAGGCAAGCGAGGGGTAGAAAGCCGCGCCTGTTCGCGGGCTGATGGACAAGAAAGTAATCTGAGGTAAGTGCATTTTTTTTATAATGAATTTCAGATGAAAAAAAAATATTTTTACCAAGAAAATGTTTGTCTTCAAACCGGTGATCTCGGTCGCAAAACACTATGCCGACTCAATATTTTTTTCTTTTTTCAGAGCAAGCCAGGCAAGCGAGGGGTAGAAAGCCGCGCCTGTTCGCGGGCTGATGGACAAGAAAGTAATCTCAGGTAAGTGCAGTTTTTTTTTTTATTATGAATATCAGATAAAAAATAAAAAAAAAATATAAGAAAATGTTTGTCTTCAAACCGGTGATCTCGGTCGCAAAACACTATCCCGACTCAATATTTTTTTCTTTTTTCAGAACAAACCAGGCAAGCGAGGGGTAGAAAGCCGAGCCTGTTCGCGGGCTGATGGACAAGAAAGTAATCTGAGGTAAAAGCAGTTTTTTATTTATTATGGATTTCAGATGAAAAAATTGATTTTTACCAAGAAAATGTTTGTCTTCAAACCGGTGATCTCGGTCGCGAAATACTATCCCGATCATTTTTTTTTTCTTTTTTCAGCACAAACCAGGCAAGCGAGGGGTAGAAAGCCGCGCCTGTTCGCGGGCTGATGGACAAGAAAGTAATCTGAGGTAAGTGCAGTTTTTTTTTTTATTATGAATTTCATATGAAAAAAAATATTTTTACTTAGAAAATGTTTGTCTTCAAACCGGTGATCTCGGTCCCGAAACACTATCCCGATCATTTTTTTTTCTTTTTTCAGCACAAACCAGGCAAGCGAGGGGTAGAAAGCCGCGCCTGTTCGCGGGCTGATGGACAAGAAAGTAATCTGAGGTAAGTGCATTTTTTTTATAATGAATTTCAGATGAAAAAAAAAAATTTTTACCAAGAAAATGTTTGTCTTCAAACCGGTGATCTCGCTCGCAAAACACTATGCCGACTCAATATTTTTTTCTTTTTTCAGAGCAAGCCAGGCAAGCGAGGGGTAGAAAGCCGCGCCTGTTCGCGGGCTGATGGACAAGAAAGTAATCTGAGGTAAGTGCATTTTGTTTTTTATAATGAATTTAAGATGAAAAAAATTGATTTTTACCAAGAAAATGTTTGTCTTCAAACCGGTGATCTCGGTCGCGAAACACTATCCCGATCAATTTTTTTTTCTTTTTTCAGCACAAACCAGGCAAGCGAGGGGTAGAAAGCCGCGCCTGTTCGCGGGCTGATGGACAAGAAAGTAATCTGAGGTAATGCATTTTTTTTTATAATGAATTTCAGATGAAAAAGATTGATTTTTACCAAGAAAATGTTTATCTTCAAACCGGTTATCTCGGTCGCAAAACACTATGCCGACTCAATATTTTTTTCTTTTTTCAGAACAAGCCAGGCAAGCGAGGGGTAGAAAGCCGCGTCTGTTTGCGGGCTGATGAACAAGAAAGTAATCTCAGGTAAGTGCAGTTTTTTTTTTATTATGAATTTCAGATGAAAAAAAAATATATATTATAAGAAAATGTTTGTCTTCAAACCGGTGATCTCGGTCGCAAAACACTATCCCGACTCAATATTTTTTTCTATTTTCAGAACAAAACAGGCAAGCGAGGGGTAGAAAGCCGCTCCTGTTCGCGGGCTGATGGACAAGAAAGTAATCTGAGGTAAGTGCATTTATTTTTATAATGAATTTAAGAGGAAAAAAATTGATTTTTACCAAGAAAATGTTTGTCTTCAAACCGGTGATCTCGGTCGCGAAACACTATCAGGACTATTTTTTTTTCCTTTTTTCAGAGCAATCCAGGCAAGCGAGGGGTAGAAAGCCGCGCCCGTTCGCGGGCTGATGGACAAGAAAGTAATCTGAGAAAAGTGCAGTTTTTTTTTTTATTATGAATTTCATATGAAAAAAAAATATTTTTACTTAGAAAATGTTTGTCTTCAAACCGGTGATCTCGGTCGCGAAACACTATCCCGATCATTTTTTTTTTCTTTTTTCAGCACAAACCAGGCAAGCGAGGGGTAGAAAGCCGCGCCTGTTCGCGGGCTGATGGACAAGAAAGTAATCTGAGGTAAGTGCAGTTTTTTTTATAATGAATTTCAGATGAAAAAAAATATTTTTACCAAGAAAATGTTTGTCTTCAAACCGGTGATCTCGGTCGCAAAACACTATGCCGACTCAATATTTTTTTCTTTTTTCAGAACAAGCCAGGCAAGCGAGGGGTAGAAAGCCGCGCCTGTTCGCGGGCTGATGGACAAGAAAGTAATCTCAGGTAAGTGCAGTTTTTTTTTTTATTATGAATATCAGATGAAAAAAAAAAAAAAAATATAAGAAAATGTTTGTCTTCAAACCGGTGATCTCGGTCGCGAAACATTATCAGGACTATTTTTTTTCCTTTTTTCAGAGCAATCCAGGCAAGCGAGGGGTAGAAAGCCGCGTCTGTTCGCGGGCTGATGAACAAGAAAGTAATCTGAGGTAAGTGCAGTTTTTTTTTTTATTATGAATTTCATATGAAAAAAAAATATTTTTACTTAGAAAATGTTTGTCTTCAAACCGGTGATCTCGGTCGCGAAACACTATCCCGAACAATTTTTTTTTCTTTTTTCAGAACAAACCAGGCAAGCGAGGGGTAGAAAGCCGCGCCTGTTCGCGGGCTGATGGACAAGAAAGTAATCTGAGGTAAAAGCAGTTTTTTATTTATTATGGATTTCAGATGAAAAAATTGATTTTTACTAAGAAAATGTTTGTCTTCAAGCCGGTGATCTCGGTCGCGAAACACTATCAGGTCTATTTTTTTTTCTTTTTTCAGAGCAATCCAGGCAAGCGAGGGGTAGAAAGCCGCACCTGTTCGCGGGCTGATGGACAAGAAAGTAATCTGAGAAAAGTGCAGTTTTTTTTTTTATTATGAATTTCATATGAAAAAAAAATATTTTTACTTAGAAAATGTTTGTCTTCAAACCGGTGATCTCGGTCGCGAAACACTATCCCGATCATTTTTTTTTTCTTTTTTCAGCACAAACCAGGCAAGCGAGGGGTAGAAAGCCGCGCCTGTTCGCGGGCTGATGGACAAGAAAGTAATCTGAGGTAAGTGCATTTTTTTTATAATGAATTTCAGATGAAAAAAAATATTTTTACCAAGAAAATGTTTGTCTTCAAACCGGTGATCTCGGTCGCAAAACACTATGCCGACTCAATATTTTTTTCTTTTTTCAGAACAAGCCAGGCAAGCGAGGGGTAGAAAGCCGCGCCTGTTCGCGGGCTGATGGACAAGAAAGTAATCTCAGGTAAGTGCAGTTTTTTTTTTTATTATGAATATCAGATGAAAAAAAAAAAAAAATTATAAGAAAATGTTTGTCTTCAAACCGGTGATCTCGGTCGCGAAACATTATCAGGACTATTTTTTTTCCTTTTTTCAGAGCAATCCAGGCAAGCGAGGGGTAGAAAGCCGCGTCTGTTCGCGGGCTGATGTACAAGAAAGTAATCTGAGGTAAGTGCAGTTTTTTTTTATAATGAATTTAAGATGAAAAAAATTGATTTTAACCAAGAAAATGTTTGTCTTCAAACCGGTGATCTCGGTCGCGAAACACTATCCCGATCAATTTTTTTTTCTTTTTTCAGAACAATCCAGGCAAGCGAGGGGTAGAAAGCCGCGCCTGTTCGCGGGCTGATGGACAAGAAAGTAATCTGAGGTAAGTGCAGTTTTTTTTTTTATTATGAATTTCATATGAAAAAAAAATATTTTTACAAAGAAAATGTTTGTCTTCAAACCGGTGATCTCGGTCGCGAAACACTATCCCGAACAATTTTTTTTTCTTTTTTCAGAACAAACCAGGCAAGCGAGGGGTAGAAAGCCGCGCCTGTTCGCGGGCTGATGGACAAGAAAGTAATCTGAGGTAAAAGCAGTTTTTTATTTATTATGGATTTCAGATGAAAAAATTGATTTTTACTAAGAAAATGTTTGTCTTCAAGCCGGTGATCTCGGTCGCGAAACACTATCAGGTCTATTTTTTTTTCTTTTTTCAGAGCAATCCAGGCAAGCGAGGGGTAGAAAGCCGCACCTGTTCGCGGGCTGATGGACAAGAAAGTAATCTGAGAAAAGTGCAGTTTTTTTTTTTATTATGAATTTCATATGAAAAAAAAATATTTTTACTTAGAAAATGTTTGTCTTCAAACCGGTGATCTCGGTCGCGAAACACTATCCCGATCATTTTTTTTTTCTTTTTTCAGCACAAACCAGGCAAGCGAGGGGTAGAAAGCCGCGCCTGTTCGCGGGCTGATGGACAAGAAAGTAATCTGATGTAAGTGCATTTTTTTTTATAATGAATTTCAGATGAAAAAAAATATTTTTACCAAGAAAATGTTTGTCTTCAAACCGGTGATCTCGGTCGCAAAACACTATGCCGACTCAATATTTTTTTCTTTTTTCAGAACAATCCAGGCAAGCGAGGGGTAGAAAGCCGCGCCTGTTCGCGGGCTGATGGACAAGAAAGTAATCTCAGGTAAGTGCAGTTTTTTTTTTATTATGAATATCAGATGAAAAAAAAAAAAAAATTATAAGAAAATGTTTGTCTTCAAACCGGTGATCTCGGTCGCGAAACATTATCAGGACTATTTTTTTTCATTTTTTCAGAGCAATCCAGGCAAGCGAGGGGTAGAAAGCCGCGTCTGTTCGCGGGCTGATGAACAAGAAAGTAATCTGAGGTAAGTGCAGTTTTTTTTTATAATGAATTTAAGATGAAAAAAATTGATTTTAACCAAGAAAATGTTTGTCTTCAAACCGGTGATCTCGGTCGCGAAACACTATCCCGATCAATTTTTTTTTCTTTTTTCAGAACAATCCAGGCAAGCGAGGGGTAGAAAGCCGCGCCTGTTCGCGGGCTGATGGACAAGAAAGTAATCTGAGGTAAGTGCAGTTTTTTTTTTTATTATGAATTTCATATGAAAAAAAAATATTTTTACTTAGAAAATGTTTGTCTTCAAACCGGTGATCTCGGTCGCGAAACACTATCCCGAACAATTTTTTTTTCTTTTTTCAGAACAAACCAGGCAAGCGAGGGGTAGAAAGCCGCGCCTGTTCGCGGGCTGATGGACAAGAAAGTAATCTGAGGTAAGTGCATTTTTTTTTATAATGAATTTCAGATGAAAAAAAAATATTTTTACCAAGAAAATGTTTGTCTTCAAATCGGTGATCTCGCTCGCAAAACACTATGCCGACTCAATATTTTTTTCTTTTTTCAGAGCAATCCAGGCAAGCGAGGGGTAGAAAGCCGCGCCTGTTCGCGGGCTGATGGACAAGAAAGTAATCTCAGGTAAGTGCAGTTTTCTTTTTTATTATAAATTTCAGATGAAAAAAAAAAAAAAATATAAGAAAATGTTTGTCTTCAAACCGGTGATCTCGGTCGCAAAACACTATCCCGACTCAATATTTTTTTCTTTTTTCAGAACAAACCAGGCAAGCGAGGGGTAGAAAGCCGCGCCTGTTCGCGGGCTGATGGACAAGAAAGTAATCTGAGGTAAGTGCATATTTTTTTTATAATGAATTTAAGATGAAAAAAAATGATTTTTACCAAGAAAATGTTTGTCTTCAAACCGGTGATCTCGGTCGCGAAACACTATCAGGACTATTTTTTTTTCCTTTTTTCAGAGCAATCCAGGCAAGCGAGGGGTAGAAAGCCGCGTCTGTTTGCGGGCTGATGAACAAGAAAGTAATCTGAGGTAAGTGCAGTTTTTTTTTATAATGAATTTAAGATGAAAAAAATTGATTTTAACCAAGAAAATGTTTGTCTTCAAACCGGTGATCTCGGTCGCGAAACACTATCCCGATAATTTTTTTTTTCTTTTTTCAGAACAATCCAGGCAAGCGAGGGGTAGAAAGCCGCGCCTGTTCGCGGGCTGATGGACAAGAAAGTAATCTGAGGTAAGTGCAGTTTTTTTTTTATTATGAATTTCATATGAAAAAAAAATATTTTTACTTAGAAAATGTTTGTCTTCAAACCGGTGATCTCGGTCGCGAAACACTATCCCGATCAATTTTTTTTTTCTTTTTTCAGAACAATCCAGGCAAGCGAGGGGTAGAAAGCCGCGCCTGTTCGCGGGCTGATGGACAAGAAAGTAATCTGAGGTAAGTGCAGTTTTTTTTTATAATGAATTTAAGATGAAAAAAATTGATTTTAACCAAGAAAATGTTTGTCTTCAAACCGGTGATCTCGGTCGCGAAACACTATCCCGATCATTTTTTTTTTCTTTTTTCAGAACAATCCAGGCAAGCGAGGGGTAGAAAGCCGCGCCTGTTTGCGGGCTGATGGACAAGAAAGTAATCTGAGGTAAGTGCAGTTTTTTTTTTAATTATGAATTTCATATGAAAAAAAAATATTTTTACTTAGAAAATGTTTGTCTTCAAACCGGTGATCTCGTTCGCGAAACACTATCCCGAACAATTTTTTTTTCTTTTTTCAGAACAAACCAGGCAAGCGAGGGGTAGAAAGCCGCGCCTGTTCGCGGGCTGATGGACAAGAAAGTAATCTGAGGTAAAAGCAGTTTTTTTTTTATTATGGATTTCAGATGAAAAAATTGATTTTTACTAAGAAAATGTTTGTCTTCAAGCCGGTGATCTCGGTCGCGAAACACTATCAGGTCTATTTTTTTTTCTTTTTTCAGAGCAATCCAGGCAAGCGAGGGGTAGAAAGCCGCACCTGTTCGTGGTCTGATGGACAAGAAAGTTATCTGTGGTAAGTGCAGTTTTTTTTTTTATTATGAATTTCAGAAAAAAAAAAAAAAAAAATATATAAGAAAATGTTTGTCTTCAAACCGGTGATCTCGGTCGCAAAACACTATCCCGATTAATTTTTTTTTCTTTTTTCAGAACAATCCAGGCAAGCGAGGGGTAGAAAGCCGCGCCTGTTCGCGGGCTGATGGACAAGAAAGTAATCTGAGGTAAGTGCAGTTTTTTTTTTATTATGAATTTCAGATGAAAAAAAAATATTTTTACTTAGAAAATGTTTGTCTTCAAACCGGTGATCTCGGTCGCGAAACACTATCCCGAACAATTTTTTTTTCTTTTTTCAGAACAAACCGGGCAAGCGAGGGGTAGAAAGCCGCGCCTGTTCGCGGGCTGATGGACAAGAAAGTAATCTGAGGTAAAAGCAGTTTTTTATTTATTATGGATTTCAGATGAAAAAATTGATTTTTACTAAGAAAATGTTTGTCTTCAAGCCGGTGATCTCGGTCGCGAAACACTATCAGGTCTATTTTTTTTTCTTTTTTCAGAGCAATCCAGGCAAGCGAGGGGTAGAAAGCCGCACCTGTTCGTGGTCTGATGGACAAGAAAGTAATCTGTGGTAAGTGCAGACCAAAATTATGAATTTCAGATGAAATAACGTGATTTTATACTAAGAAAATATTTGTCTTCAAACCGCTGATCTCGGTCGCCAAACACTATACCGACTTAATTTTTTTTTCTTTTTTCAAAGCAAGCCAGGCAAGCGAGGGGAAGAAAGCCGCGCCTGTTCGCGGGCTAATGGCCAAGAAAGTAATCTGAGGTAAGTGCATTTTTTTTTATAATGAATTTCAGATGAAAAAAATTGATTTTTACCAAGAAAATGTTTGTCTTCAAACCGGTGATCTCGGTCGCGAAATACTATCCCGATCATTTTTTTTTTTCTTTTTTCAGCACAAACCAGGCAAGCGAGGGGTAGAAAGCCGCGCCTGTTCACGGGCTGATGGACAAGAAAGTAATCTGAGGTAAGTGCAGTTTTTTTTTTTATTATGAATTTCATATGAAAAGAAAATATTTTTACTTAGAAAATGTTTGTCTTCAAACCGGTGATCTCGGTCCCGAAACACTATCCCGATCATTTTTTTTTTCTTTTTTCAGCACAAACCAGGCAAGCGAGGGGTAGAAAGCCGCGCCTGTTCGCGGGCTGATGGACAAGAAAGTAATCTGAGGTAAGTGCATTTTTTTTATAATGAATTTCAGATGAAAAAAAATTATTTTTACCAAGAAAATGTTTGTCTTCAAACCGGTGATCTCGCTCGCAAAACACTATGCCGACTCAATATTTTTTTATTTTTTCAGAGCAAGCCAGGCAAGCGAGGGGTAGAAAGCCGCGCCTGTTCGCGGGCTAATGGACAAGAAAGTAATCTGAGGTAAGTGCATTTTTTTTTAATAATGAATTTAAGATGAAAAAAATTGATTTTTACCAAGAAAATGTTTGTCTTCAAACCGGTGATCTCGGTCGCGAAACACTATCCCGATCAATTTTTTTTTCTTTTTTCAGCACAAACCAGGCAAGCGAGGGGTAGAAAGCCGCGCCTGTTCGCGGGCTGATGGACAAGAAAGTAATCTGAGAAAAGTGCAGTTTTTTTTTTTATTATGAATTTCATATGAAAAAAAAATATTTTTACTTAGAAAATGTTTGTCTTCAAACCGGTGATCTCGGTCGCGAAACACTATCCCGATAATTTTTTTTTTCTTTTTTCAGCACAAACCAGGCAAGCGAGGGGTAGAAAGCCGCGCCTGTTCGCGGGCTGATGGACAAGAAAGTAATCTGAGGTAAGTGCATTTTTTTTTATAATGAATTTCAGATGAAAAAAAATATTTTTACCAAGAAAATGTTTGTCTTCAAACCGGTGATCTCGGTCGCAAAACACTATGCCGACTCAATATTTTTTTCTTTTTTCAGAACAAGCCAGGCAAGCGAGGGGTAGAAAGCCGCGCCTGTTCGCGGGCTGATGGACAAGAAAGTAATCTCAGGTAAGTGCAGTTTTTTTTTTTATTATGAATATCAGATGAAAAAAAAAAAAAAATATAAGAAAATGTTTGTCTTCAAACCGGTGATCTCGGTCGCGAAACACTATCAGGACTATTTTTTTTCCTTTTTTCAGAGCAATCCAGGCAAGCGAGGGGTAGAAAGCCGCGTCTGTTCGCGGGCTGATGAACAAGAAAGTAATCTGAGGTAAGTGCAGTTTTTTTTTATAATGAATTTAAGATGAAAAAAATTGATTTTAACCAAGAAAATGTTTGTCTTCAAACCGGTGATCTCGGTCGCGAAACACTATCCCGATCATTTTTTTTTTCTTTTTTCAGAACAATCCAGGCAAGCGAGGGGTAGAAAGCCGCGCCTGTTCGCGGGCTGATGGACAAGAAAGTAATCTGAGGTAAGTGCAGTTTTTTTTTTTATTATGAATTTCATATGAAAAAAAAATATTTTCACTTAGAAAATGTTTGTCTTCAAACCGGTGATCTCGGTCGCGAAACACTATCCCGAACAATTTTTTTTTCTTTTTTCAGAACAAACCAGGCAAGCGAGGGGTAGAAAGCCGCGCCTGTTCGCGGGCTGATGGACAAGAAAGTAATCTGAGGTAAAAGCAGTTTTTTATTTATTATGGATTTCAGATGAAAAAATTGATTTTTACTAAGAAAATGTTTGTCTTCAAGCCGGTGATCTCGGTCGCGAAACACTATCAGGTCTATTTTTTTTTCTTTTTTCAGAGCAATTCAGGCAAGCGAGGGGTAGAAAGCCGCACCTGTTCGCGGGCTGATGGACAAGAAAGTAATCTCAGGTAAAAGCAGTTTTTTATTTATTATGGATTTCAGATGAAAAAATTGATTTTTACTAAGAAAATGTTTGTCTTCAAGCCGGTGATCTCGGTCGCGAAACACTATCAGGTCTATTTTTTTTTCTTTTTTCAGAGCAATCCAGGCAAGCGAGGGGTAGAAAGCCGCACCTGTTCGTGGTCTGATGGACAAGAAAGTAATCTGAGGTAAGTGCAGACCAAAATTATGAATTTCAGATGAAATAACGTGATTTTATACTAAGAAAATATTTGTCTTCAAACCGCTGATCTCGGTCGCCAAACACTATACCGACTTAATTTTTTTTTTCTTTTTTCAGAGCAAGCCAGGCAAGCGAGGGGAAGAAAGCCGCGCCTGTTCGCGGGCTAATGGCCAAGAAAGTAATCTGAGGTAAGTGCATTTTTTTTTATAATGAATTTCAGATGAAAAAAATTGATTTTTACCAAGAAAATGTTTGTCTTCAAACCGTTGATCTCGGTCGCGAAATACTATCCCGATCATTTTTATTTTCTTTTTTCAGCACAAACCAGGCAAGCGAGGGGTAGAAAGCCGCGCCTGTTCGCGGGCTGATGGACAAGAAAGTAATCTGAGGTAAAAGCAGTTTTTTATTTATTATGGATTTCAGATGAAAAAATTGATTTTTACTAAGAAAATGTTTGTCTTCAAGCCGGTGATCTCGGTCGCGAAACACTATCAGGTCTATTTTTTTTTCTTTTTTCAGAGCAATCCAGGCAAGCGAGGGGTAGAAAGCCGCACCTGTTCGTGGTCTGATGGACAAGAAAGTAATCTGTGGTAAGTGCAGACCAAAATTATGAATTTCAGATGAAATAACGTGATTTTATACTAAGAAAATATTTGTCTTCAAACCGCTGATCTCGGTCGCCAAACACTATACCGACTTAATTTTTTTTTTCTTTTTTCAGAGCAAGCCAGGCAAGCGAGGGGAAGAAAGCCGCGCCTGTTCGCGGGCTAATGGCCAAGAAAGTAATCTGAGGTAAGTGCATTTTTTTTTATAATGAATTTCAGATGAAAAAAATTGATTTTTACCAAGAAAATGTTTGTCTTCAAACCGGTGATCTCGGTCGCGAAATACTATCCCGATCATTTTTTTTTTCTTTTTTCAGCACAAACCAGGCAAGCGAGGGGTAGAAAGCCGCGCCTGTTCGCGGGCTGATGGACAAGAAAGTAATCTGAGGTAAAAGCAGTTTTTTATTTATTATGGATTTCAGATGAAAAAATTGATTTTTACTAAGAAAATGTTTGTCTTCAAGCCGGTGATCTCGGTCGCGAAACACTATCAGGTCTATTTTTTTTTCTTTTTTCAGAGCAATCCAGGCAAGCGAGGGGTAGAAAGCCTCGCCTGTTCGCGGGCTAATGGCCAAGAAAGTAATCTGAGGTAAGTGCATTTTTTTTTATAATGAATTTCAGATGAAAAAAATTGATTTTTACCAAGAAAATGTTTGTCTTCAAACCGGTGATCTCGGTCGCGAAATACTATCCCGATCATTTTTTTTTTCTTTTTTCAGCACAAACCAGGCAAGCGAGGGGTAGAAAGCCGCGCCTGTTCGCGGGCTGATGGACAAGAAAGTAATCTGAGGTAAAAGCAGTTTTTTATTTATTATGGATTTCAGATGAAAAAATTGATTTTTACTAAGAAAATGTTTGTCTTCAAGCCGGTGATCTCGGTCGCGAAACACTATCAGGTCTATTTTTTTTCTTTTTTCAGAGCAATCCAGGCAAGCGAGGGGTAGAAAGCCGCACCTGTTCGTGGTCTGATGGACAAGAAAGTAATCTGTGGTAAGTGCAGACCAAAATTATGAATTTCGGATGAAATAACGTGATTTTATACTAAGAAAATATTTGTCTTCAAACCGCTGATCTCGGTCGCCAAACACTATAGGTACCGACTTAATTTTTTTTTCTTTTTTCAGAGCAAGCCAGGCAAGCGAGGGGAAGAAAGCCGCGCCTGTTCGCGGGCTAATGGCCAAGAAAGTAATCTGAGGTAAGTGCATTTTTTTTTATAATGAATTTCAGATGAAAAAAATTGATTTTTACCAAGAAAATGTTTGTCTTCAAACCGGTGATCTCGGTCGCGAAATACTATCCCGATCATTTTTTTTTTCTTTTTTCAGCACAAACCAGGCAAGCGAGGGGTAGAAAGCCGCGCCTGTTCGCGGGCTGATGGACAAGAAAGTAATCTGAGGTAAGTGCATTTTTTTTATAATGAATTTCAGATGAAAAAAAAATATTTTTACCAAGAAAATGTTTGTCTTCAAACCGGTGATCTCGCTCGCAAAACACTATGCCGACTCAATATTTTTTTCTTTTTTCAGAGCAAGCCAGGCAAGCGAGGGGTAGAAAGCCGCGCCTGTTCGCGGGCTGATGGACAAGAAAGTAATCTGAGGTAAGTGCAGACCAAAATTATGAATTTCAGATGAAATAACGTGATTTTATACTAAGAAAATATTTGTCTTCAAACCGTTGATCTCGGTCGCCAAACACTATACCGACTTAATTTTTTTTTCTTTTTTCAGAGCAAGCCAGGCAAGCGAGGGGAAGAAAGCCGCGCCTGTTCGCGGGCTAATGGCCAAGAAAGTAATCTGAGGTAAGTGCATTTTTTTTTATAATGAATTTCAGATGAAAAAAATTTATTTTTACCAAGAAAATATTTGTCTTCAAACCGGTGATCTCGGTCGCGAAATACTATCCCGATCATTTTTTTTTTCTTTTTTCAGCACAAACCAGGCAAGCGAGGGGTAGAAAGCCGCGCCTGTTCGCGGGCTGATGGACAAGAAAGTAATCTGAGGTAAGTGCATTTTTTTTTATAATGAATTTCAGATGAAAAAAAAATATTTTTACCAAGAAAATGTTTGTCTTCAAACCGGTGATCTCGCTCGCAAAACACTATGCCGACTCAATATTTTTTTCTTTTTTCAGAGCAAGCCAGGCAAGCGAGGGGTAGAAAGCCGCGCCTGTTCGCGGGCTGATGGACAAGAAAGTAATCTCAGGTAAGTGCAGTTTTTTTTTTATTATGTATTTCAGATGAAAAAAAAAAAAAATTATAAGAAAATGTTTGTCTTCAAACCGGTGATCTCGGTCGCAAAACACTATCCCGATTCAATATTTTTTTCTTTTTTCAGATCAAACCAGGCAAGCGAGGGGTAGAAAGCCGCGCCTGTTCGCGGGCTGATGGACAAGAAAGTAATCTGAGGTAAGTGCATTTTTTTTTTATTATGAATTTCATATGAAAAAAAAATATTTTTACTTAGAAAATGTTTGTCTTCAAACCGGTGATCTCGGTCGCGAAACACTATCCCGATCATTTTTTTTTTCTTTTTTCAGCACAAACCAGGCAAGCGAGGGGTAGAAAGCCGCGCCTGTTCGCGGGCTGATGGACAAGAAAGTAATCTGAGGTAAGTGCATTTTTTTTTATAATGAATTTCAGATGAAAAAAAAATATTTTTACCAAGAAAATGTTTGTCTTCAAACCGGTGATCTCGGTCGCAAAACACTATGCCGACTCAATATTTTTTTCTTTTTTCAGAGCAATCCGGGCAAGCGAGGGGTAGAAAGCCGCGCCTGTTCGCGGGCTGATGGACAAGAAAGTAATCTCAGGTAAGTGCAGTTTTTTTTTATTATGAATATCAGATGAAAAAAAAAAAAAAATTATAAGAAAATGTTTGTCTTCAAACCGGTGATCTCGGTCGCAAAACACTATCCCGACTCAATATTTTTTTCTTTTTTCAGAACAAACCAGGCAAGCGAGGGGTAGAAAGCCGAGCCTGTTCGCGGGCTGATGGACAAGAAAGTAATCTGAGGTAAGTGCATTTTTTTTTATAATGAATTTAAGATGAAAAAAATTGATTTTTACCAAGAAAATGTTTGTCTTCAAACCGGTGATCTCGGTCGCGAAACACTATCAGGACTATTTTTTTTTCCTTTTTTCAGAGCAATCCAGGCAAGCGAGGGGTAGAAAGCCGCGTCTGTTCGCGGGCTGATGAACAAGAAAGTAATCTGAGGTAAGTGCAGTTTTTTTTTATAATGAATTTAAGATGAAAAAAATTGATTTTAACCAAGAAAATGTTTGTCTTCAAACCGGTGATCTCGGTCGCGAAACACTATCCCGATCAATTTTTTTTTCTTTTTTCAGAACAATCCAGGCAAGCGAGGGGTAGAAAGCCGCGCCTGTTCGCGGGCTGATGGACAAGAAAGTAATCTGAGGTAAGTGCAGTTTTTTTTTTATTATGAATTTCATATGAAAAAAAAATATTTTTACTTAGAAAATGTTTGTCTTCAAACCGGTGATCTCGGTCGCAAAACACTATCCCGATCAATTTTTTTTTCTTTTTTCAGAGCAATCCAGGCAAGCGAGGGGTAGAAAGCCGCGCCTGTTCGCGGGCTGATGGACAAGAAAGTAATCTGAGGTAAGTGCAGTTGTTTTTTTTTATTATGGATTTCATATGAAAAAAATTGATTTTTACCAAGAAAATGTTTGTCTTCAAACCGGTGATCTCGGTCGCGAAACACTATCCCGATCATTTTTTTTTTCTTTTTTCAGCACAGACCAGGCAAGCGAGGGGTAGAAAGCCGCGCCTGTTCGCGGGCTGATGGACAAGAAAGTAATCTGAGGTAAGTGCATTTTTTTTTATAATGAATTTCAGATGAAAAAAAAATATTTTTACCAAGAAAATGTTTGTCTTCAAACCGGTGATCTCGGTCGCAAAACACTATGCCGACTCAATATTTTTTTCTTTTTTCAGAGCAAGCCAGGCAAGCGAGGGGTAGAAAGCCGCGCCTGTTCGCGGGCTGATGGACAAGAAAGTAATCTCAGGTAAGTGCAGTTTTTTTTTTTATTATGAATATCAGATAAAAAATAAAAAAAAATATAAGAAAATGTTTGTCTTCAAACCGGTGATCTCGGTCGCAAAACACTATCCCGACTCAATATTTTTTTCTTTTTTCAGAACAAACCAGGCAAGCGAGGGGTAGAAAGCCGAGCCTGTTCGCGGGCTGATGGACAAGAAAGAAATCTGAGGTAAAAGCAGTTTTTTATTTATTATGGATTTCAGATGAAAAAATTGATTTTTACCAAGAAAATGTTTGTCTTCAAACCGGTGATCTCGGTCGCGAAATACTATCCCGATCATTTTTTTTTTCTTTTTTCAGCACAAACCAGGCAAGCGAGGGGTAGAAAGCCGCGCCTGTTCGCGGGCTGATGGACAAGAAAGTAATCTGAGGTAAGTGCAGTTTTTTTTTTTATTATGAATTTCATATGAAAAAAAAATATTTTTACTTAGAAAATGTTTGTCTTCAAACCGGTGATCTCGGTCCCGAAACACTATCCCGATCATTTTTTTTTCTTTTTTCAGCACAAACCAGGCAAGCGAGGGGTAGAAAGCCGCGCCTGTTCGCGGGCTGATGGACAAGAAAGTAATCTGAGGTAAGTGCATTTTTTTTATAATGAATTTCAGATGAAAAAAAAAAATTTTTACCAAGAAAATGTTTGTCTTCAAACCGGTGATCTCGCTCGCAAAACACTATGCCGACTCAATATTTTTTTCTTTTTTCAGAGCAAGCCAGGCAAGCGAGGGGTAGAAAGCCGCGCCTGTTCGCGGGCTGATGGACAAGAAAGTAATCTGAGGTAAGTGCATTTTTTTTATAATGAATTTCATATGAAAAAAAAATATTTTTACTTAGAAAATGTTTGTCTTCAAACCGGTGATCTCGGTCGCGAAACACTATCCCGATCATTTTTTTTTTCTTTTTTCAGCACAAACCAGGCAAGCGAGGGGTAGAAAGCCGCGCCTGTTCGCGGGCTGATGGACAAGAAAGTAATCTGAGGTAAGTGCATTTTTTTTTATAATGAATTTCAGATGAAAAAAAATTTTTTTACCAAGAAAATGTTTGTCTTCAAACCGGTGATCTCGGTCGCGAAACACTATCCCGATCATTTTTTTTTTCTTTTTTCAGCACAGACCAGGCAAGCGAGGGGTAGAAAGCCGCGCCTGTTCGCGGGCTGATGGACAAGAAAGTAATCTGAGGTAAGTGCATTTTTTTTTATAATGAATTTCAGATGAAAAAAAAATATTTTTACCAAGAAAATGTTTGTCCTCAAACCGGTGATCTCGGTCGCAAAACACTATGCCGACTCAATATTTTTTTCTTTTTTCAGAGCAAGCCAGGCAAGCGAGGGGTAGAAAGCCGCGCCTGTTCGCGGGCTGATGGACAAGAAAGTAATCTGAGGTAAGTGCATTTTTTTTATAATGAATTTCAGATGAAAAAAAAATATTTTTACCAAGAAAATGTTTGTCTTCAAACCGGTGATCTCGCTCGCAAAACACTATGCCGACTCAATATTTTTTTCTTTTTTCAGAGCAATCCAGGCAAGCGAGGGGTAGAAAGCCGCGCCTGTTCGCGGGCTGATGGACAAGAAAGTAATCTGAGGTAAGTGCAGACCAAAATTATGAATTTCAGATGAAATAACGTGATTTTATACTAAGAAAATATTTGTCTTCAAACCGTTGATCTCGGTCGCCAAACACTATACCGACTTAATTTTTTTTTCTTTTTTCAGAGCAAGCCAGGCAAGCGAGGGGAAGAAAGCCGCGCCTGTTCGCGGGCTAATGGCCAAGAAAGTAATCTGAGGTAAGTGCATTTTTTTTTATAATGAATTTCAGATGAAAAAAATTTATTTTTACCAAGAAAATATTTGTCTTCAAACCGGTGATCTCGGTCGCGAAATACTATCCCGATCATTTTTTTTTTCTTTTTTCAGCACAAACCAGGCAAGCGAGGGGTAGAAAGCCGCGCCTGTTCGCGGGCTGATGGACAAGAAAGTAATCTGAGGTAAGTGCATTTTTTTTTATAATGAATTTCAGATGAAAAAAAAATATTTTTACCAAGAAAATGTTTGTCTTCAAACCGGTGATCTCGCTCGCAAAACACTATGCCGACTCAATATTTTTTTCTTTTTTCAGAGCAAGCCAGGCAAGCGAGGGGTAGAAAGCCGCGCCTGTTCGCGGGCTGATGGACAAGAAAGTAATCTCAGGTAAGTGCAGTTTTTTTTTTATTATGTATTTCAGATGAAAAAAAAAAAAAATTATAAGAAAATGTTTGTCTTCAAACCGGTGATCTCGGTCGCAAAACACTATCCCGATTCAATATTTTTTTCTTTTTTCAGAACAAACCAGGCAAGCGAGGGGTAGAAAGCCGCGCCTGTTCGCGGGCTGATGGACAAGAAAGTAATCTGAGGTAAGTGCATTTTTTTTTTATTATGAATTTCATATGAAAAAAAAATATTTTTACTTAGAAAATGTTTGTCTTCAAACCGGTGATCTCGGTCGCGAAACACTATCCCGATCATTTTTTTTTTCTTTTTTCAGCACAAACCAGGCAAGCGAGGGGTAGAAAGCCGCGCCTGTTCGCGGGCTGATGGACAAGAAAGTAATCTGAGGTAAGTGCATTTTTTTTTATAATGAATTTCAGATGAAAAAAAAATATTTTTACCAAGAAAATGTTTGTCTTCAAACCGGTGATCTCGGTCGCAAAACACTATGCCGACTCAATATTTTTTTCTTTTTTCAGAGCAAGCCGGGCAAGCGAGGGGTAGAAAGCCGCGCCTGTTCGCGGGCTGATGGACAAGAAAGTAATCTCAGGTAAGTGCAGTTTTTTTTTATTATGAATATCAGATGAAAAAAAAAAAAAAATTATAAGAAAATGTTTGTCTTCAAACCGGTGATCTCGGTCGCAAAACACTATCCCGACTCAATATTTTTTTCTTTTTTCAGAACAAACCAGGCAAGCGAGGGGTAGAAAGCCGAGCCTGTTCGCGGGCTGATGGACAAGAAAGTAATCTGAGGTAAGTGCATTTTTTTTTATAATGAATTTAAGATGAAAAAAATTGATTTTTACCAAGAAAATGTTTGTCTTCAAACCGGTGATCTCGGTCGCGAAACACTATCAGGACTATTTTTTTTTCCTTTTTTCAGAGCAATCCAGGCAAGCGAGGGGTAGAAAGCCGCGTCTGTTCGCGGGCTGATGAACAAGAAAGTAATCTGAGGTAAGTGCAGTTTTTTTTTATAATGAATTTAAGATGAAAAAAATTGATTTTAACCAAGAAAATGTTTGTCTTCAAACCGGTGATCTCGGTCGCGAAACACTATCCCGATCAATTTTTTTTTCTTTTTTCAGAACAATCCAGGCAAGCGAGGGGTAGAAAGCCGCGCCTGTTCGCGGGCTGATGGACAAGAAAGTAATCTGAGGTAAGTGCAGTTTTTTTTTTATTATGAATTTCATATGAAAAAAAAATATTTTTACTTAGAAAATGTTTGTCTTCAAACCGGTGATCTCGGTCGCAAAACACTATCCCGATCAATTTTTTTTTCTTTTTTCAGAGCAATCCAGGCAAGCGAGGGGTAGAAAGCCGCGCCTGTTCGCGGGCTGATGGACAAGAAAGTAATCTGAGGTAAGTGCAGTTGTTTTTTTTTATTATGGATTTCATATGAAAAAAATTGATTTTTACCAAGAAAATGTTTGTCTTCAAACCGGTGATCTCGGTCGCGAAACACTATCCCGATCATTTTTTTTTTCTTTTTTCAGCACAGACCAGGCAAGCGAGGGGTAGAAAGCCGCGCCTGTTCGCGGGCTGATGGACAAGAAAGTAATCTGAGGTAAGTGCATTTTTTTTTATAATGAATTTCAGATGAAAAAAAAATATTTTTACCAAGAAAATGTTTGTCTTCAAACCGGTGATCTCGGTCGCAAAACACTATGCCGACTCAATATTTTTTTCTTTTTTCAGAGCAAGCCAGGCAAGCGAGGGGTAGAAAGCCGCGCCTGTTCGCGGGCTGATGGACAAGAAAGTAATCTCAGGTAAGTGCAGTTTTTTTTTTTATTATGAATATCAGATAAAAAATAAAAAAAAATATAAGAAAATGTTTGTCTTCAAACCGGTGATCTCGGTCGCAAAACACTATCCCGACTCAATATTTTTTTCTTTTTTCAGAACAAACCAGGCAAGCGAGGGGTAGAAAGCCGAGCCTGTTCGCGGGCTGATGGACAAGAAAGAAATCTGAGGTAAAAGCAGTTTTTTATTTATTATGGATTTCAGATGAAAAAATTGATTTTTACCAAGAAAATGTTTGTCTTCAAACCGGTGATCTCGGTCGCGAAATACTATCCCGATCATTTTTTTTTTCTTTTTTCAGAACAAACCAGGCAAGCGAAGGGTAGAAAGCCGCGCCTGTTCGCGGGCTGATGGACAAGAAAGTAATCTGAGGTAAGTGCAGTTTTTTTTTTTATTATGAATTTCATATGAAAAAAAAATATTTTTACTTAGAAAATGTTTGTCTTCAAACCGGTGATCTCGGTCCCGAAACACTATCCCGATCATTTTTTTTTCTTTTTTCAGCACAAACCAGGCAAGCGAGGGGTAGAAAGCCGCGCCTGTTCGCGGGCTGATGGACAAGAAAGTAATCTGAGGTAAGTGCATTTTTTTTATAATGAATTTCAGATGAAAAAAAAAAATTTTTACCAAGAAAATGTTTGTCTTCAAACCGGTGATCTCGCTCGCAAAACACTATGCCGACTCAATATTTTTTTCTTTTTTCAGAGCAAGCCAGGCAAGCGAGGGGTAGAAAGCCGCGCCTGTTCGCGGGCTGATGGACAAGAAAGTAATCTGAGGTAAGTGCATTTTGTTTTTTATAATGAATTTAAGATGAAAAAAATTGATTTTTACCAAGAAAATGTTTGTCTTCAAACCGGTGATCTCGGTCGCGAAACACTATCCCGATCAATTTTTTTTTCTTTTTTCAGCACAAACCAGGCAAGCGAGGGGTAGAAAGCCGCGCCTGTTCGCGGGCTGATGGACAAGAAAGTAATCTGAGAAAAGTGCAGTTTTTTTTTTTATTATGAATTTCATATGAAAAAAAAATATTTTTACTTAGAAAATGTTTGTCTTCAAACCGGTGATCTCGGTCGCGAAACACTATCCCGATCAATTTTTTTTTCTTTTTTCAGCACAAACCAGGCAAGCGAGGGGTAGAAAGCCGCGCCTGTTCGCGGGCTGATGGACAAGAAAGTAATCTGAGGTAAGTGCATTTTTTTTTATAATGAATTTCAGATGAAAAAAAAATATTTTTACCAAGAAAATGTTTGTCTTCAAACCGGTGATCTCGGTCGCAAAACACTATGCCGACTCAATATTTTTTTCTTTTTTCAGAGCAAGCCAGGCAAGCGAGGGGTAGAAAGCCGCGCCTGTTCGCGGGCTGATGGACAAGAAAGTAATCTCAGGTAAGTGCAGTTTTTTTTTTTATTATGAATATCAGATAAAAAATAAAAAAAAATATAAGAAAATGTTTGTCTTCAAACCGGTGATCTCGGTCGCAAAACACTATCCCGACTCAATATTTTTTTCTTTTTTCAGAACAAACCAGGCAAGCGAGGGGTAGAAAGCCGAGCCTGTTCGCGGGCTGATGGACAAGAAAGAAATCTGAGGTAAAAGCAGTTTTTTATTTATTATGGATTTCAGATGAAAAAATTGATTTTTACCAAGAAAATGTTTGTCTTCAAACCGGTGATCTCGGTCGCGAAATACTATCCCGATCATTTTTTTTTACTTTTTTCAGCACAAACCAGGCAAGCGAGGGGTAGAAAGCCGCGCCTGTTCGCGGGCTGATGGACAAGAAAGTAATCTGAGGTAAGTGCATTTTGTTTTTTATAATGAATTTAAGATGAAAAAAATTGATTTTTACCAAGAAAATGTTTGTCTTCAAACCGGTGATCTCGGTCGCGAAACACTATCCCGATCAATTTTTTTTTCTTTTTTCAGCACAAACCAGGCAAGCGAGGGGTAGAAAGCCGCGCCTGTTCGCGGGCTGATGGACAAGAAAGTAATCTGAGAAAAGTGCAGTTTTTTTTTTTATTATGAATTTCATATGAAAAAAAAATATTTTTACCAAGAAAATGTTTGTCTTCAAACCGGTGATCTCGGTCGCGAAACACTATGCCGACTCAATATTTTTTTCTTTTTTCAGAACAAGCCAGGCAAGCGAGGGGTAGAAAGCCGCGCCTGTTCGCGGGCTGATGGACAAGAAAGTAATCTCAGGTAAGTGCAGTTTTTTTTTTTATTATGAATATCAGATGAAAAAAAAAAAAAAATATAAGAAAATGTTTGTCTTCAAACCGGTGATCTCGGTCGCGAAACATTATCAGGACTATTTTTTTTCCTTTTTTCAGAGCAATCCAGGCAAGCGAGGGGTAGAAAGCCGCGTCTGTTCGCGGGCTGATGAACAAGAAAGTAATCTGAGGTAAGTGCAGTTTTTTTTTTTATTATGAATTTCATATGAAAAAAAAATATTTTTACTTAGAAAATGTTTGTCTTCAAACCGGTGATCTCGGTCGCGAAACACTATCCCGAACAATTTTTTTTTCTTTTTTCAGAACAAACCAGGCAAGCGAGGGGTAGAAAGCCGCGCCTGTTCGCGGGCTGATGGACAAGAAAGTAATCTGAGGTAAAAGCAGTTTTTTATTTATTATGGATTTCAGATGAAAAAATTGATTTTTACTAAGAAAATGTTTGTCTTCAAGCCGGTGATCTCGGTCGCGAAACACTATCAGGTCTATTTTTTTTTCTTTTTTCAGAGCAATCCAGGCAAGCGAGGGGTAGAAAGCCGCACCTGTTCGCGGGCTGATGGACAAGAAAGTAATCTGAGAAAAGTGCAGTTTTTTTTTTATTATGAATTTCATATGAAAAAAAAATATTTTTACTTAGAAAATGTTTGTCTTCAAACCGGTGATCTCGGTCGCGAAACACTATCCCGATCATTTTTTTTTTCTTTTTTCAGCACAAACCAGGCAAGCGAGGGGTAGAAAGCCGCGCCTGTTCGCGGGCTGATGGACAAGAAAGTAATCTGAGGTAAGTGCATTTTTTTTTATAATGAATTTCAGATGAAAAAAAATATTTTTACCAAGAAAATGTTTGTCTTCAAACCGGTGATCTCGGTCGCAAAACACTATGCCGACTCAATATTTTTTTCTTTTTTCAGAACAAGCCAGGCAAGCGAGGGGTAGAAAGCCGCGCCTGTTCGCGGGCTGATGGACAAGAAAGTAATCTCAGGTAAGTGCAGTTTTTTTTTTATTATGAATATCAGATGAAAAAAAAAAAAAAATTATAAGAAAATGTTTGTCTTCAAACCGGTGATCTCGGTCGCGAAACATTATCAGGACTATTTTTTTTCCTTTTTTCAGAGCAATCCAGGCAAGCGAGGGGTAGAAAGCCGCGTCTGTTCGCGGGCTGATGAACAAGAAAGTAATCTGAGGTAAGTGCAGTTTTTTTTTATAATGAATTTAAGATGAAAAAAATTGATTTTAACCAAGAAAATTTTTGTCTTCAAACCGGTGATCTCGGTCGCGAAACACTATCCCGATCAATTTTTTTTTCTTTTTTCAGAACAATCCAGGCAAGCGAGGGGTAGAAAGCCGCGCCTGTTCGCGGGCTGATGGACAAGAAAGTAATCTGAGGTAAGTGCAGTTTTTTTTTTTATTATGAATTTCATATGAAAAAAAAAAATTTTTACTTAGAAAATGTTTGTCTTCAAACCGGTGATCTCGGTCGCGAAACACTATCCCGAACAATTTTTTTTTCTTTTTTCAGAACAAACCAGGCAAGCGAGGGGTAGAAAGCCGCGCCTGTTCGCGGGCTGATGGACAAGAAAGTAATCTGAGGTAAAAGCAGTTTTTTATTTATTATGGATTTCAGATGAAAAAATTGATTTTTACTAAGAAAATGTTTGTCTTCAAGCCGGTGATCTCGGTCGCGAAACACTATCAGGTCTATTTTTTTTTCTTTTTTCAGAGCAATCCAGGCAAGCGAGGGGTAGAAAGCCGCACCTGTTCGCGGTCTGATGGACAAGAAAGTAATCTCAGGTAAAAGCAGTTTTTTATTTATTATGGATTTCAGATGAAAAAATTGATTTTTACTAAGAAAATGTTTGTCTTCATGCCGGTGATCTCGGTCGCGAAACACTATCAGGTCTATTTTTTTTTCTTTTTTCAGAGCAATCCAGGCAAGCGAGGGGTAGAAAGCCGCGCCTGTTCGCGGGCTGATGGACAAGAAAGTAATCTGAGGTAAGTGCAGTTTTTTTTTTTATTATGAATTTCATATGAAAAAAAAAAATTTTTACTTAGAAAATGTTTGTCTTCAAACCGGTGATCTCGGTCCCGAAACACTATCCCGATCATTTTTTTTTTCTTTTTTCAGCACAAACCAGGCAAGCGAGGGGTAGAAAGCCGCGCCTGTTCGCGGGCTGATGGACAAGAAAGTAATCTGAGGTAAGTGCATTTTTTTTTATAATGAATTTCAGATGAAAAAAAAATATTTTTACCAAGAAAATGTTTGTCTTCAAACCGGTGATCTCGGTCCCGAAACACTATCCCGATCATTTTTTTTTTCTTTTTTCAGCACAAACCAGGCAAGCGAGGGGTAGAAAGCTGCGCCTGTTCGCGGGCTGATGAACAAGAAAGTAATCTGAGGTAAAAGCAGTTTTTTTTTTATTATGGATTTCAGATGAAAAAATTGATTTTTACTAAGAAAATGTTTGTCTTCAAGCCGGTGATCTCGGTCGCGAAACACTATCAGGTCTATTTTTTTTTCTTTTTTCAGAGCAATCCAGGCAAGCGAGGGGTAGAAAGCCGCACCTGTTCGTGGTCTGATGGACAAGAAAGTAATCTGTGGTAAGTGCAGACCAAAATTATGAATTTCAGATGAAATAACGTGATTTTATACTAAGAAAATATTTGTCTTCAAACCGCTGATCTCGGTCGCCAAACACTATACCGACTTAATTTTTTTTTCTTTTTTCAGAGCAAGCCAGGCAAGCGAGGGGTAGAAAGCCGCGCCTGATCGCGGGCTGATGGACAAGAAAGTAATCTGAGTTAAGTGCAGTTTTTTTTTTATTATGAATTTCAGATGAAAAAAAAAAAAAAATTATAAGAAAATGTTTGTCTTCAAACCGGTGATCTCGGTCGCAAAACACTATCCCGAACAATATTTTTTTCTTTTTTCAGAACAAACCAGGCAAGCGAGGGGTAGAAAGCCGCGCCTGTTCGCGGGCTGATGGACAAGAAAGTAATCTGAGGTAAGTGCATTTTTTTTCATAATGAATTTCAGATGAAAAAAAAATATTTTTACCAAGAAAATGTTTGTCTTCAAACCGGTGATCTCGGTCCCGAAACACTATCCCGATCATTTTTTTTTTCTTTTTTCAGCACAAACCAGGCAAGCGAGGGGTAGAAAGCCGCGCCTGTTCGCGGGCTGATGAACAAGAAAGTAATCTGAGGTAAAAGCAGTTTTTTTTTTATTATGGATTTCAGATGAAAAAATTGATTTTTACTAAGAAAATGTTTGTCTTCAAGCCGGTGATCTCGGTCGCGAAACACTATCAGGTCTATTTTTTTTTCTTTTTTCAGAGCAATCCAGGCAAGCGAGGGGTAGAAAGCCGCACCTGTTCGTGGTCTGATGGACAAGAAAGTAATCTGTGGTAAGTGCAGACCAAAATTATGAATTTCAGATGAAATAACGTGATTTTATACTAAGAAAATATTTGTCTTCAAACCGCTGATCTCGGTCGCCAAACACTATACCGACTTAATTTTTTTTTCTTTTTTCAGAGCAAGCCAGGCAAGCGAGGGGTAGAAAGCCGCGCCTGATCGCGGGCTGATGGACAAGAAAGTAATCTGAGGTAAGTGCAGTTTTTTTTTTATTATGAATTTCAGATGAAAAAAAAAAAAAAATTATAAGAAAATGTTTGTCTTCAAACCGGTGATCTCGGTCGCAAAACACTATCCCGAACAATATTTTTTTCTTTTTTCAGAACAAACCAGGCAAGCGAGGGGTAGAAAGCCGCGCCTGATCGCGGGCTGATGGACAAGAAAGTAATCTGAGGTAAGTGCAGTTTTTTTTTTATTATGAATTTCATATGAAAAAAAAATATTTTTACTTAGAAAATGTTTGTCTTCAAACCGGTGATCTCGGTCCCGAAACACTATCCCGATAGTTTTTTTTTCTTTTTTCAGCACAAACCAGGCAAGCGAGGGGTAGAAAGCCGCGCCTGTTCGCGGGCTGATGGACAAGAAAGTAATCTGAGGTAAGTGCATTTTTTTTTATAATGAATTTCAGATGAAAAAAAAATATTTTTACCAAGAAAATGTTTGTCTTCAAACCGGTGATCTCGGTCGCGAAACACTATCCCGATCATTTTTTTTTTCTTTTTTCAGCACAAACCAGGCAAGCGAGGGGTAGAAAGCCGCGCCTGTTCGCGGGCTGATGGACAAGAAAGTAATCTGAGGTAAGTGCATTTTTTTTTATAATGAATTTCAGATGAAAAAAAATATTTTTACCAAGAAAATGTTTGTCTTCAAACCGGTGATCTCGGTCGCAAAACACTATCCCGACTCAATATTTTTTTCTTTTTTCAGAACAAACCAGGCAAGCGAGGGGTAGAAAGCCGAGCCTGTTCGCGGGCTGATGGACAAGAAAGTAATCTGAGGTAAGTGCATTTTTTTTTTATAATGAATTTAAGATGAAAAAAAATGATTTTTACCAAGAAAATGTTTGTCTTCAAACCGGTGATCTCGGTCGCGAAACACTATCAGGACTATTTTTTTTTCCTTTTTTCAGAGCAATCCAGGCAAGCGAGGGGTAGAAAGCCGCGCCTGTTCGCGGGCTGATGGACAAGAAAGTAATCTGAGGTAAGTGCAGACCAAAATTATGAATTTCAGATGAAATAACGTGATTTTATACTAAGAAAATATTTGTCTTCAAACCGTTGATCTCGGTCGCCAAACACTATACCGACTTAATTTTTTTTTCTTTTTTCAGAGCAAGCCAGGCAAGCGAGGGGAAGAAAGCCGCGCCTGTTCGCGGGCTAATGGCCAAGAAAGTAATCTGAGGTAAGTGCATTTTTTTTTATAATGAATTTCAGATGAAAAAAATTTATTTTTACCAAGAAAATATTTGTCTTCAAACCGGTGATCTCGGTCGCGAAATACTATCCCGATCATTTTTTTTTTCTTTTTTCAGCACAAACCAGGCAAGCGAGGGGTAGAAAGCCGCGCCTGTTCGCGGGCTGATGGACAAGAAAGTAATCTGAGGTAAGTGCATTTTTTTTTATAATGAATTTCAGATGAAAAAAAAATATTTTTACCAAGAAAATGTTTGTCTTCAAACCGGTGATCTCGCTCGCAAAACACTATGCCGACTCAATATTTTTTTCTTTTTTCAGAGCAAGCCAGGCAAGCGAGGGGTAGAAAGCCGCGCCTGTTCGCGGGCTGATGGACAAGAAAGTAATCTCAGGTAAGTGCAGTTTTTTTTTTATTATGTATTTCAGATGAAAAAAAAAAAAAATTATAAGAAAATGTTTGTCTTCAAACCGGTGATCTCGGTCGCAAAACACTATCCCGATTCAATATTTTTTTCTTTTTTCAGAACAAACCAGGCAAGCGAGGGGTAGAAAGCCGCGCCTGTTCGCGGGCTGATGGACAAGAAAGTAATCTGAGGTAAGTGCATTTTTTTTTTATTATGAATTTCATATGAAAAAAAAATATTTTTACTTAGAAAATGTTTGTCTTCAAACCGGTGATCTCGGTCGCGAAACACTATCCCGATCATTTTTTTTTTCTTTTTTCAGCACAAACCAGGCAAGCGAGGGGTAGAAAGCCGCGCCTGTTCGCGGGCTGATGGACAAGAAAGTAATCTGAGGTAAGTGCATTTTTTTTTATAATGAATTTCAGATGAAAAAAAAATATTTTTACCAAGAAAATGTTTGTCTTCAAACCGGTGATCTCGGTCGCAAAACACTATGCCGACTCAATATTTTTTTCTTTTTTCAGAGCAAGCCGGGCAAGCGAGGGGTAGAAAGCCGCGCCTGTTCGCGGGCTGATGGACAAGAAAGTAATCTCAGGTAAGTGCAGTTTTTTTTTATTATGAATATCAGATGAAAAAAAAAAAAAAATTATAAGAAAATGTTTGTCTTCAAACCGGTGATCTCGGTCGCAAAACACTATCCCGACTCAATATTTTTTTCTTTTTTCAGAACAAACCAGGCAAGCGAGGGGTAGAAAGCCGAGCCTGTTCGCGGGCTGATGGACAAGAAAGTAATCTGAGGTAAGTGCATTTTTTTTTATAATGAATTTAAGATGAAAAAAATTGATTTTTACCAAGAAAATGTTTGTCTTCAAACCGGTGATCTCGGTCGCGAAACACTATCAGGACTATTTTTTTTTCCTTTTTTCAGAGCAATCCAGGCAAGCGAGGGGTAGAAAGCCGCGTCTGTTCGCGGGCTGATGAACAAGAAAGTAATCTGAGGTAAGTGCAGTTTTTTTTTATAATGAATTTAAGATGAAAAAAATTGATTTTAACCAAGAAAATGTTTGTCTTCAAACCGGTGATCTCGGTCGCGAAACACTATCCCGATCAATTTTTTTTTCTTTTTTCAGAACAATCCAGGCAAGCGAGGGGTAGAAAGCCGCGCCTGTTCGCGGGCTGATGGACAAGAAAGTAATCTGAGGTAAGTGCAGTTTTTTTTTTATTATGAATTTCATATGAAAAAAAAATATTTTTACTTAGAAAATGTTTGTCTTCAAACCGGTGATCTCGGTCGCAAAACACTATCCCGATCAATTTTTTTTTCTTTTTTCAGAGCAATCCAGGCAAGCGAGGGGTAGAAAGCCGCGCCTGTTCGCGGGCTGATGGACAAGAAAGTAATCTGAGGTAAGTGCAGTTGTTTTTTTTTATTATGGATTTCATATGAAAAAAATTGATTTTTACCAAGAAAATGTTTGTCTTCAAACCGGTGATCTCGGTCGCGAAACACTATCCCGATCATTTTTTTTTTCTTTTTTCAGCACAGACCAGGCAAGCGAGGGGTAGAAAGCCGCGCCTGTTCGCGGGCTGATGGACAAGAAAGTAATCTGAGGTAAGTGCATTTTTTTTTATAATGAATTTCAGATGAAAAAAAAATATTTTTACCAAGAAAATGTTTGTCTTCAAACCGGTGATCTCGGTCGCAAAACACTATGCCGACTCAATATTTTTTTCTTTTTTCAGAGCAAGCCAGGCAAGCGAGGGGTAGAAAGCCGCGCCTGTTCGCGGGCTGATGGACAAGAAAGTAATCTCAGGTAAGTGCAGTTTTTTTTTTTATTATGAATATCAGATAAAAAATAAAAAAAAATATAAGAAAATGTTTGTCTTCAAACCGGTGATCTCGGTCGCAAAACACTATCCCGACTCAATATTTTTTTCTTTTTTCAGAACAAACCAGGCAAGCGAGGGGTAGAAAGCCGAGCCTGTTCGCGGGCTGATGGACAAGAAAGAAATCTGAGGTAAAAGCAGTTTTTTATTTATTATGGATTTCAGATGAAAAAATTGATTTTTACCAAGAAAATGTTTGTCTTCAAACCGGTGATCTCGGTCGCGAAATACTATCCCGATCATTTTTTTTTTCTTTTTTCAGCACAAACCAGGCAAGCGAAGGGTAGAAAGCCGCGCCTGTTCGCGGGCTGATGGACAAGAAAGTAATCTGAGGTAAGTGCAGTTTTTTTTTTTATTATGAATTTCATATGAAAAAAAAATATTTTTACTAAGAAAATGTTTGTCTTCAAACCGGTGATCTCGGTCCCGAAACACTATCCCGATCATTTTTTTTTCTTTTTTCAGCACAAACCAGGCAAGCGAGGGGTAGAAAGCCGCGCCTGTTCGCGGGCTGATGGACAAGAAAGTAATCTGAGGTAAGTGCATTTTTTTTATAATGAATTTCAGATGAAAAAAAAAAATTTTTACCAAGAAAATGTTTGTCTTCAAACCGGTGATCTCGCTCGCAAAACACTATGCCGACTCAATATTTTTTTCTTTTTTCAGAGCAAGCCAGGCAAGCGAGGGGTAGAAAGCCGCGCCTGTTCGCGGGCTGATGGACAAGAAAGTAATCTGAGGTAAGTGCATTTTGTTTTTTATAATGAATTTAAGATGAAAAAAATTGATTTTTACCAAGAAAATGTTTGTCTTCAAACCGGTGATCTCGGTCGCGAAACACTATCCCGATCAATTTTTTTTTCTTTTTTCAGCACAAACCAGGCAAGCGAGGGGTAGAAAGCCGCGCCTGTTCGCGGGCTGATGGACAAGAAAGTAATCTGAGAAAAGTGCAGTTTTTTTTTTTATTATGAATTTCATATGAAAAAAAAATATTTTTACTTAGAAAATGTTTGTCTTCAAACCGGTGATCTCGGTCGCGAAACACTATCCCGATCATTTTTTTTTTCTTTTTTCAGCACAAACCAGGCAAGCGAGGGGTAGAAAGCCGCGCCTGTTCGCGGGCTGATGGACAAGAAAGTAATCTGAGGTAAGTGCATTTTTTTTTATAATGAATTTCAGATGAAAAAAAAATATTTTTACCAAGAAAATGTTTGTCTTCAAACCGGTGATCTCGGTCGCAAAACACTATGCCGACTCAATATTTTTTTCTTTTTTCAGAGCAAGCCAGGCAAGCGAGGGGTAGAAAGCCGCGCCTGTTCGCGGGCTGATGGACAAGAAAGTAATCTCAGGTAAGTGCAGTTTTTTTTTTTATTATGAATATCAGATAAAAAATAAAAAAAAATATAAGAAAATGTTTGTCTTCAAACCGGTGATCTCGGTCGCAAAACACTATCCCGACTCAATATTTTTTTCTTTTTTCAGAACAAACCAGGCAAGCGAGGGGTAGAAAGCCGAGCCTGTTCGCGGGCTGATGGACAAGAAAGAAATCTGAGGTAAAAGCAGTTTTTTATTTATTATGGATTTCAGATGAAAAAATTGATTTTTACCAAGAAAATGTTTGTCTTCAAACCGGTGATCTCGGTCGCGAAATACTATCCCGATCATTTTTTTTTTCTTTTTTCAGCACAAACCAGGCAAGCGAAGGGTAGAAAGCCGCGCCTGTTCGCGGGCTGATGGACAAGAAAGTAATCTGAGGTAAGTGCATTTTGTTTTTTATAATGAATTTAAGATGAAAAAAATTGATTTTTACCAAGAAAATGTTTGTCTTCAAACCGGTGATCTCGGTCGCGAAACACTATCCCGATCAATTTTTTTTTCTTTTTTCAGCACAAACCAGGCAAGCGAGGGGTAGAAAGCCGCGCCTGTTCGCGGGCTGATGGACAAGAAAGTAATCTGAGAAAAGTGCAGTTTTTTTTTTTATTATGAATTTCATATGAAAAAAAAATATTTTTACCAAGAAAATGTTTGTCTTCAAACCGGTGATCTCGGTCGCGAAACACTATGCCGACTCAATATTTTTTTCTTTTTTCAGAACAAGCCAGGCAAGCGAGGGGTAGAAAGCCGCGCCTGTTCGCGGGCTGATGGACAAGAAAGTAATCTCAGGTAAGTGCAGTTTTTTTTTTATTATGAATATCAGATGAAAAAAAAAAAAAATTATAAGAAAATGTTTGTCTTCAAACCGGTGATCTCGGTCGCGAAACATTATCAGGACTATTTTTTTTCCTTTTTTCAGAGCAATCCAGGCAAGCGAGGGGTAGAAAGCCGCGTCTGTTCGCGGGCTGATGAACAAGAAAGTAATCTGAGGTAAGTGCAGTTTTTTTTTTTATTATGAATTTCATATGAAAAAAAAATATTTTTACTTAGAAAATGTTTGTCTTCAAACCGGTGATCTCGGTCGCGAAACACTATCCCGAACAATTTTTTTTTCTTTTTTCAGAACAAACCAGGCAAGCGAGGGGTAGAAAGCCGCGCCTGTTCGCGGGCTGATGGACAAGAAAGTAATCTGAGGTAAAAGCAGTTTTTTATTTATTATGGATTTCAGATGAAAAAATTGATTTTTACTAAGAAAATGTTTGTCTTCAAGCCGGTGATCTCGGTCGCGAAACACTATCAGGTCTATTTTTTTTTCTTTTTTCAGAGCAATCCAGGCAAGCGAGGGGTAGAAAGCCGCGCCTGTTCGCGGGCTGATGGACAAGAAAGTAATCTGAGAAAAGTGCAGTTTTTTTTTTATTATGAATTTCATATGAAAAAAAAATATTTTTACTTAGAAAATGTTTGTCTTCAAACCGGTGATCTCGGTCGCGAAACACTATCCCGATCATTTTTTTTTTCTTTTTTCAGCACAAACCAGGCAAGCGAGGGGTAGAAAGCCGCGCCTGTTCGCGGGCTGATGGACAAGAAAGTAATCTGAGGTAAGTGCATTTTTTTTTATAATGAATTTCAGATGAAAAAAAATATTTTTACCAAGAAAATGTTTGTCTTCAAACCGGTGATCTCGGTCGCAAAACACTATGCCGACTCAATATTTTTTTCTTTTTTCAGAACAAGCCAGGCAAGCGAGGGGTAGAAAGCCGCGCCTGTTCGCGGGCTGATGGACAAGAAAGTAATCTCAGGTAAGTGCAGTTTTTTTTTTATTATGAATATCAGATGAAAAAAAAAAAAAAATTATAAGAAAATGTTTGTCTTCAAACCGGTGATCTCGGTCGCGAAACATTATCAGGACTATTTTTTTTCCTTTTTTCAGAGCAATCCAGGCAAGCGAGGGGTAGAAAGCCGCGTCTGTTCGCGGGCTGATGAACAAGAAAGTAATCTGAGGTAAGTGCAGTTTTTTTTTATAATGAATTTAAGATGAAAAAAATTGATTTTAACCAAGAAAATGTTTGTCTTCAAACCGGTGATCTCGGTCGCGAAACACTATCCCGATCAATTTTTTTTTCTTTTTTCAGAACAATCCAGGCAAGCGAGGGGTAGAAAGCCGCGCCTGTTCGCGGGCTGATGGACAAGAAAGTAATCTGAGGTAAGTGCAGTTTTTTTTTTTATTATGAATTTCATATGAAAAAAAAAAATTTTTACTTAGAAAATGTTTGTCTTCAAACCGGTGATCTCGGTCGCGAAACACTATCCCGAACAATTTTTTTTTCTTTTTTCAGAACAAACCAGGCAAGCGAGGGGTAGAAAGCCGCGCCTGTTCGCGGGCTGATGGACAAGAAAGTAATCTGAGGTAAAAGCAGTTTTTTATTTATTATGGATTTCAGATGAAAAAATTGATTTTTACTAAGAAAATGTTTGTCTTCAAGCCGGTGATCTCGGTCGCGAAACACTATCAGGTCTATTTTTTTTTCTTTTTTCAGAGCAATCCAGGCAAGCGAGGGGTAGAAAGCCGCACCTGTTCGCGGGCTGATGGACAAGAAAGTAATCTCAGGTAAAAGCAGTTTTTTATTTATTATGGATTTCAGATGAAAAAATTGATTTTTACTAAGAAAATGTTTGTCTTCATGCCGGTGATCTCGGTCGCGAAACACTATCAGGTCTATTTTTTTTTCTTTTTTCAGAGCAATCCAGGCAAGCGAGGGGTAGAAAGCCGCGCCTGTTCGCGGGCTGATGGACAAGAAAGTAATCTGAGGTAAGTGCAGTTTTTTTTTTTATTATGAATTTCATATTAAAAAAAAAAATTTTTACTTAGAAAATGTTTGTCTTCAAACCGGTGATCTCGGTCCCGAAACACTATCCCGATCATTTTTTTTTTCTTTTTTCAGCACAAACCAGGCAAGCGAGGGGTAGAAAGCCGCGCCTGTTCGCGGGCTGATGGACAAGAAAGTAATCTGAGGTAAGTGCATTTTTTTTTATAATGAATTTCAGATGAAAAAAAAATATTTTTACCAAGAAAATGTTTGTCTTCAAACCGGTGATCTCGGTCCCGAAACACTATCCCGATCATTTTTTTTTTCTTTTTTCAGCACAAACCAGGCAAGCGAGGGGTAGAAAGCTGCGCCTGTTCGCGGGCTGATGAACAAGAAAGTAATCTGAGGTAAAAGCAGTTTTTTTTTTATTATGGATTTCAGATGAAAAAATTGATTTTTACTAAGAAAATGTTTGTCTTCAAGCCGGTGATCTCGGTCGCGAAACACTATCAGGTCTATTTTTTTTTCTTTTTTCAGAGCAATCCAGGCAAGCGAGGGGTAGAAAGCCGCACCTGTTCGTGGTCTGATGGACAAGAAAGTAATCTGTGGTAAGTGCAGACCAAAATTATGAATTTCAGATGAAATAACGTGATTTTATACTAAGAAAATATTTGTCTTCAAACCGCTGATCTCGGTCGCCAAACACTATACCGACTTAATTTTTTTTTCTTTTTTCAGAGCAAGCCAGGCAAGCGAGGGGTAGAAAGCCGCGTCTGATCGCGGGCTGATGGACAAGAAAGTAATCTGAGGTAAGTGCAGTTTTTTTTTTATTATGAATTTCAGATGAAAAAAAAAAAAAAATTATAAGAAAATGTTTGTCTTCAAACCGGTGATCTCGGTCGCAAAACACTATCCCGAACAATATTTTTTTCTTTTTTCAGAACAAACCAGGCAAGCGAGGGGTAGAAAGCCGCGCCTGTTCGCGGGCTGATGGACAAGAAAGTAATCTGAGGTAAGTGCATTTTTTTTCATAATGAATTTCAGATGAAAAAAAAATATTTTTACCAAGAAAATGTTTGTCTTCAAACCGGTGATCTCGGTCCCGAAACACTATCCCGATCATTTTTTTTTTCTTTTTTCAGCACAAACCAGGCAAGCGAGGGGTAGAAAGCCGCGCCTGTTCGCGGGCTGATGAACAAGAAAGTAATCTGAGGTAAAAGCAGTTTTTTTTTTATTATGGATTTCAGATGAAAAAATTGATTTTTACTAAGAAAATGTTTGTCTTCAAGCCGGTGATCTCGGTCGCGAAACACTATCAGGTCTATTTTTTTTTCTTTTTTCAGAGCAATCCAGGCAAGCGAGGGGTAGAAAGCCGCACCTGTTCGTGGTCTGATGGACAAGAAAGTAATCTGTGGTAAGTGCAGACCAAAATTATGAATTTCAGATGAAATAACGTGATTTTATACTAAGAAAATATTTGTCTTCAAACCGCTGATCTCGGTCGCCAAACACTATACCGACTTAATTTTTTTTTCTTTTTTCAGAGCAAGCCAGGCAAGCGAGGGGTAGAAAGCCGCGCCTGATCGCGGGCTGATGGACAAGAAAGTAATCTGAGGTAAGTGCAGTTTTTTTTTTATTATGAATTTCAGATGAAAAAAAAAAAAAAATTATAAGAAAATGTTTGTCTTCAAACCGGTGATCTCGGTCGCAAAACACTATCCCGAACAATATTTTTTTCTTTTTTCAGAACAAACCAGGCAAGCGAGGGGTAGAAAGCCGCGCCTGATCGCGGGCTGATGGACAAGAAAGTAATCTGAGGTAAGTGCAGTTTTTTTTTTATTATGAATTTCATATGAAAAAAAAATATTTTTACTTAGAAAATGTTTGTCTTCAAACCGGTGATCTCGGTCCCGAAACACTATCCCGATAGTTTTTTTTTCTTTTTTCAGCACAAACCAGGCAAGCGAGGGGTAGAAAGCCGCGCCTGTTCGCGGGCTGATGGACAAGAAAGTAATCTGAGGTAAGTGCATTTTTTTTTATAATGAATTTCAGATGAAAAAAAAATATTTTTACCAAGAAAATGTTTGTCTTCAAACCGGTGATCTCGGTCGCGAAACACTATCCCGATCATTTTTTTTTTCTTTTTTCAGCACAAACCAGGCAAGCGAGGGGTAGAAAGCCGCGCCTGTTCGCGGGCTGATGGACAAGAAAGTAATCTGAGGTAAGTGCATTTTTTTTTATAATGAATTTCAGATGAAAAAAAATATTTTTACCAAGAAAATGTTTGTCTTCAAACCGGTGATCTCGGTCGCAAAACACTATCCCGACTCAATATTTTTTTCTTTTTTCAGAACAAACCAGGCAAGCGAGGGGTAGAAAGCCGAGCCTGTTCGCGGGCTGATGGACAAGAAAGTAATCTGAGGTAAGTGCATTTTTTTTTTATAATGAATTTAAGATGAAAAAAAATATTTTTACCAAGAAAATGTTTGTCTTCAAACCGGTGATCTCGGTCGCGAAACACTATCAGGACTATTTTTTTTTCCTTTTTTCAGAGCAATCCAGGCAAGCGAGGGGTAGAAAGCCGCGTCTGTTCGCGGGCTGATGAACAAGAAAGTAATCTGAGGTAAGTGCAGTTTTTTTTTATAATGAATTTAAGATGAAAAAAATTGATTTTAACCAAGAAAATGTTTGTCTTCAAACCGGTGATCTCGGTCGCGAAACACTATCCCGATCAATTTTTTTTTCTTTTTTCAGAACAATCCAGGCAAGCGAGGGGTAGAAAGCCGCGCCTGTTCGCGGGCTGATGGACAAGAAAGTAATCTGAGGTAAGTGCAGTTTTTTTTTTTATTATGAATTTCATATGAAAAAAAAATATTTTTACTTAGAAAATGTTTGTCTTCAAACCGGTGATCTCGGTCGCGAAACACTATCCCGAACAATTTTTTTTTCTTTTTTCAGAACAAACCAGGCACGCGAGGGGTAGAAAGCCGCGCCTGTTCGCGGGCTGATGGACAAGAAAGTAATCTGAGGTAAAAGCAGTTTTTTATTTATTATGGATTTCAGATGAAAAAATTGATTTTTACTAAGAAAATGTTTGTCTTCAAGCCGGTGATCTCGGTCGCGAAACACTATCAGGTCTATTTTTTTTTCTTTTTTCAGAGCAATCCAGGCAAGCGAGGGGTAGAAAGCCGCACCTGTTCGTGGTCTGATGGACAAGAAAGTAATCTGTGGTAAGTGCAGACCAAAATTATGAATTTCAGATGAAATAACGTGATTTTATACTAAGAAAATATTTGTCTTCAAACCGCTGATCTCGGTCGCCAAACACTATACCGACTTAATTTTTTTTTCTTTTTTCAGAGCAAGCCAGGGAAGCGAGGGGTAGAAAGCTGCGCCTGTTCGCGGGCTGATGGACAAGAAAGTAATCTGAGGTAAGTGCAGTTTTTTTTTTATTATGAATTTCAGATGAAAAAAATTGATTTTTACTTTGAAAATGTTTGTCTTCAAACCGGTGATCTCGGTCGCGAAACACTATGGCGATCAATTTTTTTTTCTTTTTTCAGAACAATCCAGGCAAGCGAGGGGTAGAAAGCCGCGCCTGTTCGCGGGCTGATGGACAAGAAAGTAATCTGAGGTAAGTGCAGTTTTTTTTTTATTATGAATTTCATATGAAAAAAAAATATTTTTACTTAGAAAATGTTTGTCTTCAAACCGGTGATCTCGGTCGCAAATAGGTTAGGTTAGGTTAGGTTAGGTTAGGTTGGGGTGCATGTTGAAGAGCCTCCTCGTGGCGCACCCTGGGCAACGTCAGGTCCAATTGCCCACCTGCTCTTGGTGGTGGACAATTGGGGCTGGCGGCTAATCTTTAACAGACGGGGAAGGGTCATGGTTCCAATCACCCATCATCCTTGTTGGTCGGTGATGGGAACCGGGCTAGGGGCGGGACGGCTTGTCCGTCATAGGGGTCATCTAACGTCTACACCTCCTCTGGTTGCAGAGGGTAGGTCGTAGGCGTATAGTGGGAGAGGGAGAGGAAGACAACCTCTTTAAAAAATTACCTCAATCCCTGCTTAGGGGATGAATGGCCGGTAAGGCCTGGTGGCCAACAGACGTCTACACCCCCTCTGGTTGCAGAGGGGTGGTCGTAGGCGTATATTGGGAGAAGGAGAGGAAGACAACCTCTGTAAAAAATTACCTCAATCCCAAGGTCGAGCGTGCCGAGGAGATGGATGGCCGGAGAGGTTCCGGTCGCTAGCGCTGGGGGGGTTCATCGGGGAGAATAGGGACCATACCCTTCAAAGGAACAAAAAAAAAATGGACAAACAGACAGAGGGAAATAAACTACCCCAGGGCGGTACCGGCTGCTCAGCAGCCGGAGAATCCGTCACGTTCTCTTCAGGAACGTCAAGCCCCCAATCGTATTCTGGGGGGGGCAACCAATGTCTTCCATCAGGTTCTCGAACATTCGAGGACTTGATCAGTTTTAATTTTAATGCCGAAACCACCGGCCAGCGAGAAAAGGAGCTTAAGAAGTTCCTGAAGCCCCTGCGCGTCGTGGTCACGCCGATTGTTGTCTCCGACAGCAACAAGAGCCGAGGAGGCTCAAGTCCTGAAAGGGACCGGTCCGACAGAGAGGACTCTAGGAGGAAGCGCAGTCTCTCCTCTAGTGAGGAGAACCTGTCGGCCGCGAAGGTGCCAACGGCACAGAGAGGGCGAGGTCGTGCGGTGGCGGGCGGAGTCCCCGCTCGGGTGACGGAGCGTGACGGGCGCGGTCGCTCTGCACTGATACGCAGGAGCACTACGCCAGCTCCAGTGGAGCGCGTGGAAAGTGCGGAGAGCGGCCCCGAGCCCATGGAGGCGGACCTGAGCGGGGGCTCCACCGTGTCCCTGCTGGGATCTAATAAAGCGGAGGCGAATGCTGCAAAACGGGCGCAGCGAAAAACTGTTGCGGCTGACGAATTCAGCGAGTTGGCCCGACAGGCCCGTGAGCGGCGCTCTGCTCGGATGGCTGCCGGGGGAGGCATCACAGCGGTAGCACTCAGTCGCCAAGTTTTGGACGGCGTGGATGTCGTCCTGAAGGTTGCCACCAAATCGGGCAACCTGAAGGGCACATTCACCCGTGCCCTGAAAGAGGCGGCTGACGGAATTAAGGAGGCGGTTGAGGTCCTCGTTAACCGCACTAGCACGGAGGAGATGGCGAAGCTATGGGAGGAGAATGGCCGTCTCCGATCCGAGTTGGAGGACCTCAAGCGGCAGTTTGCCGCCCTGAAGGCAGCACCCGCGGACACGGGCTCGTCTTCCGTCGCGGTCCAGTCATCGGTTCCATTGCCGGTCCCGTCGTCGGCCCCTGCACTTGCGGATGCCGAGATTGAGAAGATCGCGCGCATCTGCATGATGCAGTGTGGGACGATGGTGGGTGCCCGCATGGAGGCCATAGAGGCAAGGCTCCTGCCGGCGGAAACCCTCCGCTTACCGCTCGCTGCGGACAGGCGGAGGAAGGAGGGGCCTGCTAAGCGGGGGCCGGTAACGGCCGCGACGGCAGAGGCAAGCCGGTCCGGGAAGGGGACTAAAAAGCCCACCGAGGGTACGTCCGCGTCCACTTCCGGGGCGGCTGTACCGGCGGCGGCCGCGCCGGGCCCTACCTCGGAGGCCTGGACGACGGTAGTCAAAAAGGGCCGCCGTCACGGGAAGAAGACGGCGCCACCGGCACCCGCTGGAGCTCCGGCACCGGCAGCCAAGAAGGCCCAGGGACCGCCTAGGGTCAGAGCCCCACGCTCCGCGGCTGTAGTGATTACGCTGCAGCCCGGAGCCGTCGAAAGGGGCATCACCTACAAGGCGGTCCTGACTGAGGCAAAAGCCAAAGTCGCGTTCCCCGACCTTGGCACACCGTCCGGCTTCAGAATGAAGCCGGCGATTACGGGGGCGCGGCTGCTCGAGGTGTCGGGTGCTTCTAGCGGCGAGAAGGCGGATATCCTGGCTGCCAAGCTACGTGAGGTCCTCAACCCGGAGGACGTCCGGGTGTCCAGGCCAATGAAGACCGCTGAGCTGCGCGTCGGTGGCCTGGACGACTCGACGACCACGGCCGAGGTCGCGGCGGCCGTCGCCAGAGTCGGTGGATGTCCGCCCGACGACGTGCGGACGGGCGAGATTCGCGCTGACGCTTCCGGGCTCGGCACGATTTGGGTACGGTGCCCGGTGGTGGCGGCGAACAAGGTCGCTGACGGTGGGCGTCTGTTGGTGGGTTGGGTTGCAGCGAGCGTCAAGCTGCTGCAGCCCAGGGCCATGCGGTGCTACCGGTGCCTTGACATTGGGCATGTTAAGGCACGGTGCACCGCCGAAGTGGACCGCAGCGAGCAGTGCTACCGCTGCGGCCAGCCCGGCCACAAGGCGGCCCAGTGCTCTGCGGCACCAAACTGTAGCCTCTGTACAGCTGCAGGGAGGCCCGCCGGGCACAGAGCGGGCGGAAAAGCCTGTGGCGCCCCCGCCAGCAAGAGGAGAAGGGGTGCCAAGGCTGCGGGGGGCTCTTTACCCCCCCCTCAGCCTGGCTGCCCTTCGGCCGACTCCCGGCCTAGGAATGGTGCGGAGGGAATGGATTGCGCATAATGGCGCTCTACCATTTCCTCCAGGGCAATCTCAACCACTCTGCCAGAGCTCAGGACCTCTTGCTCCAGAGCATGGCGGAGTGGTTGATTCGCGTGGCTGTGGTCGCTGAGCCGTACTTTGTCCCCTCCCGGGATAACTGGGTGGGGGACCTGGACGGCTTGGTGGCCATCATCGGCGGGGCTCTCGTCAACCCGTCCCGAGGACACGGCTGGGTGGCCGCCCTCGCGGACGGCATTGGCGTGGTTGGGGCGTATTTTTCGCCCAACAAGAGTCTCGCCGACTTCGAAAGCTTCCTTGTCGAGTTGGGTGCCGTCGTGGGCCGACTCCACCCTCGCCCCGTGCTGTTGCTAGGGGATCTCAACGCCAAGTCTGCGGCGTGGGGATCTCCGGTGACCGATGCTAGGGGTGAGGCGCTGGAGGAGTGGGCGGTCACGACTGGCCTGGTCGTCCTGAATGTGGGCTCGGTCCACACGTGCGTGCGGCAGCGGGGCGGGTCAATAGTGGACGTCTCGTTCGCTAGCCCTGCTGTTGCGAGTCGTGTTCGCGACTGGCGTGTTGCCGCGGAGGTGGAGACGTTGTCGGATCACCGATACATCCGTTTCGACGTCTCCGCCCAGACCGCCGGCGGCCGCAGTTCATCGGGCCCGCGAACGGACGGCCCGCGCTGGGCGCTCAAGCGCATCGACAGGGAGCTTCTCGAGGAGGCCGCTATTGTCCAGGCCTGGATCCGGGAGTCGGCAATGAGTGGACCCGTCGACGTCGAACAGGAGGCGCTGTGGTTCCGCGGGGCGATGACGCAAATCTGCGACGCGTCCATGCCCCGCGTCCACACACAGTCAGCAAGGCGCCAGGTGTACTGGTGGTCCGCCGCGATCGCGCAGTTACGCATCGCGTGCGTGGCGGTGAGACGCCAGTACACCCGTTACCGTAGGAGACGTCGTCGGGTCCCTGACGAAGAAGCCGCGCTGTATGAGGTGTACCGCGCGGCTAAGGAGACTCTGTGGCTGGCCATCGGCGAGGCGAAGACGCGAGCCAGGGAGGAGATGCTGGAGACTCTAGACGGGAATCCGTGGGGGCGCCCTTATCGAGCGGTTCGAGGGAAACTTCGAGCCGCAGCGCCTCCACTTACGGAGAGTCTTCAGCCCGAGCTGCTGGAGGAGGTAGTCGCAGCCCTCTTCCCGGCAAGAGCGGAGCATACTCCGCCGCCGATGGCTTTGCCCACAGCCGCAGAGTCTACAGAGGAGAACGCCATTAGCGTCCCAGAGGTGACACAGGCAGAGATGAGGGCGGCCGTGATGCGGCTCCGGGCCAAGAACGTGGCTCCGGGGCCCGACGGGATCCACGGCCGAGCATTAGCCCTCGCTCTGAAGGAGCTGGAGCCCCAGCTGAGAGGACTCTACACAGCGTGCCTTGAGCGGGGCCAGTTTCCCACTTTGTGGAAGACTGGTCGTCTGGTCCTGCTCAGGAAGGTGGGGCGCCCTGCGGACTCGCCGTCCGCGTACCGGCCCATAGTGCTGCTAGACGAGGTGGGGAAGCTGCTGGAGCGGATACTCGCAGCCCGCCTCGTCGGCCACTTGTGCAGAGAAGGGCCGGACCTGGACGAGAGCCAGTTCGGCTTTCGGCATGGGCGCTCCACCATCCACGCGATATCGCGGGTGAGAGTCCTGGCGGAGGAAACGGTGTCCCGGGGTGGGGTGGTGGTGGCGGTGTCCTTGGACATCTCCAATGCCTTCAACACCCTGCCCTGGAGTTGTATTCGGGAGGCACTGCGGTATCATCGGGTGCCTCTCTACCTCCGCCGCATCGTTGGGGCTTATTTGGCGGAGAGGTGTGTCACCTACATGGGACGCGATGGCGTTAACCAGCGCCACATGTCGTGCGGTGTTCCACAGGGCTCGGTCCTGGGCCCGCTCCTGTGGAACATCGGGTACGACTGGGTGCTGAGAGGCGAACTCCAACCGGGCGTCGACCTGACGTGCTACGCGGACGACACGCTGGTCACGGCCCGGGGGAGTTCGCACAGGGAGGCAGCGTTGCTGGCGACGGCTGCGGTTTCACAGACGGTGAGCCGCATACGGCGCCTCGGCCTGGAGGTGGCCCTCAACAAGTCGGAGGCCATGGTGTTTCATGGTCCCCGGCGGGCGCCACCGTCCGCATCCCACATTGTGGTGGGTGGGGTACGAATCGCTGTCGAGCCCACCATGAAGTACCTGGGCTTGGTGCTCGACAGTCGGTGGGATTTCGGCCCCCACTTCCGGCGGCTGGCGCCCAAGTTGTTGGGCGCGGCTGGGGCGCTGTCAACGCTGCTTCCCAATCTGGGGGGCCCGAGCGCCGCTTGTAGGCGGCTCTACGTGGGGATCGTGCGATCGATGGCCCTTTACGGGGCCCCGATCTGGGCGGCTGACCTGACGGCCGGCAGCATTGCTGTTCTGCGAAAGCCGCAGAGAGCGATGGCCGTCAGAGTCATAAGGGGGTACCGCACGATCTCCTACGAGGCGGCTTGTGCACTGGCCGGATCCCCGCCCTGGGACCTGGAGGCGAAGGTGCTCGCGTCACTGTACCGGTGGCGCGAGGAATGGCGGGCGCGGGGCGAGCGACCGATGCAGCGACATATGGAGCAGCGTCGGTCGCAGCTCCGCGAGGTCCTGGTGGCGGAATGGCGGGACAGGCTCTCACGCCCTACCGCCGGCCTCGTCACTATCGAGGCGGTCCGGCCGGTGCTCGACCTCTGGCTCGGGAGGAGGCACGGCTCCCTGTCGTTTCGGGTGACGCAGGTGCTCTCGGGGCATGGTTGTTTCGGGAAGTACCTGTGTCGCATAAACAGGGAGCCGGACGCCCGGTGTCACCACTGCGTCGACTGTCGGGAGGACACGGCGCGGCATACGCTGGCAGAGTGTGCCGCTTGGGAGGAGCCGCGCCGTGCCCTCATCTCAGGAGTAGGCAGTGACCTGTCGCTGCCGGCCGTAGTGAATGCTATGGTCGGCGGCGACGAGTCCTGGGACGCGGTGGTATCCTTCTGCGAAACAGTTATCTCGCAGAAGGAGGCTGCGGAAAGGGAGCGAGAGATCTCATCCTCTCACCCGGCCCGCAGCAGGCGCACCGGGCGTCGGCGGAGGGCGGACAACGCCCTCTTCCAGCCCCCCTAAATGGGTCCAGGGACGACGGACTTGGGGACGTCCGTCGCCCCCCATGGTTAGGTTTTTTTTTTTTTTTTTGGCAGGAGTGGGAAATCCTCATGGACGCCCAGACTGACTCACTGGTGAACCAGTCTGGGCAGTGCCGGACTCTTACCGGCTAAAACCACACTCCTGCCTTACAATAAATCCACAGACTTGGGGGTCCGTGCCTTTGTTTACAATGAATTTTTATTTTTTTACGCGTTCTTACAGCAAGGTGTACAATTATTGTGCTCCTACGTCGGACACTTAATGCTATATTTACTTAACTAACTTAAATCTACGTGAGTCCATCCGTTTTTTTTTTTATATTTTTTTTTTTTTCTTATTTTTTTTTTTTTTTTTTTATTGTTATTATTGATACATACGCATGCTCATGCAATATATATATATATATATGTTTTTTTTTTTTTTTTTATACACAGGCATTACAATTTTGGTTTACTTAATAACTACTTACTTATTCTAGATACATATTTGGTCTTTAATACAGGGGAATTACAATTGTTGTTGGTTAGTGTTACTTACTACTAAGGTTTTAATTATTTATTAATTATTACGGGTTTAGGAAAGAGAGAGAGAGAGAAAACTACATGGCAGTACGAGCCGACCAGCCCCAACAGACGGCTTCCGTTCACGGAAATGACGTAAACATCCGCGCCGTTCAGCTCAACCATTTTTTAGGGAACTCAACGACCGAATGCGTAGCGCCACCATCGGCAGGACATTTACGTGAGTATGACAGACTCGCTCCGCCATGCAGCCTTTCTAACTGTTTTGATTTAATTTACAGGGGGTTCAGACTGGTTGATGGTTTAGTTTATTTGGATTTGGATCGGGTTTGACTTTTGAACGGGGAATTTTTAGGTGGAATTTAGGTGGGGTCTGGTGACCAGGGACTTCGCTAGCCTGAGCAAGGCTTCCACGACAACTCCGTCTCGATGCTGCATGGCCGTCTTCAGATTGTACTCGACGACCGTTTTAGTCGGCGCATCCATCGCTCTCTTTGCAAAGCGGCCCGTGGCGTCGTCGGCGTCGTCGGAGTAATAGACGCAACTGACTGTGTGTCTCGACACCGCCACTACCGCGTGAGAGACGCTGTCGTGTATTTGGAGCCTCCTGGACTTGGTGTTGACGATGATGACGCTATCGTAGGTCAACCCCTGAGCCTCGTGAATGGTTAGCGTGCGTGACCCTTCGCCGGACCCATATCCCTGGCTTATAAGAGAAGTTTTCTCCTCTTGTGTATGAACCAGGAACAGGGTGTTTTGGGCAGTGCTCGGTATTTGCGCACCTGTGTAACCTTTCACTCTCAGGGAGTGGACCCGCGACAGCGACGATTTGGAGGAGTATATACCGGAGTATATCTCGCTCAGTGCAAACGCCACATCCATCGGATTACGGTGTGTGCAAAGCAACTCCTGGGTGATGCCAGCCACTAAGTTTGGACGGGTATACCTTAACTCGAATAGGTTCTCTCTGTCCAAAAATGGAAGCTGGTTTACGTCTCCGATGAGGACAATTTCGCTTGCTCCAGACAACTTTACTGCCATAACTATGGCCCCAAAATGGTTCATAAGAGCCTCGTCTACCGTGAGGCGGTAGCATTTCTCTCCTTTCTTGAACCCGTTGGCTAAGATTGAGGCCATAGTGCGCACCTTTGTTTTTACTCGATCTCCTAAGCGGTGCGCCAGCTTCTCCCTGAGATCTTTGGCAGCTTCGGTCGTCGTGGTTGCCACGACGTCCTTCTCCTCATCGAACTGCTTCACCACCCAGGTAGTCTTGCCGCAACCCGGGACTCCGTTTACCCACCTGATACTGGGCACCGCCCAACTTTCCTGCGATGCTGGACTGTCTGTAGTCCCCAAAATGGATTGCGCCATTTTAAGGATCTTGTCGTCCAACATGATTTTGGTACATTTGGCGGTAACCAGTATCGGGTCGTCGTCAGGTGCTGTGAATTTTAATTTGCCTGAGCGCTCCGTTTCCTCCTCGTCCAGGGCCACGAATCCGCTCTTCGCGCTAAAGGCTGCCATGTACGACCCCGTCATTTCTCCTCTGATGACTAGAGATCTGACGTTGTCGTACACTGCTGCCTCTGCTTCCTCGAGTAGTACCCTTAGCAGACCTTCTGTTTCTCTCTGGAAGGTCTGCAGGATCTTCCTGCATGTCATGAGATTGACCTCTCTGGTCGCTCTCACGATTGCTACGTACTCGAGGAAGGCGCTCTTCACGTGGTCTGTGGTGCCCGAATTCACTGCGAGGGTCGGCGGGTTGACTTGCCCTTTGTCGGCTCTTGTAGGCGTAGGCTTCTGCTGGATTGGTTCTTTTGGTTTTTTCTTGAAGAACCTCTCCACCGCTGCTTCCTGTTTCAGGGATGGTGATGTGCGGCTGGTGCTTGGGAGCAGTGCACTGAGGAAAGTGCCGAAGGCTTTCAGGCGACTCCTCGACCGGGCCCGGTCCTCCGGGCTAGTGGTTTTGCTCTGCTCCCTTGCAGCTTTTTCGGCGGCTGCCTTCTGCTGGGCCCTCTCTGATCCGCTTTGAGTGGTCGGGTTTGTTGTGGGGCTCGTCGCGCCGGCTGTTGGGTGTCTGGGGGCTTTGAGGAAACTCAGAGTTTCCCCTCTGTCCTCATAGACAACTACCTCATGATGTTCCGAGGCTTTTAAACAGCCAAAGCGGTCTGCGACGTCTCCTCTCTCCCCCTCGATCATCATCGCGTCGATGCTTATAGTACGGGCTGTCACTGCCATGTACTCCCCTGCCTCCCTGATCTTCTGAAGGAACGAGCTTGCCTGAGCAAATGGAGTCTCCAATCCCCACTCGAATAGTGCGATCGTCTTCCCTTTGGATCGCAGTAGACGGAAACGGTGAGTGGCAACTTCCACTTGCGGCAGTGCAGCATATTTGCTGCCTTTCATCCTCGTTTTGGTAGTACTTCCGTTGATCAAGGCGGCAAGGCCTGGAGAGATGGGTATACGGGCCGCAGCTCGGCTTGAGCCTATGCAGAAACTTATGCCTAACTTTTCTCCTTCTCTGTTCATGAAAAGGGCGACGCCTCGCAGTCTGACGCCTGGGACTCCGTCTCCTCCGCATGCCAGGAATTGCGTGATGGGCATGGTGCTAGGGGCTGGTTGTAGGCTGGTTTCTGCTGGTGTTGCTGCTGCTGCTACCGCTTGTGTGGGCTGTTGGTTGGTGTTTGTGTGTGTGGTTTGTGTTAGGGTGAGTGCTGTGGGTGTCAGGTTTCGTGTTGTTGTTGAAATTGTCGTAGTTGTCGGTGTGGTCGTGACTGGTTGTATTGGATGTTGGTTGGTATTTGCGTGTGTGGGTTGTGTTATATTGAGATGAATGCGTGTCGGGTTTCGTGTTGTTGTTGTTTGTGTGGTTATTGTTGTGGTTGTTGTTGTGGTCGTTGATGGTAGTCGGTTTCGACTGTGCAAGGTTGCGTCCGTTTTATTAGCCCCTGCTGCGACGGTGGCGACTTTGCTCGCGAATGCCAAGAATGGTTTCCTGGTAGCCGGTCTCCCCATGATGGTGTGGAGTGTGGACTGGCTAAGCTGGGTTTCAAGCTTTACTTCCAGCTCCATTCTTTCTAGACTGAATCTCGGGCATTCAAAGAGCAAGTGCCAGACTGTCTCTTCGCAACTGGGGTCGCAAACGCACGAGGGACTGTCTTTGAGATGGAATCGGTGGAGATACGCTGAGAATCCTCCGTGTCCTGTTAGGATTTGTACATGGACCGGTGTGAGAGCTGCGTCTCTAAGTGTTCTTTTCGCCGCAAGGACGTCTGGGAAGAACACTTTAGTGACCGCTCCTGTACTGGAGGACTCGTAACGCGCTTGCCACTTCTTAATAGTCCCCTCCCGTATCTTCCTCCTCACGAACGATACGGGGACCTTGCTGTAGTCCGCTGTGTCCTTTGTTAACGCTGCCTCCTTGGCCAGCTCGTCCGCTCTCTCATTCCCGGCGGTTCCCACGTGGGCCCTTAGCCAGAAGAGTCTCACTTCTCTGCCTTCTTCTCTTAACTCTCGGACGCTCCTCTTGATTTGGAGTGCCAGGTGGTGAGTGACAGACGGTCTCCTCAGCAGGTCAAGTGACGATCTTGAATCACTTAAGATGCTCACGGAGGCCGCCCTAGATTCTCTTGCCATCCTGACAGCTCTGAAGAGGGCGTACATTTCCGATTGGAAGACAGTGTTGTGAGGCTCCAGGCCGAAGGTGCTGGACTTTGACTCCTTCCCGTTTTCCCACCAAGTTAGGGCAGCTCCTACTTTCCCCTCTATCTTGCTGCCGTCGGTGTAGATTTGGGGACCGATTACTCGATGGGTTTCCAGAGTTTCGGGAGTCAAGTCCTCTAGGCGTGCATACTCTGTTGTTATGAGTTGCGCTGGGTGGGGATGTTCGGAGTGGTGCACGTTGCACTCCAGCTCGCGGCCCGGCGGTATGAACTCTTGGGAATGGCCCTTTTTGATCTTGAAAAGGGTTGCGGCCTCGATTACCCGGAGATCTAGGGGGAGTTGGCCTGACAGAACAAGTGCCGATGTTAGAGACACCGTGCGGTATGCTTTGCAGATCTTCTGCGCGAAGCCCCTCTGCAGTGAGTCAAACTGATTCCTTGTCATCAGTTTCTCAGCCGCGGGGGCCCACGCACTCGCTGCATACATCACGATGGGTTCTATCACCGACACGTATATCGTCCGGATTATCTCTCTGTTCAAACCCCATGTCACCTTTGCCGCGCATGCTAACTGCTTGTAGATGTCTGCAGCCTTTTTACAGGTCGCAGACACGTGCGCGTTGAAGGTGAGTTTGGAGTCTATTGTGAGACCCAGCAGCTTGACTTCCCCGACCAGGTTCAGCCTCGTGCCTGACATGTACAGGACCGGAACGTCGTACTTCAGCTTTTTCGTTAACACCATCGCATTGGTCTTGTGCGCGGCGAAACGTAGCTTATTCTGGACGCCCCATTCCGACACTATGTCTAGCGTTTCATTGGCTGTCTGTTGCAGGGGACCGGCTGCAAGGTCCGAGAAAACCAGGACAACGTCGTCTGCGAAGGCTTGGCAGTATACTCCCATACTCGCCATATTGTGTAGGAGCGAATCTAGGATAAGGTTCCAAAACGTCGGTCCGGCAATTGAGCCCTGGACGCATCCTTTCGTGGTACCCTTCTCGCTAGTCGCTCTGGCATAGTTGACCCTGATTTTTCGGTCTTCCAGGTATGAGGTGACGAGAGCGTAGATGTTCTTTGGACAGCTCTTGGCTACCATCTGTCGTTTTAATGAAGGCCACCACGCGTTGTCGAAGGCCCCCTCTATGTCCAATGATATCAAAAGCACGATCTTTTTGGCTTTGATTTCGGCTCGTATGTGGCCCATTAGAGCATAGAGGGCGTCCTCGGTTCCGCGCTGTGGCATGAAGCCGTATTGGTTTGTGTTGAGTGTTGGGAGGAAGTGCCACTGGAGTCTACCTACTAGGAGCTTCTCGACGATTTTTCCTAGGACCGAGAGCAGACCTATTGGCCGGTACGACTTTGGGCTGGTGTAGTCGTCCTTTCTTGGCTTACGGAGGATGCACACGTGGGCGACCTTCCACTGCTTCGGGAAGTGTGACAGCGACAGGCACCTATTGGCTATCGCTAGGAACAATTCCCTATCACAGTTTATTGCCGCTGTGCAGATGTCGGCCGTTAATCCGTCGGGACCGGGGGCTTTTTTCGGATTTTGGTTCTGGAGAACCATTTCCAGCTCCGCGATCGTAAAAGGCGGATCGTCGGCAGACAGACCTTGGGGGTTCTTCTCCTCTGCTTGCCTACGCAGGTCTGTGTGGTATGGCTGTTCGGCATCCGTTGAGTCATCGGGGTAAAAGGTTTGTGCCAGAAGATCGGCGGATTGCTCTGGACTGAGCGTCTCACCTGCGGTGTTTCTCAGGAGCGCGTCGTCCTGTCTTCTGGCTGTCTTCCTTAATACCCTGTAGATGCCGTCCCACATGCTCTCTCGGTCCTGCTTCGAGCAGAACTCCTTCCAGTTGGCCGTGGCAGCTTCCATTGCGGTCTGTGTGTATATTTCTTTCGCCAACACGTACTCTTGGATGGTGAAGTGTCTCCGGCTTGCGGCTGCATTTCGGATCCTCCTCTTCTTAGTCGTTGCGTCTTTCTTGAGACGATCTAGAGAAGGACTCCACCATGGGGGCTTTGCGTCGTGTTTTGGCGACCCCAGTTTTGGGATCGCATTCTCGCATGAGCGGTGGATGTTATGTGTGTAGTTTGTGATGATTGTCTCCAGATCCTCAGGGACTGAGACGTCCGAGACTCTGACCGCTGTGATGTTTCCGTTCGCTAGGCTGGTCTTAAAGTGGGTACTGAAGTCAGACCACTTTGCCTTCTTAGTATTGTAGATGCGGGTCGAGATTGGCCTTAAGGGTTCCAAGGCCTTCTCCAAGCGCATCGAGAAGGTAATTGCGTTGTGGTCTGAAGTTGTCAGACTTCTTTCTACTCGCCACTCCTCGACCTTGCCTAGCAGCGGCAGGCTGCATGCCGTCACATCGACGATGCTCGTGCACCACCTGTCTCCTCTGTAGATCTCGAACGTCGGTGTTTGGCCTGTGTTTAGGATGTGGAGATCCCGCTCGTCGAGGAAAGAACTGTACGCCGCCCCGCGATGGTTTTCGGAAACACTTCCCCACCACTGGCTCCAGGCGTTCACGTCTCCCCCCACTATGATGTTTGTGGTTTTGAGTTTTTGTGTTGTGTGTTGAGTCTCCGAAAGGTACGGTGTTATTTCCTGGTCACCCTCGAAATAGACCGAGAGCACTCCGAAGCTGAGCTGACCCACCTTCAGTAAAACAGCGGCAATATTCTCGGTCACAAGCTGGGGGTCGTGGATGACCTCCAGATTGTTTCCGAAAACAATGATCGCTGCCTTGACTGGTTTTTGGCGGTTGAGGCTGCACTGGATGACTTGCGTGCCGGGAGTCTGTTTCATCACACCTGTTCTTCCTACATAGGGCTCCTGAACAAGTGCTACTGAAATTCCCCTTGCCTGGGCCGCCATAAGGAGTTCTTCCGTGGCCAGCTTGGAGCGCTGAAGATTGACCTGTACGAATCTCAATCTTGCTGTCGGTCTTGATGCGTTTTCGAGAGTGACGGGTTGGTTTGTGTGTGTGTCTTGGTCGCCCTTAGCAATAGGAAACGCGCGACCTCGCTATCCCATCCCATTTTTGGCGTTCCTGGCAGTCTTCGCTGAACGCTGTGTGTGCCAGATCGCTGTCCTTCCCGTAAGCCACCTTGCAGTTCGCGCAGGTGGGCTGTTTGCCGTCAGCTCGAGTGAGGCAGTCCCTCGCGTTGTGTGCTCCGCTGCAGTAACTGCAGAGTTCTTTAGCGGCCTTGCATATGGACTTGTTGTGTCCATATCCAAGGCACTTCGTGCACTGGACAAGGGGGGACTGGTCCTCAATCGAGCATCGCTTAATGCCCACGTGGACTTTGGGAACTGCCGTAAGGCTTTTCCAGAGCTCCGGGGAGAGCTCCAGTACGGGATGGCACTCATGGGTGTTTCTCGCGCGCTTCCTATAACGCACCTTTAGGGTCTGTCCATCCACAGCGACGTTCTGCAGAAGGTGCTTGTTCTGCGCCTTTAGGAGATCTACGATCTCCCCGTCACTGTAGCTGGACAGCACTCCCTTTATGCAGACGAGGGGGTTTTGTGGTTTTGGCTCCTGGACCTTGAGCCCTGCGTGCGACTGGAACTGGTCCTTTATTTTATTTAAGTCCATCTTGCTCGCGCACCTTAGGACCACTTTCTGGTTGCGCGCTTTCCGGACTGTGTCGACTCGGGCTCCACTTGTTTTGAGGTCCAGGGCGGTCCTGATCCTCTCGATCACGTTGTCTCCAGTGTGCTGGGGGTTCGTTGACGAGACGATCAGGGTGTGGTTGGATTGTGTAGGTGGTTTGGGGGGCTTGGGTGTGCTGGCGACCTGAGCAAAGGTTTTGGGGCCTTGCTGCTGATGGAGCGGTCTGTCCGCTTTGCCCAGGTCTGCTACCCCCTTCTCAATGTTCTGGAGGGTCTTTTTTACCTCCCCGACTGCGATTTCCGCTTCCAGATTCAGCGCAGGGGGCGCCTGGATTGGCGGCTCTTTGTCGCGCAGTACGCGGAGGTCTGCCGAGACGATCTCCAGCCTCTCGGAGATGGGTTTGAGGTGTTGTTGGATGTTAATGTGTGGCTGTGGTGGTGGGGGGGAGGCTACAGGCTTGTTGGCGATGGCCTGTATTTGGAGGTGAAATCTCTCCATGTCCTCCTCAAATTTCGCCGTCGTGAGTAGGCCTGTCTCCCGGCTAATCGGGTCCGTTTCTGTTTCCCTCGGCCGGTTGAGATCTTCCTTGAGCCTTTCTAGGGCCTTCCGGAGCACGTCCAGCTGGTTGGATATGCTGGTCATGTTAGTGTCCAGGCGTAGAAGGCCAGCCCCCATTGTCTCCCACTTGGGATCCCCTGGGGCTCTTGCGCCTTCCTGCCTGGTCCTCTCGTGCTCCTTTTGGTTCTTGAGGCTCGCAGATATGACCTCATCTTTCACCTCCTTGATGCCCTTGAAGGCGTCAAGGGTTTCGTGGCCGAGCCATTCCCGGATCCCTTTTGCCTCTTTCTTTGTCTCAGAGACGTCTGTCCGCATCATGGAGAGCTCCACTTTCATCGCCATAAGCTCTCGAGTGTGAGCTCTCTCGACCCGCACAAGCTCTTGTGCGTGTCGAGAGCGCTCCTTCTCGAGGTTGTGCTTGTGGCGCGCTCTCGAGTCTGCTAATGACAGGGACGTCTCGTACAGGCCCTGTAGGCACTCGTGGACCGTAGCCTTGCACTCACGCTTCATGTTTCCGGCTGCTTCCAGTGCGTCTTTCCCTTTCTGAAGCAGGTCATTTGCTTCCCTCGTGGCCAGGTCCATCTCCACCCCTGTGCCCCTTCTCGGAGTTCTGTATAGGAGGCTCGGCCGTCCGCTCTGGGGACGGTCGGTCGTGCTCGCTGTGGAGGCCACCGAGCTTTCCTCATCCGAGATGATCTGGTGGGGGGGGGAAATGCCACACTGCTCCCAGTCAATGACTATCTCAGCGACTCTCGTGCGCTGCTCCGTCTGAGGCGTCAGAGGCGACCCAGGCACCGATGGCAGCGGCGGTAGCCTGCTCGTTACGTCCGGCTCCGACGCTGCCCTCGGCGCCTGTGGCTTCTGTGATGGATGCGCCGCCTTGTCCGAGACCACTGATTTTGCCGTATTTTTTAGGACTTTTTCCCTGAGGGATTTAGGGGCTTTAACAGACTCCGTGGAAGCTTTGCGGGAGGTGGTGGGCTGTTTGGAAGACATGGTTTTGTTTTTTTTTTTTTTTTTTACTGTTTTAATGGGAGGGGAGGTTAAGTGGAATATATAAAATGATGATTTCTGACTCTTAACTTAAAGCTATTGTTACTTACTATGCTATGCTTGTGTTCTATGCTAATTTGGATGGACTCACGGATGCTCTGCTGGTGGTCTGCTTTGCTGTCCGATGAGGAGCCCGACAATTGATGTGGCTCGATGTTTTGAGCCGTGTGTGCACGCTGGTGGTGGTCCTCAGTGGTATTCTGCAGGTACGTTGGATCGTTGCGTGTGTATGGTACCGAATTTAAGGTTTCTGTTGGGGCCAAGTTGTAGAACGTTTTGCGCCCTTTTAAATGAGCCCAAACTCGGTTTCCTAGCTCCAACGGGTGCGAAGTTAGACCGCGGGGGGGTGAGGTAGCCCAGAGGGGTGAGGGGGGAGGGGGGGAGGTTTCGTGGGGAGACTATCGAGGGGGGGTGAGGTAAGGGGGAGGGGGGGATGGGGTTTCGTGGGTCGAAGATTGGGGGGAGGGGGGTGAAGAGGGTTAGTGGGGGTGAGGGGTAAAGGGTTGGAGGAGTGGGGTACCCTTTTTCGGGTCTCAGATGGTGGTGGGGATACTTTTGGAGGGGGGGTGGAGGAGGGTGGAGGGGGGGTTGGGGGCTGTCTTGGGTGAGGGGACCCTTGGTGTCTTAGGCAAGGTCCTGAAGTCCCAAGCCGGGTGAGCCCAAACTCGGGGGGGGTGGGACTAAGGGTTGAGGAGTTCCCTCGGGGCTTACTTGGTGGTGAGCCGTAGAGTCGTCACGCTGGTGGATGGTCTGCAGGCAGATTCCTCGGCCGGCTTCGGAGTCTCCAGTAAGGGCTGTGATTGCTGGCTGTACGTCACGCCTCGTGTCTTTAGAAACACGTGGGTCACAAGTGAGGTTAAATTCACAAAAAACCACGTGTTTTCGGCGTTTTTCGCACCTTAATTACTCACAAACCCCTGCTCCGATTTTCCAGATCTAGGTGTCGCTGGATAGGCCTCTGCCGCGTTTCTTGGGTGTATTGTTTGCAAAACGACTCCACTGACCTTTGATGAGTTATTCACCGCTGAAGTTCCGCAAGTCCTGCTCCGCAACCCGTGGAGATAGACACTTGCCCACACGTATCCTGGTGATTTGACACTGCACAATTCCACTGATAACTTTTTCGTGCACGTAACTCGACGCGTGTAATTTTGGCGAATTTTTTACGCGGAGGTGATGTTAACAGTGCGATGTATTATCGGTTACTGGGTTAGGTTTTTTTTTTTTTTTTTTTTTTTTTTTTTTTCGGCAGGAGTGGGAAATCCTCATGGACGCCCAGACTGTCTCACTTATGAGCCAGTCTGGGCAGTGCCGGACTCTTACCGGCTAAAACCACACTCCTGCCCTGCCAAGTGACCCTCTGACATGATCAGAGCCCTTTTTCAGCGGAAATGGCAATTGTTATCACGAGAATGTGAAAAAGAACTAACAAACACGAAGAGATGAATTTCCTGTGGAATGACCACCAAAACAAACATTAAACAAATACTACTACCTATTTACACAATTTTACCTTTCTATACTATTCAATATTATACCTATACCAGTTATAAACACAATTTCTGTGGGGACCTTATATTATTCGGACAGTACCAAACTATTTTTTTTTTTTTTTTTTTTTTTATATATTTTTGTGTATATTTTTATTTTTATATATATATATATATATATATATATTTTCCATGTTTTATTCTTATGATACATAAACTATATACTCATTATATACTTAGTATCATAATATTTTCTTAAACTGTCTTATTTCTATTTATTACTAAAGATGCTATTTCACAACAATACTGTAAAAACGCTTTTCTTTTCTTTCCTCTCATTAATTTTGGTATGTTTTCGGCTACCAATGCGACTGCGAGTTTCTGCTCTGTCTCGAAACGAAGTTTTGCGGAGATTGGGCACTCCAGCAATATGTGCAGCACGGTTTCTTCCACGCCAGGCTCACAGACGCACGATGGATTCTCTTTACACCTGAAGCGTTTCAGGTATGCAGAGAACCCACCGTGCCCCGTCAGGATTTGCGTGGTTATGCTCGTGGGAGCCATCTTGCGCACCACACCATACGCCACCACCGCGTCCGGGAAGAAGAGTTTGGTGCCCGAAGCTGTATCACCCGACTTATATCTCCCGTTCCACTCGTCAAGCGTTTCCGAACGGATTTTTCGCTTGACGAATGATACGGGACACAGATCGTAATCCGGCTTTTTCTTCAACCCTAGGGCGGCTTCCTTCGCGAGCTGGTCGGCTCTTTCGTTTCCCTCCAACCCTGCGTGGGCCTTTATCCAGAACAAGGAGACACTCTTATTCTGGAGCTTACAGCGTCGTATGGTGTCTCTGGTTTCCACGGCCAAGGGGTGGGAGGAACATACATTGGTCACCGACTGAAGGGCCGCCATAGAGTCGCTAAAGATGCCAAACGTGGTCTCACTGCGCTTGAGCGCTTCCCCTGCCGCTCGCTGGAGAGCCAGGAGTTCAGCCTGATAGACGGTGCAATAGGACGGCAGGGCAAGCTTGACGGCTTTCGTTTCGGTGGCACTATTCCACAAAGATAGCGCCGCTCCGACCTTGCCCTCAATCTTGCTGCCGTCGGTGAAGATGCGCACCTCGAAATCGCTGTGGTTGTTATATTGTTCCTCGTCTACCAGGCTTCCAAACTCCAGACTCATTTGATCCGCGGGGTGCGGGGTCCCTATCGCTGGGGCCATCCGCTCGACTTCCCTGTCTCCCAGTACGGCCTGGGGCACCCCTCTCTTGGCTCCGTATAGTGCAGCCACTTCCCGGATACGGAGGTCGAGTGGGAGTATCCCAGCCAGAACCAGTGCCGAGTTCAGGGAGACCGTACGGTAGGCTCTGCACAGCTTCTGAGCAAACCCTCGTTGGACGATGTTTAGCTGCTTTCTAACTCCCAACTTGCCGGCAGCTGGTGCCCATGCGCTTGCAGCATACAGCACAGTCGGCTCCACTGCTGCGGTATATATCGCCCTTATCACCTCTGGGTGCAGACCCCAACTGACCCGGGCCGCTCTGGCCAGCTGCTTGTACATAGCTATCGCCTTCTTACAAACAATAGCTATGTGTTTGTTGAAGGTGAGTTTGGCATCTATCACGAGTCCTAATATTTTCACATCTTGGGACATTCCAATGTCGATCCCCCCCATGCTCAGGCGCGGCGTGTCATACTTAAGCCTCCGCGTTAGTACCATCGCACAGGTTTTGTGCGGTGCGAATTTGAGCCGATTTCTGACACCCCACGCACGAACATGTTCGAGAGCGGCATTGGCTTGCCTCTCGATTTCTTGCGCTGCATTACCGTCGAACACCAATACCACATCGTCCGCAAATGCCTGGCAGTAGTCGCCCCTACTCTCCAGCTGTTTCAGGAGCGGGTCCAGCAGCAGATTCCAAAAAATGGGCCCCCCTATGGATCCCTGGACGCACCCTTTGCCAGTTCGTCTTCTGCTCTCCTCCCCGGCATACCTCACGGTGACCACCCTATCACTGAGGTAGCTGCTGACTACTCGTCTCAGATTTACAGGACACTTTTCCTCAGCCAATCGTACCTTAATAGCCGGCCACCACGCACTGTCGAATGCTCCCTCAATATCCAGTGACACAAGCGTGATAATTTTCTTCTGTGTCAGCTTTGCACGGATGTACTGCACGAGGGTAAAGAGGGAGTCCTCAGTGCTTTTTTGGGGCATAAAGCCGTATTGGCGAGTACTAATCCTGGGTAACAAGTAGAATTTGAGACGAGCAACCAGCATCTTTTCATACACTTTCCCTAGGACAGGCAAGAGCCCAATCGGCCTGTACGACTTTGGTACGGTGTATGAGTCTTTGCCCGGCTTTCTGAGCACAACCACCGTAGCTTCCTTCCAGGTCTTCGGGAAGTGGTGGTGCGCCAGGCATTTGTTCAGCAGTGCCAAAAAGTACTCAGGGTCACATCTTATGGCCTGACAGCAGATGTCGGCTGTGAAGCCGTCGGCTCCCGGGGCCTTTTTAGGGTTGAACGACACCATAGATCTGATAAGCTCGCTTTGGGTAAACGGTGGGTCATGTCGTTCATCATGGCTCCATGCGTTTACCGTCTCTGCCAGTTGTCGTGTTTGGCGATGATCTATGTTGTCGTCTTCCTCTCGGTCCTCGGGATAGAACGTTTCGGCCAACAGCCTCACTGAGCCTTTTGCATCCAGTGTCTCGCCTTCCATTTGCAGCGGCAGATCTTCCTCTCTCTTCGCTATCCTCCCCATTATCCTATAGATTCCTTCCCAGACCCCTTCTCTGTCCTGCTTCCCGCAAAACTCCTTCCAACTCTCCGCTTGGGCTTTCGTCACCGCTGCCTCATACTCCTCCTTCGCTTCAAGGTACAGGTTGACAACCATCGCTCTTCGGACCGGCGCTGCGTTCCTGACTCTTACTTTCTTGGTGGCGACCAGCCTCTTCAACTCCGCGAGTTCCTCAGACCACCACGGCATGGTGAGTGTTTCTGTGTTCTGTTTGTGTGGTATTGTGTCTCTGCATGTGTCTGTAATGGCTTGCATGTATGTGTTTATGGTCAATTCTACTTGGTCTACTGTGTGAATGTTTGACAAATCCACTAGGGTTAACTTTCTGTCCAGCATAACTAGAGACAGCTTCTCATGAAACTGCCTCCAGTTAGCTTTTCTGGTATTGTATACCCTAGTGGTTCGCTCAATTGCTACACCTTTTGATTTTTCCAAATGAATGCTGAAGCTAATGCCGTTGTGGTCGGAACTCGTGAGACCCTCCTCGATACGCCAGCCGTCGACCAGGTCAAGCATGTCTACCGAACAGACCGTCACGTCTACATGGCTGCTGTACCTCACCCCACCTCTCACTGTGTCAAATGTCGGGATGTCCCCCACGTTGAGGATCTGCAAGCCCAGCTCCCCCAGTGCTCCACACATCTGCTCCCCTCTCGGGTCCTCGGTATTGCTACCCCACCAAGTACTTTTCGCGTTTGCGTCTCCTCCAAAAACCAACCTGTTAGGGCCCATCTCTCGCTCTATCCGTTTAAAATGCTCCAGATAGGGCTCTATGGGCTTGTCCGGCTCGAAGTAGAAGGACACCAGCGTGATCGTCCAGGCTCTAGTTCGGACTCCCACCACAACGATGTTGTTTGTGGTGAGTTGTGGGTACTGCAAGACGTCCAGATCTTTGTCAAAGATAGCTATTGCCGCCTTTACAGTCCCTTCTCCTCCCTCAGAGCTCTGGAAGACCCTTACGCCCCGGTGACTCTTTACCCTTCTCACCCCACCCACGTAAGGCTCCTGGAGCATTGCTACGGCGACTTTGCGCTTGTCAGCTTCCAGCAAGAGCTCATTTGTTGCTAGCTGACTCCTTTGCAGGTTGGCCTGGATCAATTTGTACTCGGTGGTGGTCGCAGGGACAACTTTAGCAATATGCTACCGAGGCTCGAGCCAATGCATCCCACTTTCTTCGCACCGGGCAATCGCTGCTGAAAGCATTGTGCTCATGATTCCCCATTTTAGCTCTCGTGCAGTTGATGCACACCGCTGCTTCACCAATCTGTCTGTCTGGGCAGTCCGCCCTGAGATGCGGGCCACCGCAGTGGCTGCATAGGTCGGCTGGCTCTTTGCAAAAGCGTTTGCCATGTCCGTATCCCAAGCAGCGGGTGCATTGCACTAGCGGCGTTTGGTCTTCAACGCGCACTCTCTGGAGGTCAATCCTGAGCTTTCCCAAATCAATCGCCCTCCTCCAGATCGTGGGAGAGACGCTCAGCACAACGTGGTTCATGTGGGGGTTTCTTGTCTTCCTCCTGTATTTGATCGTAGTCCTTCCTTCCTCATCACCAAGGTCATGATAGATCTCCCGGTTCTGATTCTTAAGGGCTTTGAGGACTTCCTCGTCGCTGTGTACCAGCAAAACGTCCCTTAGAATCAGAAGCGGGTCTCTGTTCATCACTTCCTCGACGACGAGGTTGCCTCCGGCCGCTTCTAGTCTCTCCTTAATCTTTCTTCTCTCCTCTTTTGTTGAACAGCCCATGATAATCTTCCTGTCTTTTGCCCTCCTCACTCTTTCTACCTGCACCCAGCCTTCCTTTGCGTCCACTGCCTTCCTTATCTTCTCCAATACTTCTTCACCCGTCTCTAACTCTTGCGTTGAGGAGACAACTACTGAGTGCAGCGTCGCCCGCTCCAGGGCCTGTCCTCCGGCTTGGGCCTTACGCGCTACCACAGCACCTGCATATGATATCTCCCCAACGCTTTCTCTATTTGCTAGAACATCCCGTAGTCCTTCCATCCTTTCCGTATTCTCCTTAATTAATGTGCTATGTTTTTCAATTATGTTGATAAGCTCCATGTGGCTAGCGTTAATATCGTTGGGTATGGATTGGGACGTGTTTATTGGCTGCGTAATAAATGGCGTGGTTACTGGTAGGACAGCAGATGTGACTGCAGGTGTTGCAAGAGCTTTGTTCCGCTCTGACTCCTTTACGAGCTCAAAGAGCCTGTTTATTGCATTTACCACCTCCGTCTTTATTTCTGTCTTCAGGTTGCGAGAGTTGCCCAAATGGAGCTTTGCTTTATTTAGGCAAGCTCTCGCCTCCGCCGTGAGGTTGGGGTAACGGGACTCAGGCCTCTTTAGCTGTTTTGCCGTGTCCACGGGTACCCGGCGCGTCTCGATAGTGCTGGAAGCAGGTGGTGTGGCGTCACTCTTTGGGATGGCCGGGGACTTGGCCTGGGGCTCAGCTTTCCCAGCCTCCCATTCCCCGATACTACGCCTCACGCTGGGAAGCGAGGGTCCAGCCTTTTGTATAGAGCGCGGCGAGCCTCCGGAACCCGGGGAGCTCGCGTCCTTCTTGGCCGGTGTGCGGAACATTGTAGAAGTCGAAGTGAAGGTGGTATTCATATAACCAGACCAGTCAGGGGACACTGGTGATTACTTCTGTGTCCCTGTAAATGGGGGATAAACACAGAAGCAATTTAGAATTATAATTAAAGTATGTCGTAGTACGGTCGTGAGACCGTCAGGTCAAAATTAACTAATATAATTCAGAGTTCCGTCGAAATTATTATGCGTATACACGTTACAATACGTTAATTTAGCTCTGATATTTGGATTTAACACTAAAATGTAGGAAAAAGAATTTTTAAGAATTTGGAAAAAATCTAAAGTTTACCTGGCCAGTGACAATAGGGTGGGTGGGCGGTCAATTTTTTGAATTTCTATATACGCTAGGCGCACGTGCGAGGTGTCAAAAGACGCGTCTCCGCGAGGGCTAGCGACCTATAGAGTGACTGAAATTTACGCTGAACAAAAATTTGGAAATTTGGTCGAAAAACGTGTTTTTCGGCTGAAAAACGTGTAAAAACCTGCAATAACGGCTACCAAACGGGACTCGAGCACGCGGATCGCGCACCAGAACACAGGTAAGGCAGGTATGTATATATTAAAATTATGACTAAGCGGATTTTGAAGATAGATTTTGAAATAAAAAATGCTATTTAGTTTTCTTTAGAAAAATATTGAAGATTTCTCTAAGTCGATGAGTGAAAAAATTTTTTCACGTTTTTGTCAATTTAAAGTTGTCGAATAGTAGGACGGAGCCTATTTAAAATCAAAATGGCTGAAAACAGCTTGAAAATGCGTCACCTGGATGCAAAGTTATAACTACTGGGTTAGCTTAGGTTAGGTTAGGTTAGGTTAGGTTAGGTTACTTGGGGAGGCCCAGCGCGCGATGCCGGCAACTTTACGCCGGCATCTTGAGGAGTATGGCCCTTTACGGGGCTCCTATCTGGGAGGACTCCCTCCAACGGAGGGAGAACGCCGCCGCCTTACGGGCGCCCCAAAGGGCCATAGCCCAGCGGGCGGCGCGGGCCTACCGCACAGTGGGCTTCGCGGCAGCATGTGCTCTGGCCGGCACCCCTCCTTGGGAACTCGAGGCGTGGGTGCTCGCCAGAGTATATGAATGGACGGCGGGGCGGAGAGCGGGAGGAGAACGCCCAGCCCCGGAAGAGCGGGAGGCCGTCCGGCGAGAGGCGAGGGATGCCATCGTCCTCCATTGGACGGGGGAGCTCGCCACCGCAGCTTTTGGCCGCCGAACCCTAGACGCGATTGGGCCAGTGTTGCGAGACTGGCTCGAGCGGTCGCATGGGTTCCTCTCGTTCCGTCTGGTGCAGGTGCTGTCCGGACACGGTTGCTTCGGATCGTACCTGCACCGGATAGGACGGGAGGAGACGCCGTCGTGCCACGACTGTGGCGCGGTGGACGACACGGCGCAGCACACCCTCGAGGTGTGCCCGTCGTGGTCCGAGACGCGCCGCAGTCTCATCGCGGTGATCGGACCGGACCTCTCACTTCCCGGCTTGGTTAATGCCATGCTGCAGGATGAGAGGTCCTGGGCGGCAGTCGCCTCCTTCTGCGAACACGTCATGTCCCAGAAGGAGGCGGCTGAGCGCGCGCGGGAGGACGATCCTCACGCGGCGTCGCTCCGAAGGCGGAGGAGGGGTCGAAGAAGACGTCAGTTTGATAGTCATCTCCGACTCCTCCCAGGTGGAGGCCAGCAGGCAGCGGGTGCGGGGGCGCCCTTGCCTGTATTGCACAGGCCTCCACCAGTGTCGGACGGGAATGGCCAGGTGTTCCCGGCCATTCCCGTAGCCCCCCAAGCTGGGGGGAATGCGGGGCCCGCCAGCTAGGCGGGCACGCGCCGGGAGGGTTGTGGATGCAAAGGCTGAGCCGGATTCCCATGGCCTTCCCATCACGGCGATGTGGGAACACCGCTGAGTTTTAGTGGGTATACTGTCATTCCGACAGGAGTCCCACATATCCCGTCTCGTCCCCCCACGAGCGGGAATGCATAAAGCATTTCTCAGCGAAAAAAAAAAAAAAAAAAAAAAAAAAGGTTAGGTTAGGTTAGGTTAGGTTAGGTTAGGTTAGGTTAGGTTAGGTTAGGTTGGGGTGCAAGTTGAAGAGCCTCCTCGTGGCGCACCCTGGGCAACGTCAGGTCCAATTGCCCACCTGCTCTTGGTGGTGGACAATTGGGGCTGGCGGCTAATCTTTAACAGACGGGGAAGGGTCATGGTTCCAATCACCCATCATCCTTGTTGGTCGGTGATGGGAACCGGGCTAGGGGCGGGACGGCTTGTCCGTCATAGGGGTCATCTAACGTCTACACCTCCTCTGGTTGCAGAGGGTAGGTCGTAGGCGTATAGTGGGAGAGGGAGAGGAAGACAACCTCTTTAAAAAAATTACCTCAATCCCTGCTTAGGGGATGAATGGCCGGTAAGGCCTGGTGGCCAACAGACGTCTACACCCCCTCTGGTTGCAGAGGGTTGGTCGTAGGCGTATATTGGGAGAAGGAGAGGAAGAAAACCTCTGTAAAAAATTACCTCAATCCCAAGGTCGAGCGTGCCGAGGGGATGGATGGCCGGAGAGGTTCCGGTCGCTAGCGCTGGGGGGGTTCATCGGGGAGAATAGGGACCATACCCTTCAAAGGAACAAAACAAAATGGACAAAAAGACAGAGGGAAATAAACTACCCCAGGGCGGTACCGGCTGCTCAGCAGCCGGAGAATCCGTCACGTTCTCTTCAGGAACGTCAAGCCCCCAATCGTATTCTGGGGGGGGCAACCAATGTCTTCCATCAGGTTCTCGAACATTCGAGGACTTGATCAGTTTTAATTTTAATGCCGACACCACCGGCCAGCGAGAGAAGGAGCTTAAGAAGTTCCTGAAGCCCCTGCGCGTCGTGGTCACGCCGATTGTTGTCTCCGACAGCAACAAGAGCCGAGGAGGCTCAAGTCCTGAAAGGGACCGGTCCGACAGAGAGGACTCTAGGAGGAAGCGCAGTCTCTCCTCTAGTGAGGAGAACCTGTCGGCTGCGAAGGTGCCAACGGCACAGAGAGGGCGAGGTCGTGCGGTGGCGGGCGGAGTCTCCGCTCGGGTGACGGAGCGTGACGGGCGGGGTCGCTCTGCACTGATACGCAGGAGCACTACGCCAGCTCCAGTGGAGCGCGTGGAAAGTGCGGAGAGCGGCCCCGAGCCCATGGAGGCGGACCTGAGCGGGGGCTCCACCGTGTCCCTGCTGGGATCTAATAAAGCGGAGGCGAATGCTGCAAAACGGGCGCAGCGAAAAACTGTTGCGGCTGACGAAGTCAGTGAGTTGGCCCGACAGGCCCGTGAGCGGCGCTCTGCTCGGATGGCTGCCGGGGGGGGCATCACAGCGGTAGCACTCAGTCGCCAAGTTTTGGACGGCGTGGATGTCGTTCTGAAGGTTGCCACCAAATCGGGCAACCTGAAGGGCACATTCACCCGTGCCCTGAAAGAGGCGGCTGACGGAATTAAGGAGGCGGTAGAGGTCCTCGTTAACCGCACTAGCACGGAGGAGACGGCGAAGCTATGGGAGGAGAATGGCCGTCTCCGATCCGAGTTGGAGGACCTCAAGCGGCAGTTTGCCACCCTGAAGGTAGCACCCGCGGACACGGGCTCGTCTTCCGTCGCGGTCCAGTCATCGGTTCCATTGCCGGTCCCGTCGTCGGCCCCTGCACTTGCGGATGCCGAGATTGAGAAGATCGCGCGCATCTGCATGATGCAGTGTGGGACGATGGTGGGTGCCCGCATGGAGGCCATAGAGGCAAGGCTCCTGCCAGCGGAAACCCTCCGCTTACCGCTCGCTGCGGACAGGCGGAGGAAGGAGGGGCCTGCTAAGCGGGGGCCGGTAACGGCCGCGACGGCAGAGACAAGCCGGTCTGGGAAGGGGACTAAAAAACCCACCGAGGGTACGTCCGTGTCCACTTCCGGGGCGGCTGCACCGGTGGCGGCCGCGCCGGGCCCTACCTCGGAGGCCTGGACGACGGTAGTCAAAAAGGGCCGCCGTCACGGCAAGAAGACGGCGCCACCGGCACCCGCTGGAGCTCCGGCACCGGCAGCCAAGAAGGCCCAGGGACCGCCTAGGGTCAGAGCCCCACGCTCCGCGGCTGTAGTGATTACGCTGCAGCCCGGAGCCGTCGAAAGGGGCATCACCTACAAGGCGGTCCTGACTGAGGCAAAAGCCAAAGTCGCGTTCCCCGACCTTGGCACACCGTCCGGCTTCAGAATGAAGCCGGCGATTACGGGGGCGCGGCTGCTCGAGGTGTCGGGTGCCTCTAGCGGCGAGAAGGCGGATATCCTGGCCGCCAAGCTACGTGAGGTCCTCAACCCGGAGGACGTCCGGGTGTCCAGGCCAATGAAGACCGCTGAGCTGCGCGTCGGTGGCCTGGACGACTCGACGACCACGGTCGAGGTCGCGGCGGCCGTCGCCCGAGTCGGTGGATGTCCGCCCGACGACGTGCGGACGGGCGAGATTCGCGCTGACGCTTCCGGGCTCGGCACGATTTGGGTACGGTGCCCGGTGGTGGCGGCGAACAAGGTCGCTGACGGTGGGCGTCTGTTGGTGGGTTGGGTTGCAGCGAGCGTCAAGCTGCTGCAGCCCAGGGCCATGCGGTGCTACCGGTGCCTTGACATTGGGCATGTTAAGGCACGGTGCACCGCCGAAGTGGACCGCAGCGAGCAGTGCTACCGCTGCGGCCAGCCCGGCCACAAGGCGGCCCAGTGCTCTGCGGCACCAAACTGTAGCCTCTGTACAGCTGCAGGGAGGCCCGCCGGGCACAGAGCGGGCGGAAAAGCCTGTGGCGCCCCCGCCAGCAAGAGGAGAAGGGGTGCCAAGGCTGCGGGGGGCTCTTTACCCCCCCCTCAGCCTGGCTGCCCTTCGGCCGACTCCCGGCCTAGGAATGGTGCGGAGGGAATGGATTGCGCATAATGGCGCTCTACCATTTCCTCCAGGGCAATCTCAACCACTCTGCCAGAGCTCAGGACCTCTTGCTCCAGAGCATGGCGGAGTGGTTGATTCGCGTGGCTGTGGTCGCCGAGCCGTACTTTGTCCCCTCCCGGGATAACTGGGTGGGGGACCTGGACGGCTTGGTGGCCATCATCGGCGGGGCTCTCGTCAACCCGTCCCGAGGACACGGCTGGGTGGCCGCCCTCGCGGACGGCATTGGCGTGGTTGGGGCGTATTTTTCGCCCAACAAGAGTCTCGCCGACTTCGAAAGCTTCCTTGTCGAGTTGGGTGCCGTCGTGGGCCGACTCCACCCTCGCCCCGTGCTGTTGCTAGGGGATCTCAACGCCAAGTCTGCGGCGTGGGGATCTCCGGTGACCGATGCTAGGGGTGAGGCGCTGGAGGAGTGGGCGGTCACGACTGGCCTGGTCGTCCTGAATGTGGGCTCGGTCCACACGTGCGTGCGGCAGCGGGGCGGGTCAATAGTGGACGTCTCGTTCGCTAGCCCTGCTGTTGCGAGTCGTGTTCGCGACTGGCGTGTTGCCGCGGAGGTGGAGACGTTGTCGGATCACCGATACATCCGTTTCGACGTCTCCGCCCAGACCGCCGGCGGCCGCAGTTCATCGGGCCCGCGAACGGACGGCCCGCGCTGGGCGCTCAAGCGCATCGACAGGGAGCTTCTCGAGGAGGCCGCTATTGTCCAGGCCTGGATCCGGGAGTCGGCAATGAGTGGACCCGTCGACGTCGAACAGGAGGCGCTGTGGTTCCGCGGGGCGATGACGCAAATCTGCGACGCGTCCATGCCCCGCGTCCACACACAGTCAGCAAGGCGCCAGGTGTACTGGTGGTCCGCCGCGATCGCGCAGTTACGCATCGCGTGCGTGGCGGTGAGACGCCAGTACACCCGTTACCGTAGGAGACGTCGTCGGGTCCCTGACGAAGAAGCCGCGCTGTATGAGGTGTACCGCGCGGCTAAGGAGACTCTGTGGCTGGCCATCGGCGAGGCGAAGACGCGAGCCAGGGAGGAGATGCTGGAGACTCTAGACAGGAATCCGTGGGGGCGCCCTTATCGAGCGGTTCGAGGGAAACTTCGAGCCGCAGCGCCTCCACTTACGGAGAGTCTTCAGCCCGAGCTGCTGGAGGAGGTAGTCGCAGCCCTCTTCCCGGCAAGAGCGGAGCATACTCCGCCGCCGATGGCTTTGCCCACAGCCGCAGAGTCTACAGAGGAGAACGCCATTAGCGTCCCAGAGGTGACACAGGCAGAGATGAGGGCGGCCGTGATGCGGCTCCGGGCCAAGAACGTGGCTCCGGGGCCCGACGGGATCCACGGCCGAGCATTAGCCCTCGCTCTGAAGGAGCTGGAGCCCCAGCTGAGAGGACTCTACACAGCGTGCCTTGAGCGGGGCCAGTTTCCCACTTTGTGGAAGACTGGTCGTCTGGTCCTGCTCAGGAAGGTGGGGCGCCCTGCGGACTCGCCGTCCGCGTACCGGCCCATAGTGCTGCTAGACGAGGTGGGGAAGCTGCTGGAGCGGATACTCGCAGCCCGCCTCGTCGGCCACTTGTGCAGAGAAGGGCCGGACCTGGACGAGAGCCAGTTCGGCTTTCGGCATGGGCGCTCCACCATCCACGCGATATCGCGGGTGAGAGTCCTGGCGGAGGAAACGGTGTCCCGGGGTGGGGTGGTGGTGGCGGTGTCCTTGGACATCTCCAATGCCTTCAACACCCTGCCCTGGAGTTGTATTCGGGAGGCACTGCGGTATCATCGGGTGCCTCTCTACCTCCGCCGCATCGTTGGGGCTTATTTGGCGGAGAGGTGTGTCACCTACATGGGACGCGATGGCGTTAACCAGCGCCACATGTCGTGCGGTGTTCCACAGGGCTCGGTCCTGGGCCCGCTCCTGTGGAACATCGGGTACGACTGGGTGCTGAGAGGCGAACTCCAACCGGGCGTCGACCTGACGTGCTACGCGGATGACACGCTGGTCACGGCCCGGGGGAGTTCGCACAGGGAGGCAGCGTTGCTGGCGACGGCTGCGGTTTCACAGACGGTGAGCCGCATACGGCGCCTCGGCCTGGAGGTGGCCCTCAACAAGTCGGAGGCCATGGTGTTTCATGGTCCCCGGCGGGCGCCACCGTCCGCATCCCACATTGTGGTGGGTGGGGTACGAATCGCTGTCGAGCCCACCATGAAGTACCTGGGCTTGGTGCTCGACAGTCGGTGGGATTTCGGCCCCCACTTCCGGCGGCTGGCGCCCAAGTTGTTGGGCGCGGCTGGGGCGCTGTCAACGCTGCTTCCCAATCTGGGGGGCCCGAGCGCCGCTTGTAGGCGGCTCTACGTGGGGATCGTGCGATCGATGGCCCTTTACGGGGCCCCGATCTGGGCGGCTGACCTGACGGCCGGCAGCATTGCTGTTCTGCGAAAGCCGCAGAGAGCGATGGCCGTCAGAGTCATAAGGGGGTACCGCACGATCTCCTACGAGGCGGCTTGTGCACTGGCCGGATCCCCGCCCTGGGACCTGGAGGCGAAGGTGCTCGCGTCACTGTACCGGTGGCGCGAGGAATGGCGGGCGCGGGGCGAGCGACCGATGCAGCGACATATGGAGCAGCGTCGGTCGCAGCTCCGCGAGGTCCTGGTGGCGGAATGGCGGGACAGGCTCTCACGCCCTACCGCCGGCCTCGTCACTATCGAGGCGGTCCGGCCGGTGCTCGACCTCTGGCTCGGGAGGAGGCACGGCTCCCTGTCGTTTCGGGTGACGCAGGTGCTCTCGGGGCATGGTTGTTTCGGGAAGTACCTGTGTCGCATAAACAGGGAGCCGGACGCCCGGTGTCACCACTGCGTCGACTGTCGGGAGGACACGGCGCGGCATACGCTGGCAGAGTGTGCCGCTTGGGAGGAGCCGCGCCGTGCCCTCATCTCAGGAGTAGGCAGTGACCTGTCGCTGCCGGCCGTAGTGAATGCTATGGTCGGCGGCGACGAGTCCTGGGACGCGGTGGTATCCTTCTGCGAAACAGTTATCTCGCAGAAGGAGGCTGCGGAAAGGGAGCGAGAGATCTCATCCTCTCACCCGGCCCGCAGCAGGCGCACCGGGCGTCGGCGGAGGGCGGACAACGCCCTCTTCCAGCCCCCCTAAATGGGTCCAGGGACGACGGACTTGGGGACGTCCGTCGCCCCCCATACATCAGGACCCGAGGCGGCGGCGCGTAGTGTTCCACGCGCGCCCCTCTTAGATGTCGCGGGGGGAGTCAAACACCTCACTCCCCCCGCTCGACCGGAAGGGGCCCGCAGAGGCGGGCCGGCACCAGTCGGGGGTTGCGGAAGATTCGTACGTTCCCGCGACCCCCGACGCAGGTGTGAGATGGAACACCGGGGTGGTTTTTAGTCAGTAAGAGTCTGACAGACCCCTCCGCCCCCCCAGGGCGGGGGACATCCATGAGGATTTTCCACCCCGGATCAAAAAAAAAAAAAAGGTTAGGTTAGGTTAGGTTAGGTTAGGTTAGGTTAGGTTAGGTTAGGTTAGGTTAGGTTAGGTTTTTTTTTTTTTTTTTTTTTTTTTTTTTTTTTTTTTTTTTTTTTTTTTTTTTTTTTTTTTTTTTATTGTAGCAGGAGTGGGAAATCCTCATGGACGCCCAGACTGCCCCACTTGTGAGCCAGTCTGGGCAGTGCCGGACTCTTACCGGCTAAAACCCACTCCTGCCTTTGCCAGGTGTTCCTCTGACATGATCAGAGACCTTGTTAGACGATTTCTCAAATTTGTCAGTCCTGTTTTAGGATGTGGAGAGTTCCTGAAAGCAGTCACCGTCGTCTAATTTTGCCATAATTATATCTTAAACTTTTATTTTGTTTGTTTCGGGTGTTGTTTAAAAACTAACATCTTACATACCTAATATTTAATTAACTTATTTATGTATATTATTATTATTATTATTTTTTTCTTTTCATACTTTTTCATTTTTTGAGTCTTCCTATACTAATTCCAATAAACTTTTTAACTGTAACTTCATCTACACTATATTTATGCTATGGCTATCCTAATATAATACAATATATTATATAGACATATTTTCTTATTCTACTTGTTTAACTTTGTTTCTTATTCTATCAATTTTTGCTACTAATTTTATTCTAGATTTCCTATAATTACTTTCTTTTAATTCTGGTAGACTCACAGCCGCTATTTCACGCACTATTTTGACTGCAATTTTAGCAATTAGTACAGCGCCCTGAATGCGGCTTTTCATGGTGTTGATCTCCTTCTTCGCATTAACGAGCCTGTCGGACCACAACGGTAAAGTAGGATTCCTAATAATGTTCGTTCTAGTATAATATGTATTGGAAAAAACGTAAAAACTATTTTCTAAATCTATTTTCTGTTTCATCTTGTCTAATTTAAATGATTTTAATTTTGGGTCGTCTTTTAATTGGGCCAATTTCTCATGAAATTGGCTGCAATTTGCTTCTCTCTGTTTGTGAAATCTTATGGCTCTAATAATATTCGTTGTTTTGGGTTTCTCTGTTTTAATTTTTGAAACAATACCGTTGAGGTCATGACACGTGTTTTTAATTCCGGGTCTGGCCAATTGCACGTTACCAATACGCCACCGACAGGCGCGCCAACGCGTCCCACTTAACGCGAATCGGGCACTCAGTGTCGAAGGCGTTGTGGTCAGTCTTCTCCAGTTTGGCTGAAAGACAATTATGGCACTTTGGAGCCTCCTCTGCCAGCCGTGACGGACAATCAGCTCGCATGTGGGGTTCACCACAGTGGATGCAGAGGTCTGCGAGCTGCGTGCACAGTTTACGACTGTGGCCGAAGCGCAGACAGCGAGTACATTGCACCAGTGGCGACTGATCTTGCACTCGAACACGCTGTAGGTCAATGTGCACGCGACCCGCTATAGTCAGCCTCTGCCATATCGTAGGGGACACCTGCAGAATGACGTGGCACATGTGGGGGTTCCTTGTCCTTCGACGGTACTTCACCCCCATCCTCAAGTCCTCCGCAGGTATGTCCCCCATCAGGTGGGTGTTCTGCCGCTGCAGGGCTTGTGCAATCTCCAAGTCTGAGTGGCAGGAGAGGACGTCCCTGACGATGATGAGCGGATCCTTGTTCTTCACCTCTTCTGCCACCAGATTGCCGGCTTTTCGTATGCGTTCGGTCACCCTGGTAAGCTCTTCTCTCGTTCTAAAACCGACCACCACCTTCTGGTCCCTCGCTTTGCGCAGCCGTTCCACCCTAATGCCCTCGTTTCTGGCATCGACCGCCGTCCTGAGCTTCTCAATAACCTCTTCACTCGTGTCCTGATCATTCACAGATGATACAACTACCGAGTGAAGAGGCTCTTGGATGTTCTGCTTCGGGCCGGCGGCGATTTCCGCGAAGGTTGGACCCTGGCCCGCGACGTAGCGTGGGGCCTGCTGGAGATGCTCAGACAGAGCTCGAGTGTGGTGTTGGCAATCTTCTAATGCCTGCTTGTGCTCCTTGAGGCCCACCACAAGGCTTTGCATCAGCTCTGTCGGTTCATCCATGGTCGGCTTAAGTGGTGCGGGCGCCGGTGTGACTGCAGGTATAACAGCAGACGCACTTGTATCTGTTGTTATACCTGCAGTCCCGACGGGAACTTTGCTACGCTCCGACTCCTTCACCAGCTCAAAGAGCCTGTTGATCGCATTTACCACCTCCGTTTTTATCTCGGTCTTTAGGTTGCGAGAGTTGCCTAAATGAAGCTTCGCCTTATTTAGGCAAGCTCTCGCCTCCGCAGTGAGATTGGGGTAGCGAGACACGGGCTTCTTTGGCGGTTTTGCGGTGTCCGCGGGCACTCGGCGCGTCTCTAAAGTGCTGGTAGCAGGCGGTGTGTCAATGCGTTTTAGGTTGGCCGGAGACTTGGCCTGGGGCTCAGCTTTCCCGGCCTCCCATTCCCCGATACTATGCCTCACGCTAGGAAGCGAGGGGCCAGCCTTCTCACTTGAACGCGGCGAGCGTCCGGAACCTGGCGAGCTCGCGTCCTTCTTGGCCGGCGTGCGGAACATCGCGGAAGTCGAAGTGAAGGTCAGATTCATATGATAATATGACTAGTCACAACACACTGGCAATACTTCTGTGTCCCTGTAAAGGGGGGATAAAAACAGAAAGTAACGAAAAACAATGTAAAATAAATCGTCCGACGTTCGAACGACCGTCACGTCAATAAAAACTACTAGAAATATAGAAAAGAGCTCCGTCAAAAGGACGCCCGTCGACGCAAAACGCGTAATTTAACCTAAAATCTTTAGATGAGCACTAAGATGAGCTAAAAGAGCTTAAAATGAATTTAATATTTTTTGTAAAAATCGGAAAGTTTACCTGGCTAGTGAGAATAGGGAGGGTGGGGGGGCAATTTTTTGAATTTCTATATACGCTATTTTTATGTAATTGCTGCCTGACTAAGGTGGATTTCGTGGTTATATGAATTTACTTGTTAATATTGTTTTTGAATTTCTATATACGCTAGGCGCACGAGCGAGGTGTCAAAAGACGCGTCTCCGCGAGGGCTAGCGACCTATAGAGTGACTGGAATTTACGCTGAAGAAAAATTTTGAAATTTGGTCGAATAACGTGTTTTTCGGCTGAAAAACGTGTAAAAACCTGAAATTGCGGCTACCAAACGGGACTCGAGCACGCGGATCGCGCACCAGAACACAGGTAAGGCAGGTATGTATATGTTAAAATTATGACTAAGCGGATTTTGAAGATGGATTTTGAAATAAAAAATGTTATTTAGTTTTCTTTAGAAAAATATTGAAGATTTCTCTAAGTCGATGAGTGAAAAAATTTTTTCACGTTTTTGTCAATTTAAAGTTGTCGAATAGTAGGACGGAGCCTATTTAAAATCAAAATGGCTGAAAACAGCTTGAAAATGCGTCACCTGGATGCAAAGTTATAACGATTTTATGTAATTGCTGCCTGACTAAGGTGGATTTCGTGGTTATATGAATTTACTTGTTAATATTGTTTTTGAATTTCTATATACGCTAGGCGCACGAGCGAGGTGTCAAAAGACGCGTCTCCGCGAGGGCTAGCGACCTATAGAGTGACTGGAATTTACGCTGAAGAAAAATTTTGAAATTTGGTCGAATAACGTGTTTTTCGGCTGAAAAACGTGTAAAAACCTGAAATTGCGGCTACCAAACGGGACTCGAGCACGCGGATCGCGCACCAGAACACAGGTAAGGCAGGTATGTATATGTTAAAATTATGACTAAGCGGATTTTGAAGATGGATTTTGAAATAAAAAATGTTATTTAGTTTTCTTTAGAAAAATATTGAAGATTTCTCTAAGTCGATGAGTGAAAAAATTTTTTCACGTTTTTGTCAATTTAAAGTTGTCGAATAGTAGGACGGAGCCTATTTAAAATCAAAATGGCTGAAAACAGCTTGAAAATGCGTCACCTGGATGCAAAGTTATAACGATTTTATGTAATTGCTGCCTGACTAAGGTGGATTTCGTGGTTATATGAATTTACTTGTTAATATTGTTTTTGAATTTCTATATACGCTAGGCGCACGAGCGAGGTGTCAAAAGACGCGTCTCCGCGAGGGCTAGCGACCTATAGAGTGACTGGAATTTACGCTGAAGAAAAATTTTGAAATTTGGTCGAATAACGTGTTTTTCGGCTGAAAAACGTGTAAAAACCTGAAATTGCGGCTACCAAACGGGACTCGAGCACGCGGATCGCGCACCAGAACACAGGTAAGGCAGGTATGTATATGTTAAAATTATGACTAAGCGGATTTTGAAGATGGATTTTGAAATAAAAAATGTTATTTAGTTTTCTTTAGAAAAATATTGAAGATTTCTCTAAGTCGATGAGTGAAAAAATTTTTTCACGTTTTTGTCAATTTAAAGTTGTCGAATAGTAGGACGGAGCCTATTTAAAATCAAAATGGCTGAAAACAGCTTGAAAATGCGTCACCTGGATGCAAAGTTATAACGATTTTATGTAATTGCTGCCTGACTAAGGTGGATTTCGTGGTTATATGAATTTACTTGTTAATATTGTTTTTGAATTTCTATATACGCTAGGCGCACGAGCGAGGTGTCAAAAGACGCGTCTCCGCGCGGGCTAGCGACCTATAGAGTGACTGGAATTTACGCTGAAGAAAAATTTTGAAATTTGGTCGAATAACGTGTTTTTCGGCTGAAAAACGTGTAAAAACCTGAAATTGCGGCTACCAAACGGGACTCGAGCACGCGGATCGCGCACCAGAACACAGGTAAGGCAGGTATGTATATGTTAAAATTATGACTAAGCGGATTTTGAAGATGGATTTTGAAATAAAAAATGTTATTTAGTTTTCTTTAGAAAAATATTGAAGATTTCTCTAAGTCGATGAGTGAAAAAATTTTTTCACGTTTTTGTCAATTTAAAGTTGTCGAATAGTAGGACGGAGCCTATTTAAAATCAAAATGGCTGAAAACAGCTTGAAAATGCGTCACCTGGATGCAAAGTTATAACGATTTTATGTAATTGCTGCCTGACTAAGGTGGATTTCGTGGTTATATGAATTTACTTGTTAATATTGTTTTTGAATTTCTATATACGCTAGGCGCACGAGCGAGGTGTCAAAAGACGCGTCTCCGCGAGGGCTAGCGACCTATAGAGTGACTGGAATTTACGCTGAAGAAAAATTTTGAAATTTGGTCGAATAACGTGTTTTTCGGCCGAAAAACGTGTAAAAACCTGAAATTGCGGCTACCAAACGGGACTCGAGCACGCGGATCGCGCACCAGAACACAGGTAAGGCAGGTATGTATATGTTAAAATTATGACTAAGCGGATTTTGAAGATGGATTTTGAAATAAAAAATGTTATTTAGTTTTCTTTAGAAAAATATTGAAGATTTCTCTAAGTCGATGAGTGAAAAAATTTTTTCACGTTTTTGTCAATTTAAAGTTGTCGAATAGTAGGACGGAGCCTATTTAAAATCAAAATGGCTGAAAACAGCTTGAAAATGCGTCACCTGGATGCAAAGTTATAACGATTTTATGTAATTGCTGCCTGACTAAGGTGGATTTCGTGGTTATATGAATTTACTTGTTAATATTGTTTTTGAATTTCTATATACGCTAGGCGCACGAGCGAGGTGTCAAAAGACGCGTCTCCGCGCGGGCTAGCGACCTATAGAGTGACTGGAATTTACGCTGAAGAAAAATTTTGAAATTTGGTCGAATAACGTGTTTTTCGGCTGAAAAACGTGTAAAAACCTGAAATTGCGGCTACCAAACGGGACTCGAGCACGCGGATCGCGCACCAGAACACAGGTAAGGCAGGTATGTATATGTTAAAATTATGACTAAGCGGATTTTGAAGATGGATTTTGAAATAAAAAATGTTATTTAGTTTTCTTTAGAAAAATATTGAAGATTTCTCTAAGTCGATGAGTGAAAAAATTTTTTCACGTTTTTGTCAATTTAAAGTTGTCGAATAGTAGGACGGAGCCTATTTAAAATCAAAATGGCTGAAAACAGCTTGAAAATGCGTCACCTGGATGCAAAGTTATAACGATTTTATGTAATTGCTGCCTGACTAAGGTGGATTTCGTGGTTATATGAATTTACTTGTTAATATTGTTTTTGAATTTCTATATACGCTAGGCGCACGAGCGAGGTGTCAAAAGACGCGTCTCCGCGCGGGCTAGCGACCTATAGAGTGACTGGAATTTACGCTGAAGAAAAATTTTGAAATTTGGTCGAATAACGTGTTTTTCGGCTGAAAAACGTGTAAAAACCTGAAATTGCGGCTACCAAACGGGACTCGAGCACGCGGATCGCGCACCAGAACACAGGTAAGGCAGGTATGTATATGTTAAAATTATGACTAAGCGGATTTTGAAGATGGATTTTGAAATAAAAAATGTTATTTAGTTTTCTTTAGAAAAATATTGAAGATTTCTCTAAGTCGATGAGTGAAAAAATTTTTTCACGTTTTTGTCAATTTAAAGTTGTCGAATAGTAGGACGGAGCCTATTTAAAATCAAAATGGCTGAAAACAGCTTGAAAATGCGTCACCTGGATGCAAAGTTATAACGATTTTATGTAATTGCTGCCTGACTAAGGTGGATTTCGTGGTTATATGAATTTACTTGTTAATATTGTTTTTGAATTTCTATATACGCTAGGCGCACGAGCGAGGTGTCAAAAGACGCGTCTCCGCGAGGGCTAGCGACCTATAGAGTGACTGGAATTTACGCTGAAGAAAAATTTTGAAATTTGGTCGAATAACGTGTTTTTCGGCTGAAAAACGTGTAAAAACCTGAAATTGCGGCTACCAAACGGGACTCGAGCACGCGGATCGCGCACCAGAACACAGGTAAGGCAGGTATGTATATGTTAAAATTATGACTAAGCGGATTTTGAAGATGGATTTTGAAATAAAAAATGTTATTTAGTTTTCTTTAGAAAAATATTGAAGATTTCTCTAAGTCGATGAGTGAAAAAATTTTTTCACGTTTTTGTCAATTTAAAGTTGTCGAATAGTAGGACGGAGCCTATTTAAAATCAAAATGGCTGAAAACAGCTTGAAAATGCGTCACCTGGATGCAAAGTTATAACGATTTTATGTAATTGCTGCCTGACTAAGGTGGATTTCGTGGTTATATGAATTTACTTGTTAATATTGTTTTTGAATTTCTATATACGCTAGGCGCACGAGCGAGGTGTCAAAAGACGCGTCTCCGCGAGGGCTAGCGACCTATAGAGTGACTGGAATTTACGCTGAAGAAAAATTTTGAAATTTGGTCGAATAACGTGTTTTTCGGCTGAAAAACGTGTAAAAACCTGAAATTGCGGCTACCAAACGGGACTCGAGCACGCGGATCGCGCACCAGAACACAGGTAAGGCAGGTATGTATATGTTAAAATTATGACTAAGCGGATTTTGAAGATGGATTTTGAAATAAAAAATGTTATTTAGTTTTCTTTAGAAAAATATTGAAGATTTCTCTAAGTCGATGAGTGAAAAAATTTTTTCACGTTTTTGTCAATTTAAAGTTGTCGAATAGTAGGACGGAGCCTATTTAAAATCAAAATGGCTGAAAACAGCTTGAAAATGCGTCACCTGGATGCAAAGTTATAACGATTTTATGTAATTGCTGCCTGACTAAGGTGGATTTCGTGGTTATATGAATTTACTTGTTAATATTGTTTTTGAATTTCTATATACGCTAGGCGCACGAGCGAGGTGTCAAAAGACGCGTCTCCGCGCGGGCTAGCGACCTATAGAGTGACTGGAATTTACGCTGAAGAAAAATTTTGAAATTTGGTCGAATAACGTGTTTTTCGGCTGAAAAACGTGTAAAAACCTGAAATTGCGGCTACCAAACGGGACTCGAGCACGCGGATCGCGCACCAGAACACAGGTAAGGCAGGTATGTATATGTTAAAATTATGACTAAGCGGATTTTGAAGATGGATTTTGAAATAAAAAATGTTATTTAGTTTTCTTTAGAAAAATATTGAAGATTTCTCTAAGTCGATGAGTGAAAAAATTTTTTCACGTTTTTGTCAATTTAAAGTTGTCGAATAGTAGGACGGAGCCTATTTAAAATCAAAATGGCTGAAAACAGCTTGAAAATGCGTCACCTGGATGCAAAGTTATAACGATTTTATGTAATTGCTGCCTGACTAAGGTGGATTTCGTGGTTATATGAATTTACTTGTTAATATTGTTTTTGAATTTCTATATACGCTAGGCGCACGAGCGAGGTGTCAAAAGACGCGTCTCCGCGAGGGCTAGCGACCTATAGAGTGACTGGAATTTACGCTGAAGAAAAATTTTGAAATTTGGTCGAATAACGTGTTTTTCGGCTGAAAAACGTGTAAAAACCTGAAATTGCGGCTACCAAACGGGACTCGAGCACGCGGATCGCGCACCAGAACACAGGTAAGGCAGGTATGTATATGTTAAAATTATGACTAAGCGGATTTTGAAGATGGATTTTGAAATAAAAAATGTTATTTAGTTTTCTTTAGAAAAATATTGAAGATTTCTCTAAGTCGATGAGTGAAAAAATTTTTTCACGTTTTTGTCAATTTAAAGTTGTCGAATAGTAGGACGGAGCCTATTTAAAATCAAAATGGCTGAAAACAGCTTGAAAATGCGTCACCTGGATGCAAAGTTATAACGATTTTATGTAATTGCTGCCTGACTAAGGTGGATTTCGTGGTTATATGAATTTACTTGTTAATATTGTTTTTGAATTTCTATATACGCTAGGCGCACGAGCGAGGTGTCAAAAGACGCGTCTCCGCGAGGGCTAGCGACCTATAGAGTGACTGGAATTTACGCTGAAGAAAAATTTTGAAATTTGGTCGAATAACGTGTTTTTCGGCTGAAAAACGTGTAAAAACCTGAAATTGCGGCTACCAAACGGGACTCGAGCACGCGGATCGCGCACCAGAACACAGGTAAGGCAGGTATGTATATGTTAAAATTATGACTAAGCGGATTTTGAAGATGGATTTTGAAATAAAAAATGTTATTTAGTTTTCTTTGGAAAAATATTGAAGATTTCTCTAAGTCGATGAGTGAAAAAATTTTTTCACGTTTTTGTCAATTTAAAGTTGTCGAATAGTAGGACGGAGCCTATTTAAAATCAAAATGGCTGAAAACAGCTTGAAAATGCGTCACCTGGATGCAAAGTTATAACGATTTTATGTAATTGCTGCCTGACTAAGGTGGATTTCGTGGTTATATGAATTTACTTGTTAATATTGTTTTTGAATTTCTATATACGCTAGGCGCACGAGCGAGGTGTCAAAAGACGCGTCTCCGCGAGGGCTAGCGACCTATAGAGTGACTGGAATTTACGCTGAAGAAAAATTTTGAAATTTGGTCGAATAACGTGTTTTTCGGCTGAAAAACGTGTAAAAACCTGAAATTGCGGCTACCAAACGGGACTCGAGCACGCGGATCGCGCACCAGAACACAGGTAAGGCAGGTATGTATATGTTAAAATTATGACTAAGCGGATTTTGAAGATGGATTTTGAAATAAAAAATGTTATTTAGTTTTCTTTAGAAAAATATTGAAGATTTCTCTAAGTCGATGAGTGAAAAAATTTTTTCACGTTTTTGTCAATTTAAAGTTGTCGAATAGTAGGACGGAGCCTATTTAAAATCAAAATGGCTGAAAACAGCTTGAAAATGCGTCACCTGGATGCAAAGTTATAACGATTTTATGTAATTGCTGCCTGACTAAGGTGGATTTCGTGGTTATATGAATTTACTTGTTAATATTGTTTTTGAATTTCTATATACGCTAGGCGCACGAGCGAGGTGTCAAAAGACGCGTCTCCGCGAGGGCTAGCGACCTATAGAGTGACTGGAATTTACGCTGAAGAAAAATTTTGAAATTTGGTCGAATAACGTGTTTTTCGGCTGAAAAACGTGTAAAAACCTGAAATTGCGGCTACCAAACGGGACTCGAGCACGCGGATCGCGCACCAGAACACAGGTAAGGCAGGTATGTATATGTTAAAATTATGACTAAGCGGATTTTGAAGATGGATTTTGAAATAAAAAATGTTATTTAGTTTTCTTTAGAAAAATATTGAAGATTTCTCTAAGTCGATGAGTGAAAAAATTTTTTCACGTTTTTGTCAATTTAAAGTTGTCGAATAGTAGGACGGAGCCTATTTAAAATCAAAATGGCTGAAAACAGCTTGAAAATGCGTCACCTGGATGCAAAGTTATAACGATTTTATGTAATTGCTGCCTGACTAAGGTGGATTTCGTGGTTATATGAATTTACTTGTTAATATTGTTTTTGAATTTCTATATACGCTAGGCGCACGAGCGAGGTGTCAAAAGACGCGTCTCCGCGCGGGCTAGCGACCTATAGAGTGACTGGAATTTACGCTGAAGAAAAATTTTGAAATTTGGTCGAATAACGTGTTTTTCGGCTGAAAAACGTGTAAAAACCTGAAATTGCGGCTACCAAACGGGACTCGAGCACGCGGATCGCGCACCAGAACACAGGTAAGGCAGGTATGTATATGTTAAAATTATGACTAAGCGGATTTTGAAGATGGATTTTGAAATAAAAAATGTTATTTAGTTTTCTTTAGAAAAATATTGAAGATTTCTCTAAGTCGATGAGTGAAAAAATTTTTTCACGTTTTTGTCAATTTAAAGTTGTCGAATAGTAGGACGGAGCCTATTTAAAATCAAAATGGCTGAAAACAGCTTGAAAATGCGTCACCTGGATGCAAAGTTATAACGATTTTATGTAATTGCTGCCTGACTAAGGTGGATTTCGTGGTTATATGAATTTACTTGTTAATATTGTTTTTGAATTTCTATATACGCTAGGCGCACGAGCGAGGTGTCAAAAGACGCGTCTCCGCGAGGGCTAGCGACCTATAGAGTGACTGGAATTTACGCTGAAGAAAAATTTTGAAATTTGGTCGAATAACGTGTTTTTCGGCCGAAAAACGTGTAAAAACCTGAAATTGCGGCTACCAAACGGGACTCGAGCACGCGGATCGCGCACCAGAACACAGGTAAGGCAGGTATGTATATGTTAAAATTATGACTAAGCGGATTTTGAAGATGGATTTTGAAATAAAAAATGTTATTTAGTTTTCTTTAGAAAAATATTGAAGATTTCTCTAAGTCGATGAGTGAAAAAATTTTTTCACGTTTTTGTCAATTTAAAGTTGTCGAATAGTAGGACGGAGCCTATTTAAAATCAAAATGGCTGAAAACAGCTTGAAAATGCGTCACCTGGATGCAAAGTTATAACGATTTTATGTAATTGCTGCCTGACTAAGGTGGATTTCGTGGTTATATGAATTTACTTGTTAATATTGTTTTTGAATTTCTATATACGCTAGGCGCACGAGCGAGGTGTCAAAAGACGCGTCTCCGCGCGGGCTAGCGACCTATAGAGTGACTGGAATTTACGCTGAAGAAAAATTTTGAAATTTGGTCGAATAACGTGTTTTTCGGCTGAAAAACGTGTAAAAACCTGAAATTGCGGCTACCAAACGGGACTCGAGCACGCGGATCGCGCACCAGAACACAGGTAAGGCAGGTATGTATATGTTAAAATTATGACTAAGCGGATTTTGAAGATGGATTTTGAAATAAAAAATGTTATTTAGTTTTCTTTAGAAAAATATTGAAGATTTCTCTAAGTCGATGAGTGAAAAAATTTTTTCACGTTTTTGTCAATTTAAAGTTGTCGAATAGTAGGACGGAGCCTATTTAAAATCAAAATGGCTGAAAACAGCTTGAAAATGCGTCACCTGGATGCAAAGTTATAACGATTTTATGTAATTGCTGCCTGACTAAGGTGGATTTCGTGGTTATATGAATTTACTTGTTAATATTGTTTTTGAATTTCTATATACGCTAGGCGCACGAGCGAGGTGTCAAAAGACGCGTCTCCGCGAGGGCTAGCGACCTATAGAGTGACTGGAATTTACGCTGAAGAAAAATTTTGAAATTTGGTCGAATAACGTGTTTTTCGGCCGAAAAACGTGTAAAAACCTGAAATTGCGGCTACCAAACGGGACTCGAGCACGCGGATCGCGCACCAGAACACAGGTAAGGCAGGTATGTATATGTTAAAATTATGACTAAGCGGATTTTGAAGATGGATTTTGAAATAAAAAATGTTATTTAGTTTTCTTTAGAAAAATATTGAAGATTTCTCTAAGTCGATGAGTGAAAAAATTTTTTCACGTTTTTGTCAATTTAAAGTTGTCGAATAGTAGGACGGAGCCTATTTAAAATCAAAATGGCTGAAAACAGCTTGAAAATGCGTCACCTGGATGCAAAGTTATAACGATTTTATGTAATTGCTGCCTGACTAAGGTGGATTTCGTGGTTATATGAATTTACTTGTTAATATTGTTTTTGAATTTCTATATACGCTAGGCGCACGAGCGAGGTGTCAAAAGACGCGTCTCCGCGAGGGCTAGCGACCTATAGAGTGACTGGAATTTACGCTGAAGAAAAATTTTGAAATTTGGTCGAATAACGTGTTTTTCGGCTGAAAAACGTGTAAAAACCTGAAATTGCGGCTACCAAACGGGACTCGAGCACGCGGATCGCGCACCAGAACACAGGTAAGGCAGGTATGTATATGTTAAAATTATGACTAAGCGGATTTTGAAGATGGATTTTGAAATAAAAAATGTTATTTAGTTTTCTTTAGAAAAATATTGAAGATTTCTCTAAGTCGATGAGTGAAAAAATTTTTTCACGTTTTTGTCAATTTAAAGTTGTCGAATAGTAGGACGGAGCCTATTTAAAATCAAAATGGCTGAAAACAGCTTGAAAATGCGTCACCTGGATGCAAAGTTATAACGATTTTATGTAATTGCTGCCTGACTAAGGTGGATTTCGTGGTTATATGAATTTACTTGTTAATATTGTTTTTGAATTTCTATATACGCTAGGCGCACGAGCGAGGTGTCAAAAGACGCGTCTCCGCGAGGGCTAGCGACCTATAGAGTGACTGGAATTTACGCTGAAGAAAAATTTTGAAATTTGGTCGAATAACGTGTTTTTCGGCTGAAAAACGTGTAAAAACCTGAAATTGCGGCTACCAAACGGGACTCGAGCACGCGGATCGCGCACCAGAACACAGGTAAGGCAGGTATGTATATGTTAAAATTATGACTAAGCGGATTTTGAAGATGGATTTTGAAATAAAAAATGTTATTTAGTTTTCTTTAGAAAAATATTGAAGATTTCTCTAAGTCGATGAGTGAAAAAATTTTTTCACGTTTTTGTCAATTTAAAGTTGTCGAATAGTAGGACGGAGCCTATTTAAAATCAAAATGGCTGAAAACAGCTTGAAAATGCGTCACCTGGATGCAAAGTTATAACGATTTTATGTAATTGCTGCCTGACTAAGGTGGATTTCGTGGTTATATGAATTTACTTGTTAATATTGTTTTTGAATTTCTATATACGCTAGGCGCACGAGCGAGGTGTCAAAAGACGCGTCTCCGCGAGGGCTAGCGACCTATAGAGTGACTGGAATTTACGCTGAAGAAAAATTTTGAAATTTGGTCGAATAACGTGTTTTTCGGCTGAAAAACGTGTAAAAACCTGAAATTGCGGCTACCAAACGGGACTCGAGCACGCGGATCGCGCACCCAGAACACAGGTAAGGCAGGTATGTATATGTTAAAATTATGACTAAGCGGATTTTGAAGATGGATTTTGAAATAAAAAATGTTATTTAGTTTTCTTTAGAAAAATATTGAAGATTTCTCTAAGTCGATGAGTGAAAAAATTTTTTCACGTTTTTGTCAATTTAAAGTTGTCGAATAGTAGGACGGAGCCTATTTAAAATCAAAATGGCTGAAAACAGCTTGAAAATGCGTCACCTGGATGCAAAGTTATAACGATTTTATGTAATTGCTGCCTGACTAAGGTGGATTTCGTGGTTATATGAATTTACTTGTTAATATTGTTTTTGAATTTCTATATACGCTAGGCGCACGAGCGAGGTGTCAAAAGACGCGTCTCCGCGAGGGCTAGCGACCTATAGAGTGACTGGAATTTACGCTGAAGAAAAATTTTGAAATTTGGTCGAATAACGTGTTTTTCGGCCGAAAAACGTGTAAAAACCTGAAATTGCGGCTACCAAACGGGACTCGAGCACGCGGATCGCGCACCAGAACACAGGTAAGGCAGGTATGTATATGTTAAAATTATGACTAAGCGGATTTTGAAGATGGATTTTGAAATAAAAAATGTTATTTAGTTTTCTTTAGAAAAATATTGAAGATTTCTCTAAGTCGATGAGTGAAAAAATTTTTTCACGTTTTTGTCAATTTAAAGTTGTCGAATAGTAGGACGGAGCCTATTTAAAATCAAAATGGCTGAAAACAGCTTGAAAATGCGTCACCTGGATGCAAAGTTATAACGATTTTATGTAATTGCTGCCTGACTAAGGTGGATTTCGTGGTTATATGAATTTACTTGTTAATATACGCTAGGCGCACGAGCGAGGTGTCAAAAGACGCGTCTCCGCGCGGGCTAGCGACCTATAGAGTGACTGGAATTTACGCTGAAGAAAAATTTTGAAATTTGGTCGAATAACGTGTTTTTCGGCTGAAAAACGTGTAAAAACCTGAAATTGCGGCTACCAAACGGGACTCGAGCACGCGGATCGCGCACCAGAACACAGGTAAGGCAGGTATGTATATGTTAAAATTATGACTAAGCGGATTTTGAAGATGGATTTTGAAATAAAAAATGTTATTTAGTTTTCTTTAGAAAAATATTGAAGATTTCTCTAAGTCGATGAGTGAAAAAATTTTTTCACGTTTTTGTCAATTTAAAGTTGTCGAATAGTAGGACGGAGCCTATTTAAAATCAAAATGGCTGAAAACAGCTTGAAAATGCGTCACCTGGATGCAAAGTTATAACGATTTTATGTAATTGCTGCCTGACTAAGGTGGATTTCGTGGTTATATGAATTTACTTGTTAATATTGTTTTTGAATTTCTATATACGCTAGGCGCACGAGCGAGGTGTCAAAAGACGCGTCTCCGCGAGGGCTAGCGACCTATAGAGTGACTGGAATTTACGCTGAAGAAAAATTTTGAAATTTGGTCGAATAACGTGTTTTTCGGCTGAAAAACGTGTAAAAACCTGAAATTGCGGCTACCAAACGGGACTCGAGCACGCGGATCGCGCACCAGAACACAGGTAAGGCAGGTATGTATATGTTAAAATTATGACTAAGCGGATTTTGAAGATGGATTTTGAAATAAAAAATGTTATTTAGTTTTTCTTTAGAAAAATATTGAAGATTTCTCTAAGTCGATGAGTGAAAAATTTTTTCACGTTTTTGTCAATTTAAAGTTGTCGAATAGTAGGACGGAGCCTATTTAAAATCAAAATGGCTGAAAACAGCTTGAAAATGCGTCACCTGGATGCAAAGTTATAACGATTTTATGTAATTGCTGCCTGACTAAGGTGGATTTCGTGGTTATATGAATTTACTTGTTAATATTGTTTTTGAATTTCTATATACGCTAGGCGCACGAGCGAGGTGTCCCAAAAGACGCGTCTCCGCGAGGGCTAGCGACCTATAGAGTGACTGGAATTTACGCTGAAGAAAAATTTTGAAATTTGGTCGAATAACGTGTTTTTCGGCTGAAAAAACGTGTAAAAACCTGAAATTGCGGCTACCAAACGGGACTCGAGCACGCGGATCGCGCACCAGAACACAGGTAAGGCAGGTATGTATATGTTAAAATTATGACTAAGCGGATTTTGAAGATGGATTTTGAATAAAAAATGTTATTTAGTTTTCTTTAGAAAAAATATTGAAGATTTCTCTAAGTCGATGAGTGAAAAAATTTTTTTCACGTTTTTGTCAATTTAAAGTTGTCGAATAGTAGGACGGAGCCTATTTAAAATCAAAATGGCTGAAAACAGCTTGAAAATGCGTCACCTGGATGCAAAGTTATAACGATTTTATGTAATAGCTGCCTGACTAAGGTGGATTTCGTGGTTATATGAATTTACTTGTTAATATTGTTTTTGAATTTCTATATACGCTAGGCGCACGAGCGAGGTGTCAAAAGGACGGCGTCTCCGCGAGGGCTAGCGACCTATAGAGTGACTGGAATTTACGCTGAAGAAAAATTTTGAAATTTGGTCGAATAACGTGTTTTTCGGCTGAAAAACGTGTAAAAACCTGAAATTGCGGCTACCAAACGGGACTCGAGCACGCGGATCGCGCACCAGAACACAGGTAAGGCAGGTATGTATATGTTAAAATTATGACTAAGCGGATTTTTGAAGATGGATTTTGAAATAAAAAATGTTATTTAGTTTTCTTTAGAAAAATATTGAAGATTTCTCTAAGTCGATGAGTGAAAAAATTTTTTCACGTTTTTGTCAATTTAAAGTTGTCGAATAGTAGGACGGAGCCTATTTAAAATCAAAATGGCTGAAAACAGCTTGAAAAATGCGTCACCTGGATGCAAAGTTATAACGATTTTATGTAATTGCTGCCTGACTAAGGTGGATTTCGTGGTTATATGAATTTACTTGTTAATATTGTTTTTGAATTTCTATATACGCTAGGCGCACGAGCGAGGTGTCAAAAGACGCGTCTCCGCGAGGGCTAGCGACCTATAGAGTGACTGGAATTTACGCTGAAGAAAAATTTTGAAATTTGGTCGAATAACGTGTTTTTCGGCTGAAAAACGTGTAAAAACCTGAAATTGCGGCTACCAAACGGGACTCGAGCACGCGGATCGCGCACCAGAACACAGGTAAGGCAGGTATGTATATGTTAAAATTATGACTAAGCGGATTTTGAAGATGGATTTTGAAATAAAAAATGTTATTTAGTTTTCTTTAGAAAAATATTGAAGATTTCTCTAAGTCGATGAGTGAAAAAATTTTTTCACGTTTTTGTCAATTTAAAGTTGTCGAATAGTAGGACGGAGCCTATTTAAAATCAAAATGGCTGAAAACAGCTTGAAAATGCGTCACCTGGATGCAAAGTTATAACGATTTTATGTAATTGCTGCCTGACTAAGGTGGATTTCGTGGTTATATGAATTTACTTGTTAATATTGTTTTTGAATTTCTATATACGCTAGGCGCACGAGCGAGGTGTCAAAAGACGCGTCTCCGCGCGGGCTAGCGACCTATAGAGTGACTGGAATTTACGCTGAAGAAAAATTTTGAAATTTGGTCGAATAACGTGTTTTTCGGCTGAAAAACGTGTAAAAACCTGAAATTGCGGCTACCAAACGGGACTCGAGCACGCGGATCGCGCACCAGAACACAGGTAAGGCAGGTATGTATATGTTAAAATTATGACTAAGCGGATTTTGAAGATGGATTTGAAATAAAAAATGTTATTTAGTTTTCTTTAGAAAAATATTGAAGATTTCTCTAAGTCGATGAGTGAAAAAATTTTTTCACGTTTTTGTCAATTTAAAGTTGTCGAATAGTAGGACGGAGCTATTTAAAATCAAAATGGCTGAAAACAGCTTGAAAATGCGTCACCTGGATGCAAAGTTATAACGATTTTATGTAATTGCTGCCTGACTAAGGTGGATTTCGTGGTTATATGAATTTACTTGTTAATATTGTTTTTGAATTTCTATATACGCTAGGCGCACGAGCGAGGTGTCAAAAGACGCGTCTCCGCGAGGGCTAGCGACCTATAGAGTGACTGGAATTTACGCTGAAGAAAAATTTTGAAATTTGGTCGAATAACGTGTTTTTCAGCCGAAAAACACGTGTAAAAAACCTGAAATTGCGGCTACCAAACGGGACTCGAGCACGCGGATCGCGCACCAGAACACAGGTAAGGCAGGTATGTATATGTTAAAATTATGACTAAGCGGATTTTGAAGATGGATTTTGAAATAAAAAATGTTATTTAGTTTTCTTTAGAAAAATATTGAAGATTTCTCTAAGTCGATGAGTGAAAAAATTTTTTCACGTTTTTGTCAATTTAAAGTTGTCGAATAGTAGGACGGAGCCTATTTAAAATCAAAATGGCTGAAAACAGCTTGAAAATGCGTCACCTGGATGCAAAGTTATAACGATTTTATGTAATTGCTGCCTGACTAAGGTGGATTTCGTGGTTATATGAATTTACTTGTTAATATTGTTTTTGAATTTCTATATACGCTAGGCGCACGAGCGAGGTGTCAAAAGACGCGTCTCCGCGCGGGCTAGCGACCTATAGAGTGACTGGAATTTACGCTGAAGAAAAATTTTGAAATTTGGTCGAATAACGTGTTTTCGGCTGAAAAAACGTGTAAAAACCTGAAATTGCGGCTACCAAACGGGACTCGAGCACGCGGATCGCGCACCAGAACACAGGTAAGGCAGGTATGTATATGTTAAAATTATGACTAAGCGGATTTTGAAGATGGATTTTGAAATAAAAAATGTTATTTAGTTTTCTTTAGAAAAATATTGAAGATTTCTCTAAGTCGATGAGTGAAAAAATTTTTTCACGTTTTTGTCAATTTAAAGTTGTCGAATAGTAGGACGGAGCCTATTTAAATCAAAATGGCTGAAAACAGCTTGAAAATGCGTCACCTGGATGCAAAGTTATAACGATTTTATGTAATTGCTGCCTGACTAAGGTGGATTTCGTGGTTATATGAATTTACTTGTTAATATTGTTTTTGAATTTCTATATACGCTAGGCGCACGAGCGAGGTGTCAAAAGACGCGTCTCCACGAGGGCTAGCGACCTATAGAGTGACTGGAATTTACGCTGAAGAAAAATTTTGAAATTTGGTCGAATAACGTGTTTTTCGGCCGAAAAACGTGTAAAAACCTGAAATTGCGGCTACCAAACGGGACTCGAGCACGCGGATCGCGCACCAGAACACAGGTAAGGCAGGGTATGTATATGTTAAAATTATGACTAAGCGGATTTTGAAGATGGATTTTGAAATAAAAAATGTTATTTAGTTTTCTTTAGAAAAATATTGAAGATTTCTCTAAGTCGATGAGTGAAAAAATTTTTTCACGTTTTTGTCAATTTAAAGTTGTCGAATAGTAGGACGGAGCCTATTTAAAATCAAAATGGCTGAAAACAGCTTGAAAATGCGTCACCTGGATGCAAAGTTATAACGATTTTATGTAATTGCTGCCTGACTAAGGTGGATTTCGTGGTTATATGAATTTACTTGTTAATATTGGTTTTTGAATTTCTATATACGCTAGGCGCACGAGCGAGGTGTCAAAAGACGCGTCTCCGCGAGGGCTAGCGACCTATAGAGTGACTGGAATTTACGCTGAAGAAAAATTTTGAAATTTGGTCGAATAACGTGTTTTTTCGGCTGAAAAACGTGTAAAAACCTGAAATTGCGGCTACCAAACGGGACTCGAGCACGCGGATCGCGCACCAGAACACAGGTAAGGCAGGTATGTATATGTTAAAATTATGACTAAGCGGATTTTGAAGATGGATTTTGAAATAAAAAATGTTATTTAGTTTTCTTTAGAAAAAATATTGAAGATTTCTCTAAGTCGATGAGTGAAAAAATTTTTTCACGTTTTTGTCAATTTAAAGTTGTCGAATAGTAGGACGGAGCCTATTTAAAATCAAAATTGGCTGAAAACAGCTTGAAAATGCGTCACCTGGGATGCAAAGTTATAACGATTTTATGTAATTGCTGCCTGACTAAGGTGGATTTCGTGGTTATATGAATTTACTTGTTAATATTGTTTTTGAATTTCTATATACGCTAGGCGCACGAGCGAGGTGTCAAAAGACGCGTCTCCGCGAGGGCTAGCGACCTATAGAGTGACTGGAATTTACGCTGAAGAAAAAATTTTGAAATTTGGTCGAATAACGTGTTTTTCGGCTGAAAAAACGTGTAAAAACCTGAAATTGCGGCTACCAAACGGGACTCGAGCACGCGGATCGCGCACCCAGAACACAGGTAAGGCAGGTATGTATATGTTAAAATTATGACTAAGCGGATTTTGAAGATGGATTTTGAAATAAAAAAATGTTATTTAGTTTTCTTTAGAAAAATATTGAAGATTTCTCTGAAGTCGATGAGTGAAAAAATTTTTTCACGTTTTTGTCAATTTAAAGTTGTCGAATAGTAGGACGGAGCCTATTTAAAATCAAAATGGCTGAAAACAGCTTGAAAATGCGTCACCTGGATGCAAAGTTATAACGATTTTATGTAATTGCTGCCTGACTAAGGTGGATTTCGTGGTTATATGAATTTACTTGTTAATATTGTTTTTGAATTTCTATATACGCTAGGCGCACGAGCGAGGTGTCAAAAAGACGCGTCTCCGCGGAGGGCTAGCGACCTATAGAGTGACTGGAATTTACGCTGAAGAAAAATTTTGAAATTTGGTCGAATAACGTGTTTTTCGGCCGAAAAAACGTGTAAAAACCTGAAATTGCGGCTACCAAACGGGACTCGAGCACGCGGATCGCGCACCAGAACACAGGTAAGGCAGGTATGTATATGTTAAAATTATGACTAAGCGGATTTTGAAGATGGGATTTTGAAATAAAAAATGTTATTTAGTTTTCTTTAGAAAAATATTGAAGATTTCTCTAAGTCGATGAGTGAAAAAATTTTTTCACGTTTTTGTCAATTTAAAGTTGTCGAATAGTAGGACGGAGCCTATTTAAAATCAAAATGGCTGAAAACAGCTTGAAAATGCGTCACCTGGATGCAAAGTTATAACGATTTTATGTAATTGCTGCCTGACTAAGGTGGATTTCGTGGTTATATGAATTTACTTGTTAATATTGTTTTTGAATTTCTATATACGCTAGGCGCACGAGCGAGGTGTCAAAAGACGCGTCTCCGCGCGGGCTAGCGACCTATAGAGTGACTGGAATTTACGCTGAAGAAAAATTTTGAAATTTGGTCGAATAACGTGTTTTTCGGCTGAAAAACGTGTAAAAACCTGAAATTGCGGCTACCAAACGGGACTCGAGCACGCGGATCGCGCACCAGAACACAGGTAAGGCAGGTATGTATATGTTAAAATTATGACTAAGCGGATTTTGAAGATGGATTTTGAAATAAAAAATGTTATTTAGTTTTCTTTAGAAAAATATTGAAGATTTCTCTAAG